>CM021105.1:301095860-301460505 GCA_007115665.2 Sequoiadendron giganteum
GTCACTTGGTCAACTTTATCAGATGTGTCCTTCCTGTGGTTGGGTATCGTCACATCACTTGGTCATATTCATTAATCTTTGTCAAACAATCAAACAATCTTGTCAACTTTGTCAATCAATCTTTCCTTAATCAGGATGTGTCCTTCCTGAAACTGGGCATTATCATTATCAATCAACTTTGTCACACCACTCAATCTTATCAGCTTGGTCAATCAATCTTGCCTTCATTAGGATGTGTCCTTCTTGAGGCTAGGCGTCATCAATCAAATTATTTTATCAATCCTTATCAACCTATAAATCAACTCAATCATCTTGGTCAACCTAATCAGCCAATCAAACAATCATCATTATCACTGGAAAACACTATCTTGGCAAACACTTTGTTGGTCTGGATTTTCTTATCTTTTCGATTGGTTTTGGGTCATGTTACTAGTCTCCTCGAGGATGTCTTGTCAATGGATTTAGAGGGAAGATGATGGATCATGGCCTCTTTTCTTTGTTTGTTGCCTGTGGTTTGTCTTGGCAAAAAGACTGGGACAATCGGGTCCCTAGTATGAGCTGGGGCATTCCTTGTTTTTTTTACTATTTGTCTCTCCCAAATGGTCACCTTGCACACCTTGGTTTATGTCATACCATGGTGTTTGTGGTCCATTTGTGACAATTTTGATGCCCAATGATGATAAATATAAAAATGTAAGCATGAAAGTTGGTTCCCTTATCATTTCATGTCTATCTTCTTTCCCCTTTTCATGCTAACATCCCATCTCCCTTGTTTTTTCCATGCTAACATCCATCTCCTTCATGCTAACATTTCTTCTATCCTTCATCCTCCAGTCTTATCTTCCATTTCGAGAGCACATTCGTATTCTTTGAACCCACATGTCCTCTCGAGGGGGCATACCACAACCCTCTTGGTCATCCTTCCCCTTTCTCTTTACACTGAAGCATATGTCCGAATTAAATTTCTTTGACACAACGCGATGAGCTGCATTATGTCAAAGAGGGGAAAAATGTAGACACTGGAAAATATCACAAAGTCTACGAGCAACATTTTTCATTAGTCGTCATCCTCTAATAATTAAATAATTTTAATTATTTAATTATTCTAGATCATATTCCTTTGTTAATTAAATAATTATTTAATTAATTCACTTTCTAATCTCTATTCTATCCTGATCAATTAAAATAAATTAATTGTGTCACTAATACCCCTTTCTTCAATAATTAAATAAATCATTATTTATTTAATTATTTATCTTTCATCACATGTCTATAGTCAGATAATTATTATTATTTGACCTTTTATTCTTCTATAATTAAATAATTGACGAAATTATTTAATTATGTGTCATTCTTCTCCTTTAAATAATTGATCCAAATCAATTATCCATATTTAATTTCTATCTCCTCCTTTAATTAAATTTATGAATTTAATTAAATCTCCTTTTTCATTTCCTCCAAATAAATTATTTATTTGCCACTTGTCATCCTCCTCCATTTTCAAACAAATTATTTAAAACTCAATTTTGGTCAAAGATCCCCTGTCATTATTTCATGTCATAGCCTGCATGTCCTACATGTCCTGTATGTCTGTCATAGTCGTCGGGCATCATAGTCGTCGGTGTCATATCTTTTCCATGCATGGCATATTCTAGTTGCATCAATTTTCAACCGTAGATCTTGGCATCTTTCTAGAAACTCGATCTTGGCCATCCATTTCGTAACCTCCCTCTCATGAATCCTCATCTGTTGATCTTAGAATATTTCTAGAAGATCAATCTCGTATGTCCATTCAAATGGTTGTCTATTAAAGCAACCTTTCTCCCCTATTTTTTATTTAACAACCATTTTGTCTCCAACTTTCTACTTACAATTTACAGGTAATTGCACAAGTTAGACTACAAATTTGAGGGCAAAGATCGCAAAAGGAGAAATAGGAGAGCAAGAGAAGTGAATCAACTTCAAGCATGGGGAGTATTTTAGTTTGATGCTTTCATTTTACTCATGAATTGTTTGTTTTCTCTTGTTTGGATGAGGTTAATAGCTTAGATTTGTGTTGGTTGTCACTTAGTCTATGCACAAGGACCCAAGGATGAACATGATCTTACCCCTAATCAAGTTGAAAACGAATTGATAGGTGATGGTGATGACAACGTTGTTTGGTATGGGAAGGATGCATCCTGAAACAACATGAGGATTGGAAAAGATATATCCCATGGATGATAATGTAACTAAAGGACCAAGGTTTGCATCAAGGCTAAGAACAAAGCCAATGAATGTTTTGGATAACGCGCTAGAGTGCATAGCAATATTATATGGATTAGGCTTGTTGCATTTGAAATGAATAATCTTAGGACCAAATGAGATTATGGAGGGCACTTGGATAAGCGAGTTAGAATCCTTAAACTAATAACAAGGGAAACCAAGTCCAACAATAGGTATGAAAAGATAATGGATTGATTTTGGATAAGGATAAGAGACATGAGGATTATTGGATGGAAGAATTGGGATATGATCTCCAAGGACTATTTCACATAGGAATAATTTTGTTTTCCAAGATATGGTTTTGGATAAATTCTATGAAGGAAATGACATGATATTTCATGGGTAATGTATGACCAAAGGATAGACATGTCAAGAATTTTCCCAAAGCATGATTTATGTTTGTTCCCCATTTCTTATCAAGATCAAGGTAGGTGCGAGAAGGGATGGAAACGATATGGATTAGATGGAAATGTTATGAAAAGGCATGGGAGATGAGATAACTTACCCCCAAGTGTAATGGTCCACATAGATAATTTTTTTTACACATGACGTCTGTTTGTCAGGTTTTCATCATGGTACTTATCCAACGTGCCATAAAAATGGTTTTCACTATTGGACAAAAATTTTCTCTTTACTATTTTCTTTATTTTTCACTTTTTTCTTTCTTTTTGATTTTTTTTTTATGATGTCACACAAGACGCCTGCTTGCCAGGTTTTCATCAAGGTGACAATTTTTTTGATTTTTTTATATCGATTTGATGTTCGATATGATCGCTGATTTTTCTGAATCCTTTGATGGTGTTGATGTAGATACCGGTGTCATGATATGCCAATAGTGACCTTGATGGAGTAGTTGTCTTGTTAGGATCATAGCACTTGCATACAACCGGTCGATGTCATTGTGATCCTCTTTGATACTAGGTTTGGCCTTATCAAAATACGCACATCGCGATAGAGTACCATGGGAATTCTTATGATAAAGAGTTACTGCCAAGATGTGACGAATTCATGAAGTACAATTTTTGGAATGATGGATGATGGTAGCCATAGAAGGATTATTTGGACATTTGGATGTAGCAGTTTTGTTTTTCCAAACTTGGGATGGTGGATGATGGAGTTTGGAATTTTGATTGGGATAGCGTTTGGAACCAACATTTTTATATGCCTTTCTTGATGACCATTTTGAAGGAGGTGGAAATTTACTATATGTGGGAGTCCTCTTTTCTTGTGGCTCCATATTTTGATTGACTTTTAAATTTGGAATATTTTCTTTGTTTGATCTAATTTTCTTTGGGATCCATTTTAACTTTATTTGTCCACTTGTATTTTTGTTTGATTCAATGGCCTTTGAAATTTGATTTTGAACTTTGGATTTATAATAATTTTCTTTTTGTTGGTTCCAAATGGAAGATTTATTCATGTTGGAATGATGGTTTATAGAATGGATGGAAAGAGTGTTGGCAGCAACCTTATGACAAGGACTACTCATGGCCCCCATTTTGATGTTTGTATCGGATAAAGTTGCCCCCAATATCAAGGAGGCACCACTAACATCATTTGATTCTTTGATTAAAGAATAATAAAGAATAACCAAGACCTTTATGTCTAGGATTTGCATAAAATTGTATTGGTTCTACAATGCCTTGCTCATGTAGGCCTAGTCCTCTTCCTTTATACTCCATGCTCTAAAATATTTTATTTGTGATGGGGTATTTTTTACTTTGAAAGCAAGATGCAAACCCATCACTATTTAGTTGGAAACCATTACTCAAAATTTTCTCTTTTGCAAGAAAGCCTGCTTTGACAGAGGTGGATGATCCTATTTGATAGGATATTTTGGATTTATCATTCATCATGCTTGTTTCTTCTTGATCATTTGGGATGTCGATTTGATCTATGGTAGATTTTGTATCTCCTTCTTTGACTTGATCCATAGTAGCTTCTTTGTGTTCTCCTTTGTCTTGATCAATAGTAGCTACTTTATGCTCTTCTTTGATGTTATCCATATCATTCATTTGATTATCTATGTGTCCAAAGGAGGCAAGTGTCTCATTTTGGGAAATGGAGGTGTTTGGAGTTTGGATAGGACCATCTTCAAATGTTTGGTCATGGATGGTATAAAGGTCGATGAGAGGATCATTTTGGATTTCTTGTTCAATGGTAGGATCTTGGTCAAAAATAGGTGTATCTTGGACAACATGCTTGTGAATAGACTCTTGAGAAAGAATAGGTGTATTTTGGATGCCATGATTATCTAGAAGGACTTCTTGGATGGACTAATTTGATCTTGACATGAAGGTGAAGCTATGATGTCATGATTTGGACTTTTATTTTGACATATATCCCAAGGTGTATGCAATGTGATGTGGTTTTGGAGACCCTGACCAAATGTATTTTCATGACCAAATGTAGCTTGGGATGGAGTGGATGGAAATGGGCTAGTGGATGATGGACTAGGATAAGATGTGGAGGATTGGAATGGACTAGTGGAAGGTTGGTTTCCCTTGTCAAAGTTAGGATAAGGATGACTAATGGACATTTGTTGTGGATCAATGGCATGGATTGTGCTAAGGGACTCTTGATAGTGAGGGTAGATGGATGAAGGACTAGAGCTTATGGATTGTTGGTGAGAAGGGTATGTGAGTGGTTGGTATTGACGATTGAGGATTGATTGGTATTCAGCTTGACTATGAAGAAGATCAAGGTAGAGTGAAGACATGATCATGAATTTGGATTAGGATGGATAAGGAAAACTTAGTGAGGACCATACAAAAATTGTGACCTTTGGATGACAATGCAAGGTTCCAATGCAAAATGGATGTGAAACTATGCTATTTTTTTATGATTTTCAAGGATATAAGGATGCAAAGTGCCAATGTACCTAAGACCAAGATTAAGGAATGGTGGAATGATAATGAACCTATGACCAAAGGATATGATATGCGAATGAATTTAAATGCTAAATGATGCAAGATGGTATGGAACTAAGCTATGTTTTTGTGACTTTTTGGATTATAAAGATACGAGGATGCAAGATTATCATGCAAGGATAATGATGACTTTGAGACCAAAGGATGAAGCTAAATGAAACTAATGGATGCAAAGGATGCAAAGGATATCAAAGGTGGACTAATTAACGATGAAGGATAATGACAAGGAAACTAAATGATGCAACTAAGGCTAAGGTGAAATGAAACTATGTTTTTGGTATTTTTTGGGATAAAGATGCAAATTAAATGTAAGGCTAAGGATATGAATCCTAAAATTTAAAACAAAGGATGGTAACCAAGCTAATGTAAGTCCAAGATAAAAAAACCCAAATGTCATTACCTTTGTGATAATCAAGATGATAGATTTGACAAGGTGAGTCTAAACTAGGACACAAGTTTGAGACTCAAATTTGATAAAGGTGATAATGACAAAGGTTGATAAAAATGAAGGATTAAGGTCAATGAAAAAATGGATAAGCAACCAAGGATTGTCCAAAGGCTTGATAATTTTTTCTATGTTTGAAATCTAGAAGGTATGTGCAACCTAAGACCTAAGTTTAATTATGCAAGGGAAAGGTGACCTAATGTCCAATCTAAAATGTAATGCAATGCTAAATGAGGATGATGAAATGGACTAGTAAAGGTCTGCAAGTCTTTGGTTTGGAAATCAAGATCACAGTTAAGATGAATTAGTTGAATGTTGGACAAATATTTTATGAAATTGTGCTAATTAGGCAGTTGTGGCTCTTTTTCAAGTAGTTGCGTTTCACAAAGAGTTATTTTGAAAATTTGATGTTTTGGACTAGTTTTGAGTAGATTTTTGACTTATTTTGATGAAATTTGTCTTGACAAACACAACAAACAGTATCAAACACTTTGTTTGAGGATTGGTTTGATGTAAAAACATTTGATTTTTTTTAAAGAAGACAAGCACAATCCTAAGGTTGGCAAGGATTATATTCACTGGATCCCACATGGATTTTACTCCAACTGCACTTATTCTTAGCGGGTGACTTAGAAGCTTGGCCACATAAGCTCCCCCTTACATTGCACTCACTTCTCGAGCCAACCAAGCTTCAATCCATCATAAATCTCCTATGATAGGCTCTTCACCTCTACTAAGAACTGCGAGAATGTGGGTGTCTTGGCAACGACCGTTGCTGCACCAGCGAATAGAAAAAGGTTTTTGGCAACTACACAAAAGATTTTTAGTTCGAGACCCCCATTTGAGTGGCCACACATGGGGCAAAGATTAAGTTCCATTAAAGGAGGAATTCCAACCTGAAGAGGTTATGCTCAACAGGGTTTTGGGGAATTCTACTTTGTCCGTGTGACACATCCGCACTCACAATCCTAAGTTTTCCATTAGGATTCACATTTATATACTGGTCGGGGGTAGCTCGGACAAAGAGCTTCGTTGTCGATCTGAGTTGCCTTGGGGTGAGTACTTTTTCCCACCAAGGAAGGCCCAAATTCTAGAGGTAATAACCATTTCTCTTACACCCAGGATCACATGAATGCACAAGGGGAGAGGATACTTCGATTATTGTATCAAAGGGTGACATAGAATTGAATACACTTATAAATTTTAATTACCAAATGATAATGTGAGGAGGACACACAAGACACTTTGCTCATTTTAAATGTTTTACTTGATGTGAAATAAACAAAATTCATTTTAAGCTAATGACATGAAATGCATGTTCATTTAAACCATATGAGTGTGCATGCAAATTGTGTTCATTTTAATCCCATGACACGAAATGCATGTTCATTTAAACCAATGAGTGTGAATGCAATTTGTGTTCATTTTAAGCCCCATGACATGAAATGCATATTCGTTTTAACCAATGAGTGTGCATACAAATTGTGTTCATTTTAAGCCCATGACATGAAATGCATATTCATTTTAACCAATGAGTGTGAATGCAATTTGTTGTAGTTGTTGAAAGCAAACAAAATTGATTATGCCTAAAGAAATGAAAATTTTGATTTTTATTTCTAAAGAAACGGTTTTTAGACTCCCTCCAAGTTGTGCCACATGCTAAAAATAAGAGATTAGTAACTCAAAAGAAAAATTTAATGACAACAACAAATTGAAACAGCAACAACTTTCTCAAAACCTAACGAATTTTTAAATCGTTTGAATCCATGAAAAGCTGAAACTCAACCCTTCAAAACTCAGAAAGTATTTTTTCAAGATTCTATACGAAAAAATTGTTATAGGCAAAAAAAAAGTGAGTTTTAACAGTTAAATTTAAAAAATAACAAATACTAAAACTGCCATAACTTTTCTCAAATCTTAACAAAATTTTAAACCGTTTGAAGTTTCGGAAAGCTAAAAACGAGGGCTACAAAAGCCAAATGATAGTTTTTGATGATTTCATGCACCCATTTTTTTGTACTCAAAATAATATGATGGGATTTTATGCAACTTTTTGGCTGTAACCTACAAAACAATAAAATAAACAAAAAAACAAACGATTTTTTTTTGCAAAATTGTAAGATTCGCGTCGGGTTCACCAATGTAAGATGGGAAAAATCAAATAGCATAGACTAAGTGACAGCCAACACAAATCTAAGTTATTAACCTCATCCAAACAAGAGAAAACAAACAATGCATGAGTAAAATGAAAGCATCAAACTAAAATACTCCCCATGCTTGAAGTTGATTCACTTCTCTTGCTCTCCTATTTCTCCTTTTGCAATCTTTGCCCTCAAATTTGTAGTCTAACTTGTGCAAATACCTGCAAATTGTAAGTAGAAAGTTAGAGACAAAATGGTTGTTAAATCAAAAATGGAGGAGAAAGGTTTCTTTTATAGACAACCATTCGAATGGACGGACGAGATTGATCTTCTAGAAATATTCTAAGATCAACGAATGAGGATTCATGAGAGGGAGGTTACGAAATGGATGGCCAAGATCGAGTTTCTAGAAAGATACCAAGATCTACGATTGAAAATTGATGCAACCAGATTATGCCATGCATGGAAAAGATATGATGCCGACGACTATGATAGACATGCAGGACATGGAGGCTATGACATGAAATAATGACAGGGGATCTTTGACCAAAATTGACGGAACCAGATTATGCCATGCATGGAAGATATATGATGCCGGCGACTATGACAGACATGCAAGACATAGAGACTATAACATGAAATAATGACAGGGGATCTTTGACCAAAATTGAGGGATAAATTTTAAATTATTTATTCGAAAATGGAGGATGACAAGTGGCAAATAAATAATTTATTTGGAAGAAATGAAAAAGGAGATTTAATTAAATTCATAAATTTAATTAAAGGAGGAGATAGAAATTAAATATGGATAATTGATTTGGATCAATTATTTAAAGGAGAAGAATGACACATAATTAAATAATTTCGTCAATTATTTAATTATAGAAGAATAAAAGATCAAATAATAATTATTATCTGACTATAGACATGTGATGAAAGATAAATAATTAAATAAATAATAATTTATTTAATTATTGAAGAAAGGGGTATTAGTGACACAATTAATTTATTTTAATTGATCGGGATAGAATAGATATTAGAAAGTGAATTAATTAAATAATTATTTAATTAACAAAGGAATATGATCAAGAATAATTAAATAATTAAAATTATTTAATTATTAGAGGATGACGACTAAGGAAAAATGTTACTTGTAGACTTTAGGACATTTTTCAGTGTCTACAGGGTGCATTGGGATAAATTTATCTAGAGAAAGATATTAAGAATGATCAAGTCACTCAATTGATCGAGGAAACATATGATGGCAAGAGCCTAGATGTGACAAAGATCACAAATCCAACTATTTAGTATGCAATAATGGGGATTGCATATAAGGTGTACCATACTATTTTATAGGAAAAGTGATCCTAGATCTAACTAGGATTAGCTTCTTTTCACTAACTCAACATTTAAACATAGATCAACTAGGGTTTGATGATTATCTTACTGCCACAATGGAGATCCAATCCCTTAGTGTTTATGTTTATTTGATTTGTGAGGATGATAAATTTGATGTGTAATTTTACAAGCCTATTTGACATACAACCCTAGAACAATTTTTTTAATTTATCAGACAATTGAAAATAAAAGGTTACAAAATTGACCTAGATCTAAGAAGTGACAAAAGAGAGGAACTTGCACTATAAATTTTAGCTTGAATTGGCTGGTATAGGGTATAAGTATTCCCTAGAATAAACTCCTACTTTTTCCAATTTGAAAATTTTGGATTGTAGGGTAAGGTTTTCACTTTGCTTCCCTAGGATGTCACTGGCTGAAACCTTCAGATCTGACCTACACACATGAAAATAGGGTAAAAGGTTGTGTTATATAGGGGCTTTCCTAATTCAAACCTCTTATTGTTATTTCTACCCCCACGTACAATGATTGATGATGATCAAGAGGGCATGCCTTAAGCTGGGCAGAGGCCAAAACAACAATAAATTGACTGAAATGGATAAATGATAAATGATAATGTTACCTTGATGAGAAAACCCTTAAAAAAGAGATGTCACACACAAGTTGATTGATGGATGCCTTGAATGCTTGAAAGACCTATAAAAGGTGAGCTCATCAAACAATGGATTGTTGCAACAAGCATGTAAAGGATAACTCAATACATCTTCATGATTTTGGCATGAATGATCATGATGGCTCCTTGAACATAATTGCTTCCTTTATCTTGATATCTTGCAAAATTAAACTTGGATGATGAAATTATTGTAATAATGTTGATAAATCTACCCTTGAATTGCCTTGACTGATTTTAACATCTTTAATTTCCTCTCCAAAAATTGCTAGGAATTAATTAGGTTTTAAAATGGTGAAAATACTATGTATTTATATGCAATTAATCTAATTTCTCAAAAATTAAATCTCGATAGCCGACAATAAAAATTTGAATTTTAAATAATAAATTACCAACACTGACATTTAAATTTGGAGCCAAAATAGGTGGTTTAGTGTATAGGGTGCCCTAGACTAGATCCTTGGGGTCTAAAAGTGTTGGGGGAAAAATATTTAATGCATACTTTGATTTTCCATGTTAAATTTTTCAAGATATATTTATAAAATGGGAAATTAATGGATAATTAGGAATTAAATGCATAATTAGGTCCAAACATATAGGAGGGAGAAAAACCTAGTGTGAAATTGTCAAGGGTGGCAATTTTTGATGCTACATTTAGCCCCCACTTTAGTGAGAGTATAATCTTATGTTCATGCTCACACTAAAGGAATAAAAATTCCAAAGAGACAAGATGATGTATCAAGTTGAGGGGTGTGCAATCCCCCAGCTTAGGATCTTATCACTTCACAATGTTAAGACATAAAGCATACACATAACATCTATAAAGCAAACTTAATACATACAAAAATGAATACACGAGGCAAACACATGCAATACACAAAGAAAACACAAATAAAACATGAAGTAAACCCGCCAAAGAAACAAATTAGACACATAGAAAACATAAGACAAACAATGTGAACATAATAAAATACAAAGACAAGGGTTAGTACTAAAAAGTATTTAAGTCAGTAAGGCAAAGAGACCTCAGCCTTAAATTTGTCTCAAATACCAAACATCATCCATCAAATGTGTTACTTAAACAAAACGATGCTCTCATAAGGATGTTAAATCACTCATGAAACACATGGCTCTACTGGAAAGAAAAGTGTGTTATGCTAGGTGGTCATGTGTAAAAGGGTGCTCAAGCACATGAATCAACAATTTGCATTATGCCAAATCTATGGACTATAATGCCAAATCATGCTTTAGGGAGCACACAAAGGTTTAATGTTGTAGGGGAAAAATTGATAAGCATGCCTCAGGGGGTGTTATAAATAACACCACCACTAAAGGGGTATGTCAATAGGTCAAATCTCACATGACGTCCATGAAATGGCTAGGGGGATATGCTTCCCATTAAAATGTCAACATACTTTCTATGTTGATACTTTAAGGAAGAGAAGGGGAAGAGGGGATCCTTGAAAAGAATAGGTACCTCCCAAAACTAGTGATCCTCGCCCCCCAAGTGTCAAGACAAAGACAAACACACAAGAGACTATCATGTTGCTACCATGGATGAAATATGGTTGCATGCAATATTGTACCACCATGAATGGAAATGAGCAAACATATGAAGCTACAAATTCCACAAAGTGAGGATCAACACCATAAAATAAAGATCATTATTATTTAGAAGGATTAGGTGTATCAACACATGGAAGAGCACCACAATCACTAAGTTGTATTTTATTATTCAAGGCCTAAAATTCAATAGTGGAATGATCATGCATTCGATGATATACACAAAAAGAGTTATTGCTATAAAATTTATTACGTGTTGGAGGAGGAATAGTAATCATGTGAGCTTTGAGAAGCCTCGACAAAATATGCTCTTGCTCAGATCTAGGATAAGAAATAGGAGACATTCCTTTTTGTTGTGAAGAAAAGCATGCTCACTTACCACAAGAAGTCACAAATAAAGTAGATGATGGAGCATGAGATGAAGATGGGGACAAATGTTTAAAACCTAATCCCTTTTTAGAAAGGTATGGTATAAATTTACATTATCCTTATCACCTTGTTTCATATTTTCATTAAATCCATTTTTAGAAAGTATTTTATATCCAAGCCCATAACACTTTTCCAACTTAGATGAAGAAGCCTTATTTGAATGTTCCTGAGAAGAATTGATTCTTTTGCAAGAAAAAAAATCCTTTTTAAGCTCTTTGAAGTTACACATTTTGACACATGAGGGGAAAAAGCTAAAGAGCCCTCATCATTGTCATGGGGTGATGATTTTGAATTTATTGATGTAGAACAAGATTGAGCAAATGAAACACATGACTCATTAGGAGAAGATTGTGAGATTTCGTACTCTCCTACAAAGGAGGGTATAAAATCTAATGAGCTCCAATCATTATCTAAGATTTTTGTTATAGGTGAAATACAATCATGATTATTTTCAATATGTATAGGCTCTACCTTTGAAGTTGGGATCAAAGTATTAAGAGAGTTGGAAGTATTATGTTCAGATTTGAATTGTGAATTATAACTTTTTTCATTTGCTTTAACCACATATATCTTGTTATTATATTCATACTTCATCTCACGATGAAGAGTAGACTAGACTCCCTTCATGTCATGAATCCACTGTCTACCTAGGAGAAGATTATATGAAAGAGGTTTTGACATGATATGGATAGGGGTAGGTAAAGTCATGGGTCCTACCTTAGTGGGTAGTGTGATCATCCCCAATGGTTTTTTACTAACGTTGTCAAAGCCACAAATAGAAATATCATTAGGTTCTATAAGATTCTTACCCACACAAATTTTATCTAGAAGATCAATGCTACAAGCATTAAGACCTGATCCATTATCAATAACATTACATCTAACCCAGACTATATTAATGACCACCATTATCATTAAAGTTGGGTGATCCCACAATAGTGGTTTACACTTTTTGGGACATCTTGATTTTTGCTAAAATCACATATTTTTAGAAAATATAATGATTTAAGCCTTGAAAAATTCCATTTAAAGGATTCTAATTGAATAAGGTTTGATCAAACCACCTTAGATCAAACCCCCTTGGATAGAACTCCGCTAGTTTTAAATCATACCTATAACGGAGTCTCCTTTACACCTATCAAAAAGCTGATAAAAAACCAACACCTTTGATTTACCTTTTGGGGGATTAAATGAATTCATTTACAATTTATTTTTGTAAGTATGTAGTCCTTATTATAAGCTTCCAAAAATGTATAATTTTAAATATATTTAATTTGATTATTATATTTATTTTTTATTTCTTGTGAATGTAGGTTTTTCACCAAAAATCAAGCTCTTTGTTTTGCACATGTGGAAAAATAGTAGATTATCAAGAAAAAAATTGAAAAATATGTTTGTGCTAGGTATTGATGTCCTTGATCCAGTAAAAAAAGAAAAATTGAATTTTGATCATACAAAAAAGTTATGTTGTTTACGGTCCGCCTATGTCTATATTGTAATTGGTTTGACTTCAAAACTTGATTAAGAAAAAATATCTATAATGTCCCACCCTGAATGGGACAATCTCTATTCCAATTTTGCTTGATTAATTTCAATTTTATAGTTAGGACATTTTGTCAAACATATTGCATAACATGTATGTATTTTGAGTGACATTCAATTTATAGTGCAAGAACATGACTGAGAATAAAAATTATGACATTCTATCTATCAACTATGTCTGATTTACAATATATGATTACACAGAAATAAATATTAGACTTACACAACTTCAAAAAATATCAAACCTTGAATGCAAAGAGCTTCTAGTTATGAACAAACTTCAACTAAACCAAATGCAATGCTAATAGAAGTTTATGTGCTCATAAATTAGTTACAATGTCACTCTTAAATGCCTGGAAATTGCTATAGTGGGTAGTAGATTGAAGTAACAACACTTTTAGACTAAATACACTTTTGGGACATATTATATAGAATTTCATTATTCAGATTTTCTGAGCAAAAATCCACAATAAGCAAGCATAGAATGATATGATATGCAAACCTAGAAATGGAGGGAAGACTAAAATGGAAACAAAAATTATGTCTTGACTCAGAACCTTTAGATAATCACATAATCAATAGACATAGACTCCCACGCCTCTCCCAACTACTGTGCACAGGTCCTAGATACCACTATTTGCTGGTAATGACTATTGTAATTCTGATTGCATTATATTGCAATCATTAATTTTCTCTTCAAATTAGCATCAATGATAAAAAATAAAGCCCTATCACTGTAGTGCAGTACTATAGCGATGGTACTGTAGCACGACACTGTTCACGTGCACTGTAGCGTTTACTGAAGCAAGTATTGTAGCAGCCAATAATAAATGTATTCTACATTGCATCTTCAATGTCTTTATAACCTGCAAGTAGATATTCATCAAACCCTTTTGTATTCTTTGCTTTTAGCACATATTGGACTCTTGGATGAATTCCACACTCAGGCAATAATCTCTTCTGATAGTTTCATAGCCTCAAAATTACACAACCTATGAGAGTTTTCGTTTCCAAAGGCTCAATAATGGTAGAAACCCTAGCTGGTTCCTCCTCCAAGCAAGAACTCCAAACACACAAGTTTTTAATCTTCAATAATAATGAAAATAAATTCCTTTGTGATGCCTTTTATAATCTCTCAAAGGAGGTCGACCCCTTAATGGAATTTAAATTTCTTTTCAAATCCATTTTTAGGTTTTTAATAAAAACTTTATAATATGTCTTCAAACTTGGGCGCTCAAATCCATAATATAATAAATGTACTTTAAGTGATTTTGATTGAGGGTCATGGCCTCATCAGAAATAAAGTACACTTTTTGACTTTATAATTTAACTTTATATTATTTAATTATCATTAAAGTACCCTTAATGATAATTACACATTAAACATTTAATGTTTCGCCCATCCAACTGATTAAGAGGTCAACACTGCATCTGAGACCTATCCAAGTTCCTTACTAAATATAGTAACCCTGACTCCCTAGAAATGGTGACTTACTATAAATAGTAAGTATGAATAACTAAGTCTAACGAAGGCCAAACCTGAACCCACATTGAGCTCTGATGGAGAAAACACACCGATCACTGCCAAGAAAGACCCCCTAACCATTTGTGCTAGCCTACAAGGGTCAATTGATAGGCTAATCCTCAAAAATTTGATGCTCACAAAAATGGGGACATTACATATTCAATAAAACACTATGAAACCAAATGAACATGCTAGAAATCATAGTTACAAAGCTAAATTTGAAAAAATAGAATTTTATCCTTCATAGAAAAAAAGTTATGTTGTTTACGGTGAGCATCACTCTTTAAAAATGGTGTTTGCTACTAAAAATTAGTTTTCGAAGGAGATGGAAAAAGAAGTGCAATCTGATTCTATATATATATATAGAATCTACAGATAAAATGTGATAAATCACTAGTTTGCATCATCTTCAAATTCCTCATGGTTTAGCAGCTATAAGTGTCTGAAAGTGAAGATTTAGTTAAAAAAAATTAGTTCAATGTCCAATTTGGCCAAAAATTGTAAACCAGCATTGTGGGATCACCCAGCTTCATGTTTGTTTTAGATCTCAAGCGAGGGTAATTCATGTCGAGGGAATGTAATATCCAACTTTGTTGCTTGCATACAATCAAACAAGATGGTTACATCATACAATTTGATCAAAGTTGAAGCATCGATCTTCTGTAAAGCCTCTTGTAGCATCCTGTGGTATTTAGGTGATGTTTGAATCAAGTCCCAAAGATAGATCTTAGCTGGAGTATTACAAAGTTTCTCAACAAGATCATATTCTTTATCACAACATTGAGGAAGACTAGGTGGAGGTGGAAGGTATGGTTGAGGTAATGGGATGGATGTTGGTGTTTGTTTTGATTTCTTATTATTTCTAGTGTTATACGTGTGAGCAACTACATGATAAATTAGTTGCTTCAACACATCTTGGTGTACATGATTACTAATGAGTTGTTTTGCAAATTTTAGGATATGGCCATGAGGTTTTGGAGGTTCTATAACGAGAGGTGATTTAGGAGGTCCAATAATTAGAGGAGTTTTAGGAGGTCTAATAATTAAAGGAGGTCCAATATTTAATTATACTTTAATAACCTCAGCCAAGTTAACTACTTGTTGACGATCTCCTACCAATGGGGGATCTAATGTCAATTTAGCATCTTCATTTATGCAACCCATCTTACTATCTTTTAAAAGAAATGCATCAATGGTTTCATCCTCTTGTGCCACAATATCTTCCCAAGTAGGAGATGTATTGGGAGAGAAACAAACATGATTCTCATGACTCTCAATGATTGGATCCTCTTGCACCTATATACCTTCACAAGTAAGTGAGATATCAAGAGAAAAACAAACATGATTGTCATGATTGTCAATGATTGCATCCTCTTGCACCAAAACACTCTCGCGCATAGGGGAGATGTTGGGAGAAGAATGAGATAAGGTAAATTAAAGTTAATAAATGTGTCAATAATTTTATTTTATTTTTTCACAATATTCTCATAGGTGGAAAATTATAGGTTGATCGAAGGCCAACATATATCCCTTTTGATGGCATGGAATGAGGTTCCAATGCCCCGATTTTTTCAAACAAGCCATATTTTTCTATATCAAAACCAAAATTTTGAAAATAAAACATCTTGTTAGTGTCCTTTTTCCTAGGGGGTAATGCACTAAATTAGGTAAATTAGGGAAAATTGGCAATACACAACAAAATTTGTAAGTTTCAAGACAAACTACCAAAAATAGGAACCGGATTTGAACACAGACCACATTCAAGGATGTGCATAACAAATTTCACCTTGAACTAGCTAGTCTAGGGCACAAGGATGCCCTAAAATAGACATGTAATTTTGAAAAATTTAAAATCTAAAAATCATTGACATTGTCTAGGGGTCATGTGCTTCAGAGGTTCAGGTTTAGAAGTGAACAAATTTTTGGAAATGCACCAAAACCTATTTTTGTTATATGAATCACCTACATGCATGCAATTTTAGATATTTTAGGGTAATTGAATATGTTGAAATGATAATTTTCAGAAATTGAACATTGTAATCGAATGGTTTTTCCAAAAAAACTGAATAACAATGCTTTTGGTCTTTCGAAATGAAAATACTATGCAATTTTTTCACTAAAATATGCATGCATAAATGATAGAATATTTTTTTAATTAATTTTATCAATAAAAATAACTCAAATATAAGCCCTAAATAAGGAAAATCAGATCTAAAAATTTATGCAATTTGATTCAAATTATTTGTCATTTTTTATGATGGACAACTAATGAAAATAGATAGTTTTTTGAAAATACATGTAAATTATCAACAAGATTCTCAAATAACCTAGGTTTTGAATCAATTTTTAGATTTTTTATGCTATGAAAATAAAAAAATTACAATTTCAAGATATGTCAAGCTCACCAAAATGTTTTGTAGGAAAAGTGATCCTAGATCTAACTAGGATTAGCTTATTTTCACTAATTCAACATTTAAACATTGATCAACTAGGGTTCAATGATTAGCTTGTTGCCACAATGGAGATCTAATCCCCTAGTGTTTATGTTTGTTTGATCTGTGAGGATGATAAATTTGATGTGTAATTTGACAAGTCTATTTGACATACAACCATAGATCTAAAATTATAACTTATCAAACAAACAAAAATAGAAAGTTATAAAACTAACATGGATCTAAGAAGTGACAATAGAAAGAAGACTGCACTATAAATTTTAGCTTGAATTGGCTAGTCTAGGGTGCAAAGATGCCCTAGACTGAACTCTTAGTTTTTTAATATCTGAAAATTTTGGATTATAGGTTAAGGTCTATAGTCTGCTTCCTTGGGCCGTCACTGGCTGAAACCTTCAGATCTGACTTGCACACACAAAAATGGGGGAAAATGTTGTGCTGTATAGGGGCTTACCTAAGTCAAACCCCGTGTTGATATTTCTACCTTCATATAGAATGATTGATGATAATCAAGAGGGCATACCCTACTGGATAAAGGCCAAAACAATAATAAATTGATTGAAATGGATAAATGACAACTGATAATGTTACATTGATGTGAAAACTATTGAAGAAGAGATGTTACACATAATTTGATTGATGAATGCCTTGAATGCTTGATAGACCTACAAAAGGTGATCACATATCACAATAGATTGTTGCAACTACCATGTAGAGGATAACTCAATACATCTTCATGATTTTGGCACGAATGTTCATGATAGCTCCTTGAACATAATCACTTTCTTCATCTTAATATCTTGTAAACTTGAATTTGGATGATGAAATTATTATAATAATGCTACTAAATCTGCCCTTGAATTGCCTTGACTGATTTTAGGATCTTCATTTTTCTCTACAAAAGTTGCTAGGAACTAATTAGGTTTAAAATGGTGAAAATAATATGCATTTATATGCAATTAATCTAATTTCCCAAAAATTAAATCCCAATAGCTGGCAATTAAAATTTTAATTTTAAATAATAAATTATCGACACCGACGTAATTAAATTTGGAGCCAAAATAGGTGGTCTAGGGTGTAAGGCACCCTAGACTAGATCCACATTTTTTGGGGTCTAAAATGTTAGGGACAAAATATTAAATGCATACTATGATTTCCCATGTTTAATTTTCCAAGAGATTTTTATAAAATGGGCAATTAATGCATAATTAGGAAATTAAGTGCATAATTAGGTCCAAACGCATAGGAGGGAGCAAAACCTAGTGTGAAATTGTCAAGGGTGACAATTTTTGATGGTACACATACAAGTCGTGAAGACTTTGCAACAATAACATCAAAATACATATCACATAATATGGTAGTAAAGGGTAAATAAATAGATCTTTGAGAGGTATTTCTAGAGTGGCAACTTGAAAAATTCTAGTGGAACAAGAACATACACTATTAATTTAGGTATGAAACTCTCATCATCTACCAAACATTTTACTTCATGAATGAACTGTTGGAACACATTTTTCATTGTGCCAAAAGATCAACCTATTGACACTTGATACAAATGCCAAAGATAAGCGGAACCATGGGAGGCGATTAGTCCATGTCCTGAATCCAAAGGGAGATGATGGTGATTAGTCAACAATCCTCCCTCAACATCACCCAAGGAGATTCAGACCCATGACTTGAATCTAATACCATGTGTTGGAACACATTTGTCATTGCACCGAAAGATCGACCTATTAACGCTCGCTACAAACACCAAAGATAAGTGGATCGATGGGAGGTAGTTAGTCCATGTCTCGAATCCGAAGAGAGATGATGGCGATTAGTCCAACATGAACTACCATATTTGATGGGGAAATTGTGGGAAACAAACTGACCAATAGCTACACAAATCCGTGACCATGTAAAATATTTCAAAGATGAAACATCTTTCACCACGTGATATACTGAGGTTTCTTTAAAACCCTATAACAATAGATGCAAAGTAGGGAATGCATTTCATATGACATGGTGAGAAAATACATAAATGAAATTGTCTTTCTCATTGATAAACATTACACGTTGATGGAAGAAATTGATCCCAAGGTGTCATGGATATTGCAACTTCCTTGTGAAGTTAGTGATGAGCATATAAAATCTTACATGATCACCCTCCTTAAATTATATAAGGACTCCAAAGCATAAAGGTTTACCACATATTGAGAATTTATGGATAACTTAACTAAGAAGAAAATAAAGGAGTACATGGAGAAAAATAAGGACAATCTTCATGAAAAGTGGTGGATTCCAAAAACCTAGCCATAGGAGAAAATTACATCAACTTTGTGGAGGTTTTAGAGGCTACAAGTGGGCTCTCCAAGATTTGAGACCAAAGAATCTGGAGGACAAGAGTAAAAGAGAGGAATGGGAAGAACAAAGACAAAATTACCTACCACCCCACTACAGGATGAACCTTCAATGGAGTAAGCCTCCAAAGCACTTCTATAGATGAATACGATAAGAAAAACAAAAAAGGTAGAAACAAGGCATGAAAAAGGACACTCAATCACATGCAAAAGAAAAGGGAAAGTGAGAAGAACAAAAAAAGTAGAAAGAAATAGAAAAGAAACCCAAAGAGGTAATGAATGTAAATTTTCTATATAGTAGCCTATTTGATAAGGGGGTATTGCAACAAACTGTGCATATGTACATAGAAGTAGGGACAAAAAATAAGGAAATTATATCAGAGGCAATGATAAGATACATGGTGGCCTTTGTAATAATATTGGAGAACATGATAGAGTAGTTTCTAGAAGAGTTAGCCTCTTCCCTCAAATGAAAGAGGGAAAAATCAACTCAAGAAGAAGAAGAAATTAGAAAGAAGGATTTAGTAGAGATCATTCCCTCTATACGAACAACCCAACAACATAAATTGGAGCAAATACAAGCCAAATAAATTTGATCCAAATAGAGAGTAGACAAATTGATGCATTAAAATACATGGGCCACTAAAAAAATTAGGAGGAAATAGTGGGAGCACCTAAAATATCTTATGCGATACTAATGAATTAGAAAAGAAGGCCCAACAAGCGCAATATACACCTTTTAAGGGAGAATAACAAAAAAATAGAAAATCAAAAGGGCAAGGACCAATACAAACATCTCTGCCATCTCTAGATAGGCCCTCATCATCCACCACTCACAACTCTGCAGTTAGTCTAGTTTCATTAGTTGGAACACAAGTCGATCTCTCTAGCATATCCCCACTACGAAGGTTCCAAACAGGTAACATCTTCCACCAAACAATAAGAAAAGACATCCTCAAATAACATGCAAAAAATATAGAACAAGTGGAGGATGTTATAACTACCATTCAAAACAAGTTGCTATAATTGTAGAGGGATACATCACAATCTCTTTTAGCAATAATTCAAGTAATTGGTTGATTGGATTATTAATGAGATGAATAATCAGGCCACAACACTCCACACTAATGTTATAGAAAAGTTGACAAAGACCAAGATGGGTGAGGAAACTTACCCTCATAGATATGGACACTTTTTATGAATTATTTGATAATGGCCTAATTTGACAAAGAACCTAAAAGGACAAATGGATCAAATTGAGTTGTAAATAAAAAAGAACCACCACCTATGATTCCATGCAAGACATGAATTAAAAATTGGAGCTTAGTTGGAAGCTTTGCATACTCAACTACACTAGCTATGAGACCAACAAGAAACAATAAAGCCCTAAATTAAATAATTGTGGGAAGTTGTAACTTCCTAGCTTTCTCATGTCATTTTTCTACTTTGCGATGTAAAGAATATGGATCAAAAAATACAAATTCCATCTACAGTACCATAAGTAGAATGTATCTTGATGTAGGTTAATGCACAAGCGAAGGTATTGCAACAAGAAAAAATGCATTGGGACAACACATTTATCCATGTGAAGGAGATCTATACAAACATTGTAATTTCTAATTAATTCATCTTGCATGTATTGAGGACAACACAATTTTGAAAGGGGGATGATGTTGGTAGAGGTTATAACATTAATAGATAAACATAAACCATCATAACCTATCACAAATGGCCACATATGTAATGTGGAGCACAAGGCTGACTAAGCCTAATAAGAATAGGTGTATATTGTAAGGGAAATGCCCAAAATATCATATATATGTATATAATAAGATATTGCAAGATGAATAGATAGATAAAAGAAGTGGTATATGAGAGAAATATGAGATATAGGTAATAAAAAAGGATAACTAGGAGAAGAGAAAGAAGTGTATTAAGATCATATTATGTCGTACCAAATCATATGAACATAATATATAAACAAAATTATGGGTGATAATTTAATTGATATTTGAATGATGTCAAGTATGTATGTCCGATTCATGTTAAGCACCACACTATAATATTATATACCACACAACCTCTAATTATTTTATTATTGCTATCATTGGGGTATAAATACAACTCCTAATAATTATAAGGGCTTAAAACTCTAGTTTGTGATCCATTTTTCTTGCTAATAGATGGAAAAAAGAAAGATACAGGCATAGACCTAATATGTACACACTTAAATTGATTGTAAAATGGGACATAACATATTTCTTAGTGTTTTGATGAAAAAGGGTTCCTAGATCCAACACATAGAACACTAGGATCAATTCCTTTTTCAAAAGAACATTAGAATGCAATCAAGGTATTTAGATTGAATTTTAACCAAGAAGGTGAGCCAATCAAACCTTGATATGATTCTTTAGAGCCTAGAAAATGAATTGGAATTAAAATGCTTTTATTAACCTAATTAAACTACATGGCGTAATATGAAATTCAAGATTTCAAAAATTGGGAAATTATAATAGAATTTTGACACTAGATTTAGGTTTAGAAGGACATTGTGCCCTTGTGATGTAAATTTTAGCTAAATTTTAGATTTATTTTTGCAGTCCTCAAGTGTCGGATCTAAGTTTTTGTTTCTCATTAACAAACTTGTCAAATCACTGCCTAATATTTTTGTAAGTTGTCAAGGTGTAGGGTTTCAAATGCAACAATGAATAAAGTATATTCAAGCTTCCTTTGATCCTCTTCAACCTGAGATTTGCACATTGACAAAGAGAGGAAATGTTGGGCTATTTTAGGGGCTTGCTTTAGTCAAACCCCGTGTAAGTATTTCCACTTCCACAATGGCAATGTCAATGATAAATGTATAAATGAAAGGAAAGAATAATGAAATCACAAAGTGTTGAAAATCACCACCCTTCAATGGCTTCCTCGAAGGACTGAAGTCATACACATCACTTCAAGGGTCTTGGATCTTTCTTGCTTGGTTTGCTTTGGAGACTTACAACAAGGGTTAGCCTTCACAAAATAATGATAATATGAACATATGAACTCACATACACTTTGACATGATGTTAGATCTTGAATTGCTACAATAAAACTCTAAAAATATTGCTCTTGACTTGCTCTTGCTAATAGCAATTTCTCTTAATTTGCTAGTTGACATTCAAATGATGCAATAACTAGGTATTTATATGTTACTATTCTAACTTTCTAAAATTAAATCCTGAAATTCGACTTTAAATATTTAAATTTCAAATAATAAAATGTCGACATCGACATATTTGAATTTGGAGCCAAAATAGGGGAACATAGGTGCCTAGGGCACCGTTGGCCCAACCCTATTTTGGGGAGTTTAAAGAGTCATAGGTAAAGCATTAAATGAGAGCATTTATTATTTCATGCTTGCAAAATGTTGGAAACTATTTTAAATTGGGCCACAAAATGCATTATTTAGGAAATTAAGAGCTTAATTAGGTCCAATAAATTAAGGGGGGGGAGGAAAAACATAGAGTGAAATTGTCAAGGGTGACAATTTATGATGCTACACTTAGAAAGAGTTATAGAGTACAAATATCTTGGATTAGGATTCAATTGTACAAGATTAATTGAGAAACATGTAAAAGGGAGAGATTTTTGGAAGGTTTGATAATACTTTTTACATTACAAAATGGAAGTAGAGAGGTTGAGTTATAGGGTTGGAAATCCATATCGGTTTTATTTGGGCTATTATTGGTATAAACCATAGAAGCAAAAATCTACAAAAAAACCCAATTAATCGCGATTTTTAAAAAATCTGCAGGCTAGATGACTTTTTCCCTGATTTTTTGAAAAAATCTTTGACTTTTTGGTCAACGATTTTTCCCCATTTAAAACTGCAAAATCATCGAAAAACACATTTAAACCCTACAAAAAAGAGTGAATAAAATCGTGTTGATTTTCACGTGAAAAAAAATGATGAGACCATAGCTTGTTGCTTACTATTATGCTTTGATAGATTTTAATTTTTTTCCAAGCATCCATAGCTTGTTCGAAAGCACCTGTTTTAGGATTTTAGCCATAGCAGCAAGGCAGTGAATTGTTTGATAAAATGCTTTGGTAGAAATGTATGAAAAATGTGGTACCATAGACAAGGCAATGCACTATTTGAAAAAATGCCTCAAAGAAATGCGGTCTCATGGTGATGGAATGCCATGACAACCATCACCATGAGACCGCATTTCTTTGAGTCATTTTTTCAAACAGTTCACTGCCTTGTCTATGGCTTATCATGGCCTTCCATCACCATGAGACCACATTTCTTTGAGGCATTTTTCCAAATAGTTCATTTCCTTGTCTATGCTATTGCTTACTATTATGCTTTGACAAATTTTTTCCAAGCATCCATAGCTTGTTCGAAAGCATCTATTCTATGCTTTTAGCCATAGCAGCAAGGTAGTGAATTGTTTGATAAAATCCTTTGGTAGACATTTGTGAAAAATGTCATAGCATAGATAAGGCAGTGAACTGTTTGAAAAACTGCCTCAAAGAAATGTGGTCTCATGGTGATGGCATTCCATCACCATGAGACCACATTTCTTTGAGGCATTTTTTTAAACAATTCATTGCCTTGTCTATGCTATTGCTTACTATATGCTTTGATAGATTTTTTCCAAGCATCCATAGCTTGTTCGAAAGCACCTATTTCAAGATTTTAGCTATAGCAGTAAGGCAGTGAACTGTTTGATAAAATCCTTTGGTAAACATGTATGAAAAATGTGGTAGCATAGACAAGGCAAATCACCACGAGACCACATTTCTTTGAGCATTTTTTCAAACAGTTCACTGTGATCCATGAGACCACATTTCTTTGAGGCATTTTTTCAAATAGTTCAATGCCTTGTCTATGCTATTGCTTACTATTATGCTTTGATAGATTTTTTCCAAGCATCCATAGCTTGTTTGAAAACACCTGTTTTAGGCTTTTAGCCATAGCAGCAAGGTAGTGAACTGTTTGATAAAATGCTTTGGTAGACATGTTTCGTAACATAGACAAGGTAGTGAATTGTTTGAAAAAAATGCCTCAAAGAAATGTGGTCTCATGGAATGCCATGACAAGCTAATGCAATTGGCAACTGCTCCTATTTATTAGTTATGCAATGTGAGGTGATTGCATAATTGCTTATGTTGACTTTGTAAAAAACTATATTGTAATTGAAATTTTGTCATCTATCAGCATCTAGCTATTAGTTATGCAATGTGAAGTAATGCTTTGGGTTTGAAAGATGTGCAATGCAATGAATGTAATCAACAATATGAATATAAATTACAAAAATCTATTTTCTACAATTCATTAGTTAAACTCTTTATTTTATTTGCTCTCTATATCTCTATGCTATGGAAATGCCTTTCAATTTTAAAACAAACAATTTTTATCTCTTATTCTACAATTTTTTTTTTTTTTTATCTGATTTTTCAAAAAATCTTATACTTTTGGTTTGTCGATTTTTCCCCCAAAATATTTTTGCTACTATGGTATAAACAATGCTCAATGGGTTCAAAGTATTCATAGCACATCAAAAATAAAATGAGGACAAATTGATAGGACTTAGTTCTAAGTGCACGATTATAAACAAATACAAATTAAAAACTTAAGTTCCTTATGTGGTGCTTGTAGTAGAAACATGTACCTTCTCTATTGAGGTAACTAATATAGTTCAACTCCTAGGAAACCTAAAAAATAATGGAGATAGAGGCAAACATATGACCTTCTTAAGGTATTCATGAAAGAAGTTTTGAACAAGAGAAATAAGGCTTTGATGAAACGAAACAACAAATTTAAAATATCAACTTGAATGCAATGCCCAAATAATATCAAAGACATAAAGGCATTGTTATGGATAAATTTTACACAACTATGTGGGAAAATATATTAAAGAAATATAAATCATCATCTCGATGAATTTATTCCTACATATGATTGCCATCAAAAGGCCTATATAAGGACAAACATCACATGAGCAAATGTGCTCATAGCTCAATTCAGGATTAACACATTATCTTCAAAGCGAACTAGGTAGATGGAAGATACCAAAAGAAGAATGGGAGGAGGGGGTATGTGTCTTTTGTATAGCCAATGCAATTGAGTTAGAGAAACACTATTTGTTGGAGTGTGAAGCTTATAGTGACATTCAATTAAGATATGCAAAGATGTTAATAACTATTTCTTTATATGATTTGTTTAAAGAGGAAAAGATTGAGAAAACAAGGGAATTCATCACCAAGATAAATAACAAAAGATAATGTTTAGGTCAAATGTCCTATAGTTTGCCTTTAGTCTCGTGGTTTATTCTATTTGATTCAGTTGCTATGTAGCTTGTTTGGATTAAGTTGAATAAGAACTACGAAAAGTAACTCAATTTTTTTAGGACAATATACATGCCCTTCAAGCTCTATAAAATGCACTTTAAACTCTCTCCAACGAATTAATACCTCACACATTTAAAAATTTGATCCATTTTAATGGGTGCTAATTGAAAAAAGGTAGTGAAGAAAAACTTCACTTTAAAAAGTGAGAAGTATAACTTAAACATGACCATCATATAATAATTATCTTTTAAATACTCGACATATTATAAAGTGAGAAGTATAACTTAAACATGACCGTCATATAAGAATTATCTTTTAAATACTCAACATATTACACCTTTCATATACTAAAATAAATAGATTATCCTTAAAATACTAGAAATAGTATTGAAAGCTACCTTTCGTTAACATAAAAACAATTTTGATCATATTTCACGGAAAAAATGACTAAATACGGCCATGCGAGCATCAAATTTAGGTCCGAGTGGGAAGGTTGAAAGGAAAGTTTTCTTTACCAAAAGTCCACGCGACGAATAATCGAGATGTTGGGATTCAGCAGCCTCACCAGAAAAAGTTAAATGCAACCGTGGCGAATCTCGAAATTGTGAACTCGGAAGCTAAACGCCCCTTCTCCAAATGAGTAAAATTATAAATACCCTGTTTTTGATTTCGGGTATTTTAAGTAATGCAGAGTAGAGTGGAGATGAGTTGACTGTTAGCGGTCGAGAGAAACCCGGAAAGTCCGCAGCGCGGTTGGCGGCACACAGTTTGTGTGAAGGCACGCATATGCAGCTGGATTCTATTTCTTTAACATATTTTGCACCAGATCGATTCATCAGGTGAGCTTATGTGTTTTTCTTTTCCTCTCTTTCCTTCACACGACCGTGCCTTGTCCAGTTATCTTCGCATTTGTTGCACTCAATTTACGGGCCTTCAACCTTCGCGTTACCTGCCAAATTTACATATCTTTGAATTCATATATTCGTGCAGTTTGGAACACTACTGTTTCCTCTTTGGCAAATTTACTGTTTTTTCATAATTTTGGATCTTACCTTAAAGCATTTTGGCTTTAGATTTGAAGAATCTCTACGTGGATCTTTTTTCGTCCTGATTTGATCAACTTTTGTCGTGTCATGGGGTGTGTAGTGGGCTGAATATGCGTTTAGAAGGTCAATATGGACTCCAGGAAAAGAATAGATGGGTTATGTGCTTGCTTGTCCATGCTTTTCAACAACATTAGGTTCCAAAGATAACAATATGGTCTCAAGATTGAATTCGGACGTATTATCATGTGGGACTTTAGTTGCTAACAATTCATTTAGGGACTGGGTTTGATTGGATAGGAGGAGCTTTGGGATATGTGCATTGGATGCGCTTAGTAAGTTAGGTCAACAAATTTTGTTTCACTGATGATGAGTGAGGTAGTTTACTTGAAACGTTGGACACAAGCTTAATAGCTTCTATGCATTTTCCAAAAAGGCTTCAACAATATCTAGATTGATTAAGAGCTCAGGTATTCTTTAAACCTTGCTATTTCTTTTGCCTTATTTGGAAATTTGATTGGTGCTATATTTTGGGATTTTATGAGTTTGTGTGGGCTGGTTAAACCATATGAAACGCATCCCCAAGATGTTTTGAATCCCTTATATGGCTCAAGGTTTGTTCTTTTATTTAAGAGATGGTGAATATGTATTTGTGAAATTGTTGCTTCCTTACATTTCTCCCCGTTACTCGACTTAGTTCCTTCCCAATCAGTTTTGAACTTTTGATCTTTAGCTGGCCTGCTTGCTTTAGAGAGCTAATTTTGACCAAGCTCTTAAATTGTCTCTTGTTAGTCATGCTTTATTTTAATAATTTAGTACTCTCTTTTTTTTAAAGACAAGCTCACAGTTCTATTTTAGAAAGTACCAAAAAGGGCTTGAAAGGCTTGTCTTTATAGCCTCTATTCCAACGTGTCACCTAGATTCAACTAATAAGGGTCACAAGACCAAAACCATATCTGCAGTTCACAGAACTAAAAGCGAGCTTAAAGAATGTGCTTTTCCTTCAATAACATAGCATGACTGTTAAAATCTAAAAGGGCCAATATTAAAACAAAATATTCCTACTTTCTACAGTCTAAAAGGGCCAATCCTGAAATAAAATACTCGTAGAAACCTTGTTGTTAGTTATTCACGATCAGATTAGAATACAGAAAGCACTCAGAAGATTCAACACATAAGACAATTAACACAGCAAGATACCCTGGGAAAACCCTCCAACCTGAGGGAGAAAAACCCAGCCAATATATATCTTATATATTGATTTGAATAAGAGCAGAAATCTGCTTACAACTCAGGCCCAACACAATGCCTGTTTAATACAATGAATAGCACCTCTCCTAGATGCAAAGATACAAAGGATATGTTTCTTCTTTAATTGATCTGCTGTTACAGAATATAATCTGCTGCTACAGAATGAAGGTCTGCTGCTACAGAATGATGAACTGCTGGAAATGGCGAACTCCCTCTAGGAATGCGAATTATGATAAAATGAACTTGATGATCAAATGACTGAAAGAGGACTTGTATTAATACACAACAATGCTAGGGTTCACACCTCTTCACAAATGAGGTCGGCCTCAATAAAAATGTATTTATTCATAATAGGTCGGCCCTTAATTAAATCGTATTTCTTTATTTAAATGACGATTTTCTCAAGGTCGGCCCCATTAAATAAATTACTTTAAAATACATATATAAGATGCGCCCCTTCAGAAGTTAATTCGATTAAATAAATTAAATAGTCTCAAGGCTATATTTAATTTATTCTCTGCAATAATCGAAACTGGAAGTGTTCTTCCAGATGCTGAAAACAACAACACTCCCTCTCAGCTAGGGAGTACAAAATGTATCACCTCATAGTGATGTTTAAACAGCATGGCTACATACATGTAAGAACAGAGCTTGTCACCTCATCGTGAAAGCATATCACCTCATTGTGATATTATCACCTCATCGTGATATCAACCATCATGGCTACCTCCATGGATGGTAAGTACAAGTGCTCATCACTCAATGTGATGTTGTCACCTCAGCGTGACTTTCTCTATGGCTCCCCCAGAGGGTGAAACACAAGTACAAGTAAATCATCACGGACTCCCTCACATGATGTTGTCATGGAGTCACACACATGACATCCACCATTGCTCTCCTAAAGGGTGGAATCAAGGGATTTCACCTCGAACTTATTTTTCAGAGAAGAACTCATAACCAAGGTATTTCACCTCGAACTTCTCTTGCAGAGAAGAACTCATTACCAAGGGATTTCACCTTGAACATCTCTCACAGAGAAGAACTCATTAAAGAGGATCACTAATACTGAGACTCCTTCTTAGTTAAGGCTATATTCTCCACCATACCAAGCTTATCTCGAAAGTACACAAACTTTATGCTAAAGAGAGGCTTGGTGAGAATTTCTGCCGTCTGCTCATCAGTGTTGATATACCTCAACTGTATAGCTTTCCTCAATACCATATCTCTGATATAATGGTATTTGATCTCAACATGCTTTGTTCTGTCATGAAACACAGGATTGATAGAAAGCTTTACACAGCTCTGGTTATCATTTTGGCTCCATTGATTGTCCACACAATCCTGCAACGAGCTTACGAAGCCACACTGCTTCATGAGCTGCTACTCAAGCTGCAATGTATTTTGCCTCTGCTGTACTCAATGCCACTGAAGACTGCTTCCTGCTGCACCAGGATATCATGGCAGAACCCAAACTGAAGCAACAACTAGAGGTAATCTTCCGATCACTAACACACCTTGCCCAATCAGAATCAGTAAAACCATGCAGCTCCAAATCCACTCTTGTAGAATATCTCAATCCATATCCAACTGTGCCACGCAAGTATCTCAGGATATGTTTAGCTGCAACAAGATGTATTTGCCTTGGTTCACACATAAACTGACTAAGTGCATTCACAGCTGCCTATACATCGTAGAATCCACCGGTTCTGAACTAGCTGCAGCCTCCTTTAACTTCTTTAAGATTGGTTTCCATAGGTGTAGACATGGATTTGCAATCCATCATACCAAATCTCTTCAAGATGTCTATTGTATACTTCCCTTGACTTAGAATAAACTCATTAGACTTCTGCCACACTTATAAACCAAGGAAGTAATGCATGTACTTAAGATCCTTGAAGTGTAGGTTTGAATCAGTATCATTCTTGGAGAAGCCCAAGCTCAGCAAGTATTGATCAAATCTCTCATATGAGGATCTGGAACACCACTTCTGGTTCAGTAGACTCCTTCTGAATCTCCAAGTACTTACATCAACCTCCTAACCTCCTCGTCCAAGGTTGCTTCTGATGAATTGCCAGACTCCCTTTGAAGGTTAATTCTTCCTCTTCGAAGAAGCTGATCACAATGACAACTTGAAAGGTACTTCCTCTTCGAGAGATATCTCCAACCATCAATATAGTCCCATGACTGCAAGCTATGACTCCAAGCTTGATCATCTCTTCATTCAGCATGACTTCCACACAAGATGCCTTATGCTCTTCTATGCGATCTCTCATCACCCTATTGCTTCTTGATCCGTCCTGGAAGCATTATAGAGAGAGATTACTTATCTCGAAAAGAAATGCTAGAAGCATATATAAACAATGTTATAGCATGAATTAATAACTACACAAGAATTCATGAACATTATAAAATACATATCTCTTAATTGATTTGGTTGCAGCCATTTTGCAACTCGATCTCATCCTTCATTTTAAAGGATTAGTGATAGTTTATAAAACACAAACTATAAGTGAAAAATGCAACAAATATCAAAAGATCAAGATAAAGAAGTAATAGAACTTTTCTTTATTGATACTGATATATCTTTCTTCCATCTTTTCCTTCTCTCGAAAGGAGCTATTCTCAGCACAACAAGAGACAATTTGCTCAACTCAGATTTCTTAGACCCATTATGCAGCCAACATATACAACATAGAATCAGGTCCCTTAGGCACCATCATAGCCCATGCGAAAGGAGAATGTTATTGATGTGATCATCCTATCACAATGAAGTTGCAGTTCTCTTTTCATCTTAGAGTCACACTCAAAAGATCTCCATAATTTGCAAGGAATAGTGATATCTCCAAAGGATCTTGTCCCAATGATCACTATTCAAGAGAACCTAAGATATAACTAAATACACATGATTCAAATAACCAAGGTCAGATTTGCACAACTTAGCAAACTGAATTTCAGCCTAGAATGGTGAATTCAAACAAAACAAAGAATACTTATCTCTTCATGAAAAGCCGAGATTCCTGGTAATCAACTTGGGAATATCTCATGAATATCTTTGAAAAACTTTCTGAATGAAGAGTCTCGATTTCTTTTTACACAGAATTTTGAATTCTCCAAATCGCATGAATTTGTATCAAAAGACATGCCTGATGCAGGAGCTCTAAATCTTGATGAGTAACTTCTTCGCAAGAACCTCACTTACATTGAATACACGAACAAGGGAAGTCGAAGTAAACTCAGAATCTATAGCCTGCAAAGATCTGCCCTAGTTCGCCTTCAAGATCTGCCCTTAGGTCTGATAAATTGTAACCTCAGATCTGCAATATTTTGCTTTCAGGATCTGTCCTAGTTCACCATCTTGACAATAGGATGGATGCTTTCAAGATGAGAACAATAAAGGAGGATAGTGCTGCTTGTATAAATCTGATCTAGATCTTCTTATACCCGTTCTGATACCATGTTAGTTTTTCATGATCAGATTAGAATACAAAAAACACTTAGAAGATTCAACACATAAGACAATTAACACAGCAAGATACCCTGGGAAAACCCTCCAACCTGAGGGAGAAAAACCCAGCCAATATATATCTTATATATTGATTTGAATAAGAGCAGAAATCTGCTTACAACTCAGGCCCAACACAATGCCTGTTTAATACAATAAATAGCACCTCTCCTAGATTGAAAGATACAATGGATATGTTCCTCCTTTAATTGATCTGCTGCTACAGAATGAAGGTCTGCTGCTACAGAATGTGAACTGCTGGAAATGGCGAACTCCCTCTAGGAATGCGAATTATGATAAAATGAATTTGATGATCAAATGACTGAAAGAGGACTTGTATTTATACACAACAATGCTAGGGTTCACACCTCTTCACAAATGAGGTCGGCCTCAATAAAAATGTATTTATTCATAATAGGTCGGCCCCATTAAATAAATTACTTTAAAATACATATATATAAGATGCGCCCCTTCAGAAGTTAATTCGATTAAATAAATTAAATAGCCTCAAGGGTATATTTAATTTATTCTCTGTAATAATCGAAACTGGAAGTGTTCTTCCAGATGCTGAAAACAACAACACCTGTAACCCTTTATTTCCAGTGAAATGTAGTAGCTTGAAGACAAAAAGAACACAGAAAACTTCACTGTTATATAAACTGAGCCATATATGAATGTTATGGCATTCAGTGATAGTTAGTGGTTTCTAAAGGGTGGTTACGAGCTTCAATATTCCTGATCACTAACTGCTCCAGTATATAGAGTCACTCCATCCCATTTCCTGAAAGGCAGTGAACTTTTCTTGATTGACAATGCATTATTTATGGTAGTAGTCAAGTTTAGGACTACATCAGAAATGACCCAATTAAAACACTTGGTTTACCAGTGGGGCCTAAGAGCTGTATTTATCCACTCGGGTTTGAAACTCATGGCATGTGCCCTTAACAAGTATAAAAAGGGATGGATGGAAGCAAGTGGTTTGACTTTGGTGGTATATAAACCCCTTTGGACCTGGCAGGCTTGGGCATAAATAATCAACAGTATTATATAAAGTAAATTTACATATCAAAATTTCAAAGTTTCCTTTGGCAATGGATGATGTCTAATTCTAGACAGGACCTCTGATGATCTGGTGATTACTAAAAGAGTGAGAGGCAAAGGCTTCTTGTAATTCAAAATTCTGCACTTTGGGTACCAGGTTACTTGAACAGACTTGGGTACAAGTACAGGCGTAGGGTTTGCCTCTTTTGGACCCCATGCATGTTCTGGCCTGGGTATGTCTGTATGACAAAATAACAAAATAATAAAATTTAAACAAAATAAACAAAACAATCTATGATATGGATCAACTAACAAAACTAATGTTTTTAGGGCTTAGACTTTTGAAATAGTTTTATCTTGATTTGTTTTACTTTTTAGTTTTTTATAAGTTCCTGTTAAAATTATATATCTAAATTTTAGCATGTGTGGGAAAGAAATGCCTCAGGTATGACCCAATTATGTTCTTGGTTCACCCCAGGTATGCAGGATCCTGCTAGGGATGTATATGGTTGAAGCCTTGCACCAGGGGCAAATCTTGGATGAATCCAGGATGGGAGGATGTGGGAAGGGGGTCTCAGGGACAGAAAAAATAAGACTATTGAAATAATTTAGAAAAAATATTTTTGAAACAATGGATCTTGACTTCATTAACTATAAGCTACATATGGTCTCTGTTACAGCTGTCAATAAAAGTGACTCCAGGTTGCAAGACACACACCATTCAAACAGGGAAAGTTTGCAGTGAATAATAAAGTTGGGTATGCTTATAATGACAAATAACTGCTTAAGACACAAATCTATCCCAGCTTTATAACATGCATATAGACACCTTGCATATCTTGAGACATAACTGCTATCTGCCTCCATACCACATCTCAAAGCAAAGAAAGGAAGATACAAAATAGCACGAAGGACAAAAAGACACTTCAGCAACCTAGAATATTGAATCAAACTAGCACTCAGTACTTAAGCAACCTAGAGGACTAAAGGATATAATGAAACCTTTATTTAAATCATCAGCAAAGACAAAGACAAGCATTTTAATCAAATGACAAGAAAACACTTCAAAATTATGAAACACACAATGATGCAGCAACTAAAGAATCCAAAGAACTAAAGGAGCAAATAGAATTCCAAGAAGATGTGAGGATGTTTACAAATATAATTGTGAAGAAATGCAGATGTGCCAAAATTGCAACCTTTAAGTTGATCGATACTTTGTCGCACTTTGTGGTGGTGTTGCATAAAACATCATTCATTTCTTTGTGCTAGTGGTCCGTGAAGACAGATAGGCATAGGCATAGCAAGTATATGGTGTTGAGATGGAGCAATGGATTGCAAAAAATCAACAATGGAAAACTTGGATAGCAAATGAGAGAGTGATGATCTAGGATGTGCTAGTAGAAATGAACTAGTATAGATAAATACTAGAATGGGGCTATTATGGAATAACATGATATCTATAGTAGTAAGCTAGACTCCTTAGATAATTTTTCTAGTGCACTTTGTGCTTGGATAGCTCCTATGTTTTTGTTGGAGGCATATCAACACTTACCCTACCTATATTGACTAGGCATTTGATTGGAGCATAGAACCGAGAGGATTCATAGCTGGCAAGTCCCTTGCTTCTACTATTAAAAAATGGGCCATTTGGTATTTGTAAGAGGAAGGTTAGGAGTTGGCTTGATTCTTGGCCCCCCTACCTATATTATTGGTTATTTGTGTCTATCGTAAGGGTAGGAGTCGTCCCACTATTAAAGTTAGGGGCATCCAGCCTAGGGCTCAAATGAACTAGAGTATGGCAATTTTGTTAGGGTTAGAGGACCAACCGCATATCACCTCTAACTCACAAGAAACACCGACTCCCCATTGCACTACTATCTCATACTAGCTATCAAACTATTTAGACCATGGGGCTATACAAGACTATCTTAGGTTTGGAATAGTCAATTGTTAGTCTTTTCACCTTTTGAATGAAGTGAGCTTAGAGTGTTGAACACATTGTGAATGAGTTCATGTACATAAAAACTCCAATTATGGTTGTTGAAGCTTTGAGTGAACTCAAATTTGCCATGGACTTGGATCTACCAAGTGATGAGAATGCCTTCATGTCATAAACAATTGCACTTTGTTTTGTTTCTTCAAGTATTATTAACCTTGATTAGTGTGAAGGCTCTTAGAACATGAAACCCTAGTGATTATACTTGGTTTAGCTAGAGTATAGATTGACATCTAGCACCGGTTGTAGGTCTTTCTTGGCCTAGGCAAATAGGGGGGTTCCTATGCTTCTAGTATCTTGATTCAATCATCAAAATCAAATGAGTGTAGTGTGGTATTAGTGTTTATGTTTAGTGGTGGTGTTGGCGCTCCTTACCCCCTTCGACATTTCTATTGTTGGTTTAAGTTGGATTCATCCATTATATATATAATATAGGTAGGGGCTAGGCAAGGGTTTAGATAAAGTTTGATATTTGGGTAACACTTAAATGACTGGAGAGTGGGTGGCCCCTGTCAGCTAGTAATGAGAGTATGGTTCTTGGGGGCTAATAGAGTATGGGTCCATTGTGGTCCATATTGGCTATGACTATTGTGGGCCTTGTGTGTTGCAATTACCTCATTGGCTCCTAATGCAGGGGGGGGGGGGTTAGTGAGGCCCATAGATAGTAGGGATGAAGCTAGGCCAACATCACGACTCCCTTTATTTCATTACCATCCGATAAAAGTGAGTGGAAGTTTTGGCTTCGAAGAACCAATATGACCACTCCCTTTATTTCATTACCATCCAATAAAGTGAGTGGTAAAGTTTTGGCTTTGAAGAACCAACATGACCACTCCCTTTATTTCATTACCATTCAATAAAGTAGGAGCAAAAGAAGAAAGTTCCCATTCCATCTGCCACGAGCATGGAAGAGAAGATCAAACTAAAGGTAGGGGTTATTAGTATTTCTAGGGGTTGGGGTCCTACTAAATTTAGGGGCTTGGCCCCTTTGGGTTATAAGATCAAACTAAAAACAACAAAAAATTCTTAAAATAGGATTATGTTGACTGGATCGATCACCACTCTTTGAGCAATTTGGCTAAAGAGCTTCTTAGTACCAATTGCCAAATACCTGCTACAACCGCCTATACCTCATCAACTTTCATTAAAGTGAATTGACATTATTTATTTAAAAAACTTACATTAACTATTGGATCACAATATCCAACAAACCCCACCTTGATCCAAAAAGAGTGAAAAATATCAAGTGAACTGTAGAAATCAACACATTAGAGTTATCCAGCAAAACAACTGCAACTAGCCATTTGGCCACAACTGTACCTTGGTATTGATCAACCTTTGTTGACACCTCTTATGCCCCGTTTCATTGCCTTCTCTATAGTTTCCTAACACTATCTAACATGACCATCCTGATGCAAGTGTTTTTTCAGTACCTGTACATGTGGTATGAACATCTCTTCTGATGCCCAACCACATCGATCTCTGCCTTCTACAAATCCTGTGCCTGTAGTATGGCAGATCTCCCTAATGCCCAACTACACTGAACACATTGCAAACGATCTATTGTCTGCAACATCTGTCATCCTGTACAATCACTTGAAGACTGATCAAACACACCTTTCTCATCAGTCAAGAGATGAGTTCATGCAGTACAACACCACAAGATAACTGGTCTGCTCCACATCAATAATCTCAAAGAACCAAAACCAACATTCAGACATCAACAGAAAAATGTCAATCTCTTAGGGAAAATATCAAAATTGCCACTAAATCAGTAATCTGATCTTAGAGCTAGCAGAGAACTTAAGATGGGTGGATATGCTCCAACATCCTTAGAAAGTATCCTCAAAACCAGAGTAGCCAGATATGCCCCTACTCCTCCCCAAGCGTGCGTATCCCCATTTTTGATACAGATACGGGTACGACATGTTGCAGATACACGTTGGGTATTGTACCCACATGTGCCCAAAAAACCTTGATTTTCCAACCCTGCCGGATACTATGTGATTTGGTTTTCAAAAAATCTGATGTGAATCTTCCTAAACTTAATCTTAAAAAGCTTCAATTGTGCAATATTTATTTTGTTTTGTATTAACAAAACCTACACCAAATGAGGGAGACAAATGAAACGTTTTTCTACTTTAGCAACCCATTTTCTAGGTCTTCTTCCAGTGCAACTCTGCTATTTTTTTTGGTGTTTTAATTTTTGTAGATTTTAAAAAGTTAATTGTTTATAATTTGATATTTATATTATGTTGTTTAAACATTAGGGATTTTGAAAAAATTAAAATTTATTCTTTAAATATTAATAAAATTTATTAATATATATTTGATTGTTTATTCTTTACTAAATAATTCATAGAAGCTTAAATCTACAAAAATCCCTGACTCATTGCGATTTTGAAAAAATCGGCAGGTTGGACAATTTTTTCCCATTCAAATTGCAAAATCGCCAAAAAAATGCATTTAAAACTTGCAAAAAAACGCGAATAAAATCACGTTGATTTTCGCATGGAAAAAAACTGTGAGATCATAACTTGTTGCTTACTATTATGCTTTGATAGATTTTTTCCAAGCATCCATAGCTTGTTCGAAAGCACTTGTTTTAGGCTTTTAGCCATAGCAGCAAGGCAGTGAACTGTTTGATAAAATTGCTTCAGTAGACATGTATGGAAAATGTGGTAGCATAGACAATGCAGTGAACTGTTTGAAAAAATGCCTCAAAGAAATGTTGTCTCATGGTGATGGAATGCCATGACAAGCAAATTGCTATGGATTGTCATGGCATTCCATCACTATGAAACCACATTTCTTTGAGGCTTTTTTCCAAATAGTTCACTGCCTTGTCTATGGCTTGTCATGGCATTCCATCACCATGAGACCACATATCTTTGAGGCATTTTTTCAAACAGTTCACTGCCTTGTCTATGCCATTGTGTAATGTCCCCTTTTGGGATTGCCCTTAATCTTGCCCTTAATTACAAGTTTAATGTAGTTAGGGTTATAATTTACCAATTAAATGCTTTAAGCAAGATAATTCTTAGTTGAGGCCCTACAACCATGTTAGATACTATTGGAATATAATTCATATGATTGAACATATAAATGTCTTATCTATTTAAACCATATAAATACATAACTATTTTGAATAATATAAACCACACAATATGCACATTGGAAGTTGGATTATAATGGGACTTGGATGAGGAGCATTATAAGTCCGCCCGAAGCTATCCATACCAAGCCCAAGAGTGGATATACCATCCCTCTTGGCCCCAAGTGGCAGACATGCAGGCATCCAACATGGGGTGGTGTACTTAGTGGATAAACTTGCCTCTGCATTCCCTACCCTTGCTGCCTTATCCATCCCTTTTACGATTAACAACCAATCCATGTAAAGATTGGGGAAAGGGCTACCATAGGAGGCCTGTAGACATCCTTAAATTATCTAGCATACATAAGGTGATAAGTAAATATTGACACAAATTTAAGGTTATTATCCACTCCAACAATCAACCATCAAGGAGGTTGGAGAGGAAGCCGCAATAGGATACCCAAAGGATTCCTCCATCTAAGCCCAAAGGTGGATAGGCAACCCCCTTGGCCCACAAATGGCAGACACTTAAGTCATCCATTATAGGTGGCCTACTTAGAAGGGAACCTCCTAACTACTATCCTCCCTTGTACTTCCTTCTCTCCTTCCCATGATTGGTTGTAGAGGAATAAGTAATTTAATGTTGGACCAATAATTTAATTAGAAATGGAGTTCTTATTATGTTCTACATAAAATGCATGAAATTTATGTACTCAAAATATATATATCAAATTGCATACCATAGTATCTATTAAAACATAGGATTGCTATTTTCTAAGATGCAATGATATTAACAATTGCTGATTTTTTCCCTTGTTTGTTGAGTGCAGATAATAATGTTTGATCTGCTCCAATTGCCTTGCCGTTCAATCTGTTCTTAATTTTCAGAAGATATTGCTTAGTGTAAATAAAATGAATAAGAATCTATTATCCATATTCATACTAAAAAACCATAACTATTTATAAGGCTCAAGAATTGCTGCAAGCATCATTATTTCATGATTTTATATATATATATATATATATATTTCTCATTAATTTCAATACTTCAAATGAACATATATATATATTCATAATTATATTTTCTTACTGCTCAAATATATTTTGGGCAATAATAATTGATCGGAGATCCAATGGCTCTCTTATAATTTATTCACTTTTTTCCCATCTGCTGCTTTTCCAGATTTCTGATTGTTTTTCCCTACCCTTCCTTTTACCAAATGATACCTCCTTATATGCCTTTCCTCGTGGGGTGAATAGTTATACCTCATTATTACAATTGCATCCTTTACAAAGGATGCAACCCTTCATTCTTAAGCGCTGCCTTAGGTAATTACTCCTTAACATAATATAATCGCTCCTCTTATAGTTCACTTCCCATCGCTGTTTGTTTGCTACTGCATATTATTTTTTATATTTAATATTATATATTTCCTTTTTTTATAAATTACACTGCAGGAATCGGGTAGCACGACCCCCTATAAACTGCAGTGCGTTTGGTAAACTTTTTAATGTGACCGGTGGCGCTGGCGCGACACACCCTCCGGTACCACGGTGGGTGGGGAGACTAGACCTCGTGACCAACCTCCTGCAACAGGAAAGATTTAGCCAACCGAGCTAGGGCCCCAACCCCTTTGCTACTGCATATTGATCGTTCCCTTTAGACTTTGGTTTTATACAATCTAAATTGGGCGATTAATATATGATTGCCCTCATTGATATTAATTGCTGTTTTTTTTTTGTGTGCTAAATGAAACATAATCGCTGCTTAGGCATAATATAATTGTATTTCCCTTTATTTTATATTAATATATTGTAGGTTAATATATTTGTTTTCATATTAGTTATATATATATATATATTTTTAATATTTATATTATAATGATTATAAAAACAATAATATTAAATTGTTAATATTTCTATTTATATTTTTAATATTTATGTTGTTATTTATTGCATTTCAACACTTGGATTTTTATATACTTTAATGTTGCAATTTTGGGGGCATGACATATTGCTTAGTACTTACTATTATGCTTTGATAGATTTTTTCCAAGCATCCATAGCTTGTTCGAAAGCACCTGTTTTAAGCTTTTTAGCCATAGCAGCAAGGCAGTAAACTGTTTGATAAAATGCTTTGGTAGACATGTATGGAAAATGTGGCAGCATAGACAAGGCAGTGAACTGTTTGAAAAAATGCTTTGAAGAAATGTGGTCTCATGGAATGCCATGACAAGCAAATGCAATTGGCAGCTGCTCCTAGTTATTACTTATGCAATGTGAAGTAATTGCATTACTACTTAGGTTGACTTTGTATAAAACTATATTTTGATTGAAATTTTGTCATCTATCAGCATCTAGTTATTAGTTATGTCATCTATCAGCATCTAGTTATTTTGAGTTTGAAATATGTGAAATGTGATGTAATCAGTGATATGGATATAAACTACAAAAATCTATTTTCTTCAATTCATTAGTTAAAACTCTTTATTTTATTTGCTCTCTATGTCTCTATGCTATAGAAATGCCTTTCAATTTAAAAAAAAAAAAGTTTTTATCTCTTGTTCTACAAATTTTTACGTTTATTTTTAAATCCAAAATTTTCCCTATTTTTTCAAAAAATCTTATACTTTTGGTTTGCCGATTTTTTCCCCAAAAGATTTTTGCTGCTATATGATTAATATTTAAATTTTAATATTATTTATTTTCTTTTAATGTAATGAAAATCTCCTCTAATAACTTAGAAAATATGTGTATGTGTTCTTTATGAAAGTCATATCCAGCTGTATCATATTGGGGGTCTTAGAAAAAGGCCATATTCGTATCCGATACCGTTTCTGTATTGGTAATGGTATCCGTGTCCATGCAACTTTGCTCAGAACCTTCAGCAGAACCAGCAAAACAGGTTTCATCAAACTCAGAAAAATCTTCACTAGAATATGCAGCAAAGGGAACAGAAGGCTTTTCTTAAAAAAAAATTCTTTCAAGGATTTCTTCCTGGAGAAAACAGAATAAATAGTAGCATAATGTCCCAACTTTCCACATTTGTAACGTGGTACTTCTCTCTTGCTTTTGCAATGTGTCTTGTCTCTAGTACTGGAATAGGAAGTAGTATCACTGCTAAGATCCTTGTAATCATGTTGAGAAAGATGCTTTTGTTTGTGAGGTGAATGCTTTCTTTCTTTTTTGTGTTTCTTTCTTTCTTGAGCTAGAAAGACAGATTCACCTGATATCCCAGTAGATACCTTCTTCTTTGCAATCTGTTGTTCATGTTGTACAAGCAATTCGCAAATGGATTCAAATGTTGCATTGTCAAGTTTGTCAGTCATTTGAAGCATTTCCAAAAAATATTGTGTAGTTGGAGTTGAGCCCATTCAAAATTGTAGAAATCAGCATACGATCTTCAATATATCCACCTACTGTGCAAAATTCTTGCTTTACAATTTTTAGAAGGATATTTATTTTGCAATAGACTTATCATTGTTTAACTTAGTGTCAAGTAGTTGAATTAAAAAAATGATCTTTTAATGAGCTTGTTGTTTTTCATACAAGCCTTTTAGTGTTTTCCAGGCTTTCGATGCTTCTGTTTTAATAAGCTCAGGTTGATTACTTGAGGTGAACAAGAAGATTCTAGCCATGCTAGTGCTTTCTTGTCTCATTTTTGAAATTCAATTAATTTGGCAAAATCAGGAGGTGCAGTGGGTTGTTTTTCTACCATCTCCCACATGCCATTGAAATACTAATGTTATTTTCAAATTTAGACTCAAGTCATCCTAATTTTTAGGTTTTAGTTTTCCTGCTTCCAATATTAAACTGCTTATTTTTTGCCATGTCTTCAATAGAAAATCACCCAGAAGGCAATCTAATAAGGTGCCTTCACTCTTAAGTAGAACTTTGTCAAGAACTTGGGTTTTATTGGTTTTATGGTTACACTTATATAACTAGCAAACTTTGTTTTAATATGCTATTGCTCGATGGGGCAAAATAAAATAAAATATAAAACAAATCCCACAAGCATAAATCTTCACGCAGATCACTCAACAAAGACTGTACACTGTATTTTTAAATGCCCATACTGATGGCAAAAATAATCACCCTTTTTCATGCCTCAGACTGTGTCCTACAATCCCCCAGGAACATTCTGCTCTCCTCCACTATGCCATACAGCTCTTTTAATATGGCTGTATGCTTCACCTCTCCTTGTGCCCATAGACCTCATTTGTTGATTCTATTGTATGGTCTCTTGCTGTACATTCTTTCCACCCAGCCATATAGTCTTCTTTGCAGATCTAGATTTACCAAGAAACATTGAAGCTCTAAAGGTTGGCTTGGCCTTGGTAGCAGCATTCACATATGCAGGAAAGAACAATTGATCAAATTTCTGCCAAAAAACTTAATTCCCACTTCAAAGAGGCATACAATTACACCATACAATCAGGTTGAAGGATCTTTACATCAGAACAGAAAATTGCATATGTCATGCCAAGGGGCCATACAAAAGGAAGAGGATTTTCAAATTTGTTTTTCAGACCTCCTTCCGTTTTCCCTGTGGCTATGATACTGCTGTTGGGAATTGGAGCACTGGACTGCAGAGGATCAACAATTAAAACTAATAAGATCAAATGAAAATCAACAGAAATTTTGTAAGATCCCCAGGTATTCCCCAAAATTTATAACTTTATCATGGAGGACATTTCTACAAACATTTCACAGGGAAGCTGTTCTGAGGGTGTGTTACAAATCCATTTTGCAAGAGAAGGAAAGTTTATTGTATTCCATACCAATACCAATTCTTACAAATTCAATTGCATGGCATATTTAAATTTTCAGTTCATACAGTGAAAAATATAAAGGATATTCTTTCAGAAATTATCACAATAAAATATGTTTGAGACGTAGTACACAGCATGCAATTTTAATTAATCGCTGACCTGTAAGTGCTAGTTCATCCAACTTGACACAGATATTAACTGCTACAGGACTGATAAGAATAAATGTGCAGGATCTTCTGTCATATTTATATTTTGAATTTGGTCTTATGACCATTCAAAATACATCCGTGGCTACACAATACAAAATGTGCATAAATATCAATAACATCGTTTGCTGACCTTGAAAGTAGCCAAATATGAAGCACAGTCCCTATCTCCAGATAATAACTCCTTTAGTACCCATGATTCTTCAAAAACCTGATGCAAGAATATAAATAGGCAGCTGGAAGGAATGGTCAATCTGTGATACTTTATGGGAGAGCCTCCTTGTCCTATATGCCACGTAAAATGTATGTGGCGGCAGTCTCCTTATAGACACGTCTGAATTTGTCCACCTTATATTCATATATCGGTCCTAAATTTCTTTCCACGTCAACCTCAGCCAATTTATGAACAGCTGGAAATGTACAGCAGAATGGCTGAGTTGTATGTCTTCAAAAGAGGGTACGACTGGAATCTCCTCGGCTGAATAAAATTACTAAGTTACCGGTTTGGTTTTGGGTTCGGGTTCGGGTTCGAGGGTTCGGTTGGCGGGTTTGGGCAAATATTTTTTGGGGTTGGGTTTGTTAATACAAAAACATATAAAAATCAGAAATATATACATATATGCAGCAGTAATTAAGTTCAAAATACACCACCATATTAATAGTCAAATTTCATAGCAAAAATGCACTGCCACTTTCATAGTCAAATATTAAAATTATTATTCAAATGATTATACAATTTAATACTATTTGTTTATAGATAGGCATATTACATTATCCTTCAAGGACACTTACCATAGGAAAGCAAAAGATACGCTATATGTGATGATCACCAGTGGCAATGAACAAAGCCTCAATGGTTCATGCCTCAGTGATGACCAAGGAATGGTGACTAGCAGCAATCAACTAGCAATTGCCTATTAATTGAACTGCAACATGTTTTGGGCCTTTTGCAAATTTTGTTTTGAGATATTTTACAAGAGAGTGAGAACATGCATGCTGTAACTAAAGCAATCCCTGCCTTGCATACATCTGTTTAAAACAACTGAAAATCTTAAACCTTACGTATAGCAAAAAAAATGAAATGCTTTAGGTCAAAAAGACTGATAGATTAGCATGTGATTTAGCTTTAACTGTGATTCCAAAACTCAGTTTAATGGCTATGCTATGTGATCTGCACTTCTGAATAAAAGATCTCTACAAGTAACATCAGATGTATCATACATCAAAACAAATTAAGTTACAACTCTGTACTCAAGTAGACCAACAAACTCAAATTTGGCAATGACTGCCACCTGAAAGTTATAAACCAGTATGCATCGATTAACCTGGTCCGTTGAAATCGAACCCACAGTCAGCATTTCGTACCCTGACCGAACCCACAGCATGATTTCCGAACCCTGATCGAAGCAGTGTCGAACCGAACCAGGATTTCGAACCCTGGTCGTTTCAAACCTGAACCAGGAGGCAAAAGGCAGTGAACCAGTAACTGAGTAAAATTACTATAGAGTCTGCACCCAATATGTCTGACAAATAATATAGCTTGTCTGCAAATTCTATCACCTCAACATCAAACTTGGATAATCTGAAAATATTCAAACCCTGATATCGAACCAAAGAATTCTGAAATTTGTCTTTGGAGAAGACTTACAAATTTCGAAACCAATCGTTATCGTGCAAATGCGAGAAACCTGGATGATTTCTCTTGCTACCAGCTTGGGAGGAACCTTTCACCACTGATACTTGATACCCGTAGGAATTCCCACCTAGGGTTTTGGACTCCGAAGAGCTCCACCAAAATGTCAAATAAAATAATAAACCAACATATTTCACAAATGAGCTCGCTTACCTTTTTATATCCATCAGGAGTCCTTTTTTAAAATTTCCTGCCAAACCATTAAACTCTTCTATAATAAAGTGACATTATAAAATACTTTTAAATATTTCCTTTCCGTCACTTTATAATATCACTATAATTTAATTATTTAACATTACCTTTTTAAATATACTTTTTGCAGGCAATATCAAATATATTTAAATTAATTAATTACAGTAAAGTCTGTTTTGGCGAGTCGGAAAACAGGGACATCACAAATTTCTTGGAGCAGGATTAAATCAATCAGATCAATCTTTATTGTGTGGGCAATCCAGCTACATAGCCTCTTACATCTACCAACTACCAATACCCGGTACAACTTCCTATGTCTATCACCTTTCATTACAGTGAATCAATATTATTTATTTCATAAAAACCTACGTAGGAACTTTTGGATCATGAAATTCAACATATGGAATTTAATATTCTGGCTTCTATAAAAAATGAGAACCTGTAAATATGATTGTAAGTGATCCGAAATTATAATTGACTCTGAAATTCACTCAAAAGGCTAATTCTGAGTGCTGTAGAGCCTCAAAAGATCCATGAACCTTATGATAAACCTTTTACAAGTTGGTAACAAAGTTCTGTGACTACTTGGTATCTGAATGTTGTTTCCTTAGGTCCTTCAGCATTGCATTAATTTATCATAGGGAAATTTTATTGTTCTACGGGCCTTAAGTTTCATTTTGTCACAACTGTTAAAAAATCAATGAAAGAGTTGAAGGGAAAAATGTGATTGATGTTTAAATAGAACTAAGAAATCAGCGTTCTATAAAACCCCCTAGGATTTCTTGCGCCATCTGATTTTCTAGCTTTTGTATTAGCCCATTCAAGACCCATGAAAATTTTCATTGATTTTCTCACTTTCATATTTTAGCCTATTTGAGGCTAATGGAAGACTCCAAAGGTGGCTATTGGCATGACCATTGATACCAACTCAAATGAATGGCTGCAGAATTTTACAAAACACCAACAAATTAGGTTGTTCAAGTGGTAAAGCTAAAAATTTAATTGCAACAAAATACCGTCAAAACCCTACTGGAAATCATTTTGAACATTTGATTTGAGGATGCTAAAAATTTCAAATGGGGTTCCAAATAGTTTGAGGATTAAATAAATCTGAAAAATGTTAATTTTTTCAATTGCTGCTTAATCTCTCATATCATATCCACAACACTTGAAAGTATGAAATTATTGGTGTTCCTGGCCTTGCAGAAATTATGACCTTTGATCTGTGCTATTAACCATTTTATTTTTCTGCAAAACTGAAAAAATATTCTATTAGGAATAAAACTGTTAACATACTTTGATTTTTCCCCCCAAATATTGGTTTCATTTACAACCACATAATTTTAAAACAAAATGAAATGCAAAGACTCCATCAGCCTTACAAAACCACCATAGTAGAGTCTCCCAAGTGCTGTAAAAGCAAAAAAATGGTGATAAGTTAGATTTCAATATGAAAAATCTAAAAGAAAAAATGCAAATGAATAAAAAGACCAAAATTTTATTGCTACCAACCAAATTCATGTTAAACAACTAGAATTTTTCCTCTGCATATGAAATTGAGATGATTAAATCTAGGTCAAATGCTTGCTAGCTGAGTGTTCAGAGAATTTATCCTCTTCAATAATCAATTGAAGAATTAAAAATCACAAGGTGGACAATGTTTGCTGCAAACTGGCACATCCATAAAGATATTGATGAGGGTTTCATGATTATGCTGCAAGAAGTTTTATTGGGGACCAAACTGCAGTTGAGGCTGCCCATGAGTTAAGGGGAAGTTCAATACCATGGTTGGCAGTGAAGCTCCAACACAGAAGTCTAGAATTTGCAAAATCTAGAGCCATAGTGAAGGAAGAAAGCAAATGAATTTCATATGAAAGATAGACTGGTGTGCAATCACTGAAGGGGTTCTGTCCAAATGTTGGAGTTGTATAGGAGACATTAACACCATTAATGAACTGTTTGGTTATAGAGACATACATTTGAAGGTACTGAGGCATGGTGGATGCATGGGACAGTGCACAATCAATAACATTATTACTTTTGATTATCAGACGGTTTGTGTAGCCAGTTTCAGACCTTGTCAAAATTTTATGCATTTATAATAACTTTGTAAAGTAGGATCATTTGATTGGTCTGATGTGGACTGATTAACCTCAGATGAATGCATGAAATGGAAGGGTTGTGACCTACCTGTTCATGTAGAAAATATCTGCCATATGACATTTATGTTCTGCACACTTCTAAAATCAGAGTGCGCAACTAGTGACCTCCTTCTCTTACAATATCTTAGAGAGAGAACTTGTAAGGGAAGGATGCCCTCTGCGTAGGAGCAGAAGAGAGCCTTGGTGACAAGGAATATGAAAGAAAACTAAATTGATGGGAATGTAGAGGAAAAGGATCACAAGGTAAGCAAGAGTCGAATAGGAAAGCGATCTATTACTAGAGATGAGTAGCATTGCTGTTCCTATTTGTACTTTGTAGGCAGGAGATTTGGTTTTCCTATTTTGATTTGTGAGAGTGAATTTGCTATGACTTTGATTTCTTGGCCTAACAACTTTAGAAATTAAACTTTTGTACCTGAAGTAGTGATTTACTTAATTCTGGTTTGGTTGCTCACCAAATTGGGCATAGTTTGATGGTGAAGATAAAAGGACAAAGGGGTTGGCTAGTAGGTATTGCCTCATCTTTTGCATTATATATCCTAAAACTAATGCTTTGTGTTTGGTTGTACTATAATTCACCTTTGCTTTGGATGACAGGACTCATGAAGCAGATAGGATGAGCCAACTTCTGAATATCGGCTTGTGTGAGAGTGCATACTATTGCATATATGAATGTATCCCCATGTATATGGAGTTCGTTTTTCTAGTCTACATAAGCCAAAATAGGTACATTGAGTAATTGAGTAATTGAGACTTCAATTCTTCAATGGATTTTTGATGCACTCCCATTCGAATTAATGGGACTCCCTACTTGGTTAACACATTAACGAGGTAGCATTTCACATGGCCAAGGAAGGTTTTGACAACATCATCATCCTTTGACAATTCCATCACATTCACCACATTTATCATGTTGGGATCTATCTTCAATTGTAGGCAGCCTATGATATGTCGATGTTCCATAAGCTTGCCAAATGCTTTTTTGGGTTCAATCCTAGTGGCACAAGTTCATTGTATGGCAACCTTGGAAGTATTTACTTGTATATGCAATTCTTTGTTCCACTCCGTTAAGTTTGGGCTCAAAATATTTAAAGGATCTTGATTGCTATTCTGTTTAATTACAGGGTACTACTTTTCTAGTCATTACACCAAGGTGGTATGATACTTTTGAAAAATTCATGATAGATTGAGTGTAGTGTTCCACGTGGCCAAAGGAGGATTTAATGATGCCAATGTAATTTGTATGTGTTCTTTTAGGGATGAAGTTATGTGGGTTCAGTAGATTGGTCCCTCTCCTATCTTAAAAAGGATAAAAACAAACTCTTTTATAGTTTGATCTTAGAACCTTATTACTAGAATTAATCTCTTTTGAGGATTTCTGACAAATTTGAACTTTCATCCAAACTTTTGCTTCTTCTTCGACCTCGCTTTTCAAAGTAGTAGGTGAAGGTGAAAGGAACTGATTAAAAAAGTCCAAAACAAAATCAAGAATATAATCCCCTATGCACCACTCTTTAGCCGAGTTTAAATTATCTAACCACATTGTATTTTGAACTCTACATGGGGTAGGAAGACTATGTTGTATCTTCTCCTTTGCACCATCTTGCTCCTTTTGTAACTGACAAAATGTTTTAATCTTATTCTTCCCCTTTTTTTCCAACCTAGAAAACCTGTTCTCTTTTTCAAATTGCTGCATGTTATTCTCTCTTTTTCCATAAGATTATTGGATGTTCCTTAAGCCTATTTTTCATATCCTATAGGCTTGGGAAAATAAATTAGGGAAATTACTTTGTAATAATTTTTTGTGTCCTATTGTATAAGTGCCTAGGTTATAGGGCCCTTTGGGTATTATGTAATCAAACTTTATTCCTTTAAGTGTTGTTAGCCAAGGGTGTGTGTGCAAGGTTCCTTGAAGAGAAAAACAGATTCAATTTTGTATTTTGGAGGGAAAGCAAACGACCAATTGTATATTTAAACCAAGTCAAAGTTAGGCAACGTCATCCAGTTTTTATGATATTATTCCTCAAACAAATCAGACTTCCTGTTCGTTTGCCATTGGAGATTGGAGGACGAAAATCCCTTAGTCCCTATAGTTTGGCTGGTGGATGAAAATCCCTATCTAGTTTTAAGCAATTCCACTTAGGTATTGCATCTAAGCTTCATTGATTTGTTGTTTGTGTGGCTCCTGCCAGTGCTTGTTTGTGTAAGTTAGGGGGTCTCTCTTAGCACCTAGGGATTGTAATTTGGTGGTGGCTTCTGTAGCACCCCCCTTTGTTGTTAATTTTTTATGCTTTTGATAATCATATCACTGTTATTGTTCTAGCAACTAAATTGATTGTAAGTGTGATCTTTTGTTTTAAGAAGAGGAATAAACAATTATTGTACATTGTTGTTCACTTGCTAGGTTTTACAATTCATTTCTACACTTATTATCTATTAGGATAGATCTGATTTGAAATAAGATCCAATCATTTGTATCCTGTAGAGCAAACTCAAATTGAAATATTGAACATCCCTAATCAGTGATATTACATTACAAATATGAAGCCACACATTAGTAATTGGGAACTCAAAAGATATCTGCACTGCAGCCTCTGTCGGAGGAGATGCTATTGCTGCTTCTTCATTCACTGCCTTTTTTGCCACCTTACTATTAACTGGTAAGTGTGAATATGTTGCTCCTTTCCACCACATTGTAGTTTTTTCTTTTGGATTCTTCCCCACCCTGCACACTGAAGCAAGAGTAAAATGGATAGTCCAGGGTTTGTTTCCATATCTTTTCCCCTACTTGCAGCCGTTTGGCTATATGAAGCTCTACGTAGATTCTTGTAGAGTTGAAGTGTGCCAAATCATCCATTTTAGAGTCTAATGCCATAAACCTCCCTAACTTATTGCCTATTCCTTGAAAGCATGTATCTACCCATATTAGAGAGGAAGATTTGGGAGGCGTACACACATGGCGTCATTGAGAAGGATTCTGTCATTGGATTAAATTGAGGAAACATAGGTTTTATGAACAAAACATGCTTGTCCCAATGCCAAGGACTTTTTCCAAGAACCAAAGACCTATCTTCTTCCTATCCACGTGACGATACAAAGAAATCTTGAGCACAAGGAAAAACTAGGTTGGAGAGAGTAAATATTACAAATCAGGGCCTTCTTTTCAAGTTTTGCCTCCTCAAAATGAACCTCCTTACTTAATTGCAAGATAGGAGGCATAACTACATAGGGAACAACCTGAGCACCCAGTCATGTCCCCTCTTCCTTGAGGCCGACTTCAACCCCACTGACAAATATCCTTTCTTCGAGGGATATATAGATGCTGCTTTCACTTCCTCCAATGCTTAGAATCCCTTATAAATTAGCTTTGTCTCCTTTAGGTTTCAACATGATTTGTGTGAGATTCTTTAGTCAAAAATCAGTTGCTCTTTTCTACTATTTGCTTTTTAGTATATTATTACTTTCTTTGTGTTTTAATACATTATCTAAATCCTTAATTTGAAAGATAATCTGTTTATGTAGAGAATGTTTTAATGCAGTGTGATGCTTAAGTCATATTTCAACACGTAAGTGCGAATAATTTTTGTTTCAATCATTATTAACTTTGCCAAACATTGGATTGAATGAACTAGTAACAAAATGTTTATGGTGTTTTGATTTGAATGGATTAGTAGCTAGACAATTTGTTATTAGTAATCAAAAGTCAAATACCGTTTTTAACTAAAATTGTGGGATGGTTGAAAATTTAAGGCCTAGATGCTTCGAATGGGTTCTTTTGAGAGTTATTAAACTATAATTAATCTTTTGAAGTTTATAAGGTTGGTTAGGTTTTATATAGGTAATTAGGTTGGCTTACTTGGGTGTATGGTGTTAGAAGTTAGTCATGGAACATGTTATCTTGTAGAAGTCACAAAAAGGACTCGTAGGAGCAACAACATTTTGCAGCGCAAAATAACTTTACATAAGAGAAGCAATGGAAGAATGCTACATTGCCAATAATGGCTTAATGCATACAATATACAAGATCATAATTTACAATAAGAACCCTCGCTTATATAGACAATGATAAGACATAGGACAACATAAGATTATGACAAGTACTTGAGACAAAAAGTAAATGCCTTAAGTAAACTTAACTAACTAGGTGTATATAAGTCCTAAGGGGAATAGTTAGGTACTAAAAACTATTCACACCAACACCTCCCCTCAAGTGCAACTTAGGGAGGAATAAACAATTGCAGAGATGCAAAGATGGGTCCCAACAACTAGGGCTAGTGAGGTACCCATGCACAAAAGATTTATTACAAACAAAAGTAGGAACTCCAAGCCCAATCAAAGAGTGTGACAATCTAGAATCATGTAGAAATTGATGAAGAGAAAAATCCAAAGCCGATGGTTAATTCTTTGAATAGTACTTAGGGATCTCCAAGCCAATGCCAAAATGTGATAAATGAATTGGTGGAGAAAGAACAAGAGGGTCTGAATGTGCCCCCATAACATTTGAAGGAAATGGGACAACAGTAGAAATAGAATTATCATCGAAGAAGACAAATGTTCTCAATAGTGTCCATCAAGTCTATAAGATAGGACTCACAAAACAAACCTGAAATTTCTATCAAGTACTCATCCCATGAAGTTGCAATAGTGAAGTGCTCAAAAAGATCACTATTGGGGTTGTGCTTAGGTGATGTTGCTAGTTAAGTAGGGTTGAGATTGCTAGATTTGGGGCGATGTGTTGGTAGAAATAAGTTGCACAGCCTAGTTGGTGGTAGAGGGGTTTGTAGGTGGCCTCAGGATGGAAATTGCGAGCAATGGCAGCTTGTAAGTGGTGAGGTTTAAGCTACCCTAGCTAGGTGTGACTAGGGGCCTGGTCACTTGTGTCCAAGTGTTGCAAATTGGGCAAACAGTTAGTAATAAGACTGCAGGATTTGGCCCTTAGGGACTCTACCCTACTTGCTAACGTCTGTGATAGGTGGGACTTGTGCCTGCCTACCACCCAATAAAATCTTTGCCATACATTGCACCACATGCCAAAAATGTGCTAACTAAAATTAGAAAAAGTTGAATTGCCAAAATTTGAACCATAGTAGTTGATGTTGATGTAGAAGAGAATATAGATTTGATGCAGTTTGTTTTCTAACAAGTATGGATCATACAATACAAATTTGTATGGCCTAAAATGGAGATGCCTGCATAAAAAACCTCTACTAGTGACTGCTCCAAACTTAATAGTGTTTATAGTCGATTCATAGGTTTTTGGGCCTTTTTGAACTCAATGATGAGGTCAGTTTTGCTCCAAGATGCACCATATGAAAAACTTGGTAAAATCCTTCCAAAAAGGAGTCACTAAAAGAACTCATAGGAGCAGGAATCTTATACACCAAATGACCTTCCACACAAGAGAAGGGGCTTGCAGATCTAAAATTTTGATACTATGTAGAAGTCACTTAAAGAACTCATGGGAGCAAGAATCTTCTGCAACACCAAATAACCTTCCACATAAGAGAGAAGCAATGAAAGAATGCTACATTGCCAATAATGGTACAATGCATACAAGATACAATATCATAATGTACAATGAGAGCCATTGCTTATATAGGCAAGGGTGAGACATTGAACAACAAACAATTATGACAAGTGTCATAATCTTATGACTTGAGGCACAAAAAGCAAATACCCTAATTAAACTTAACTAACTAGGTGTGAATAGGTTCTAAAAGGGAATCAGTCTAAACCCTGTTCACACCAACATATCTAATGATTACTTGGACAACTTTTGAATGGAAAAGTCCTTAGGCCTTTCAGAATTACTCTTGTTAGAGATTTCTAATAACTATGTAATCTTCCACATCTACTGGAGACAATGAGATTATTTTATAAGGATTTTAAAATATTACACATACAAATATTGTCTCAATCAAAATGTTAGTTGGCATTATATTAAATTTCAGCAGAGTGGTGGATCTAACTTGGTGTAAATATTTATTGCTTGTTTTTATGCTCACTTTCCACTTGGTTTATGTATTTCATTCAAAAGTGCTGGTGTTCAATATGTGGGTCTTTTTGCTCTGTAGTTCTATTTACTTTGCTAGTATTTTCTTTCATTTTTTTATTATGAGTGAGAATTGAACTATTATATACTTAATCTATTGCTTGAACAGGAAGGGAATTTATTCTGAAACCAGACTTGTCATCTTACATTTTTCACAACGGACACGATTGCCTGAAACAGGAAAGTTGCAGCAGCCAGAGCTGCTGGAACCATGTGGACTAACATCTTTAGAATTGTATGTACCTGCAATCCTGTCTTTACCTGATTATATTTGATTTTTTGACATGCAACTCCTTTTGTTGTTGATGAAATTGTTTTTCTTTTCTGTTTTGCAAGATAATATGGATGTAAATTCTTCTATTGACATTGTTTATTTACAATTTTACATTAAATGTACTATTCGAAGTGGTTGATAATTGTAAAATACAATTACACGTTAATTACCTTCATTATGTCCCATAAGCAACCTGTTGGTTTATATGTTATGAAGATGCTTTTTCGTGTCTCCATAATGAATAATTTGTTATGAGCACGGTTTAAGTGACTAATATTCCAATGCTATACCATACTATTCTAAACATGCTGTCTTATCGGGGCATTTAGATATCATATTTTTCATGAGTATGATATGCATAAATTACTAAATATGTAATTGTTGGTAGCTTATTATCAGGGGATTGAGGTATAACCTTTTATGGGGATATAATGCATTCAGTACAGGGGCTAATCATTTATTGCTTTGTTTATCATCAATTCAAGAGGATACACAACTTTTATCAGTGCATTATGCATGGCTTTTTATTATGAGAATTGGTGGTTAGTTTTAAGTAGCCAAATTATGCTGATCTTATTTTTCCTATCTGCACTATATACAAAAAAAATGATATTTCTGTTGAATTGTGCACCTATCTATGAGTTTGTGTGTGTGTGCACATTTACACACACACGTATGTAGATATGAACACGATCAATGTTTGCACACATACATTAACTTTTATTTTGGAAAGGGATAACAAAGCCATATCAAGGCAGGACACATGTATACAATATTTCTTACCAGAACTTTTGAGCGAGTTACTGGTAAATTAACTGCGCAATCTGATGTTAAATCATTCGAATTTGGCATATCTCACAGTCTAGTGTCAAAATAATAGGTGGAAGGGAAGTTACATGCTGCTTCTCCTTTTTTATATTCTAAATAAATGCTGCGTCTCTTTTTTAATTTAATAAATAAAAATAAGCCAAGTTATTTAATTGGGTATGGGTACAGGGACTTAAGTATGCTGGTATGGCAATATTCTGTTTGGGTTGGGTAGGCTATGGGTAATATATATATTTATTTTCATTCTAGCCTAAAAACATGAATTAAGTTCAAACAACCACATAACATACTACCTCTCCCAAGCGTGGGTTATCTATAGTATATTCAATCATTTTGAGTTGATCCCATCATACCTCTCCCAAGCATGGGTTATCTATGTTAATAAAATAAATCATATTCAAGATGGGCTTGGTGAAACTAAGAAGATATGCCACAAAATGCCACCAAATGTCATCTAGGATCATCTACTTGGTTGTCCTCTTAGTGTTGAATCGCTTCCATAAAAACTAAAGCTGAGTGACTAGCATGCTAGAAAGTGCCTCCTGCATCTTCATAAGTTGGTTCAAGATAGTTGTCTTGGAGGGAAATTGGGTATTTGCAACCTATTTGAAAATATAAATAAAAAATAAAGATACATGAAAACTTAAAATTTAAAAAATAACTAAAGTGAAACAACTTTTTACTGTATCACTTACCCTCAACAACTTCAATTTCAAGAATGATTTGAATATGGCATGTATCATGTGGTTGTTGGTGATAACCATTTTTATCTCTTCAGCCATGGCATAAACCTATTTCATTAAATCAATTTTTGTGGCCCATCTTTTGAAGCATTAGGTTAAGCGAGTGGACATCACAAGTTATTTAAAAGGTGTGAATAGCATGCCTCAACCAGCCATCTGGTGTGTAATTTTTTTGTTGTCCATTATGATTTAGACTATGTTTTTAGTCCCCACTTCCTCAATGGTCCATAGGAGGATGTCAACAATAAATTATTGTTATTGGATGTCTTCTTTCAGATAGGGATTCAAATTGATGTTGAGCCTCCAGATTATAATTTTGTGAGTTATTAAACATGATGGCATTACACAATAGATTTGTATCTGTTCCAGTACCATAAGATTGAAAACAACTGCAAATTATTGTTTTTTAATCAATCCTAGGTCACTTATTCTTTTGTTTGTGTACAAAAGCAATGAGTTATACTTGTAACAAGAAAAAATTATATAACATTTGGGTAATACATATAAGCATTAAATTGTTGCAATTTGATTTACAAAAAGAGCTGCTCAGATAATTTGTGAGATTCATAAAAGATGAGTGTAAGACTATTTACACACCATTGGACTATCTTGTCATATATCTAGTTCACCAGCTGTAGCAATAAATGCAAATCACAAAAACAAGAGAATGAATTGAATCAGAGACTCGAGGAGCTCTCAACATTCTATTCATCTAATACTTAGCTTGTGCCTCAGTAATTGCCAGGAGAAATTCCCTTCCACATTGATTTGAACATCATGTGCATTTTCCATAGGCCGCAATTACTCTCTACAACACTTTGTTCCATTTCCTTGTGATATTCTTTTAGCTCCATGCTCCTTCAAGACAATTATTGAGGTACTTTGGTGAGTTTGGTAGATATGTTAGACCAAGTGAGACCTGTTGGAATGACTTGGCCTCGTCAATGAAAATTAGGGGAAAAAAAAGAACAAAAAATTGAAAATGCTTAGATATAAAAGTGTGAAAGTCAAGTGTTTTTTGAAGGGTTTGGAGGACTCTTGAAGGTTGACTAAAAGTAATAAAATTATGAAAAATGGCATGCGTCATGAAGGTTTGTGTGATTTCAAAGGCTTTAATTTGGGCTCAATAGTGGGGCTTTTCCTTGTAATGCAATAGGGAGTGGATTGAGGGCAGTGACCTCAAACCCTCTGCTAAAATCTGCTTTTGTTCTTATGTGATTGATGTATACTTTTGTATGTGATCGAAGAAACTTCTCTTTGATTAGTTTATCGTGTCCTCAAAATTTATTTATTGAAAAGATATAAATCCTAAAAAATATCTATCTTTCATGGTTTTTTCAATTTGTCGAGTTTGAGCATTGAGTTCTAGTCCGAGTGAAAAGTCAGTTTGCTGAGTTTGAGTCTTTATCTATGGTGCAATGCATTTGCCAATCCCATCTTGCACGGATGGCCTCCCATATCATCATGTACCTGCTAGTGTCATGGTCCATTCTCACCTTGATAGCCTCTTTGGCCCTATCCATGGCCTCGTAGGGGATTTCTCCCCATTGACTAATTGCAATACCTTGACTAAAGCTTGAAAAATAGCACAGTCTCCTTTACCTTTGTACAAAAACTCATGGCAAAACATGTTTTGCCACATTCTAACCATTTGTATGATTAGCAAAGTTAGATAGTAACCACTCATTCAAAATAAGTATTCTTTTCAAATTCATCTTCCAAACACAAAGAGTTTACAATTGTCATGTCCCCAATTCCCTCTAGGCCCTAATTTCATTTTTGGCGGGAAAATAGTGTTCTTCAACACTCAAATTTGACTTTAATATATATTTTTTATATTAAATATACTATGAAGATCATTTACATATTCTGCTGATTACAAGTTCTGTGTAGTTACCCAAAACAGAGGGTACTTTTTGTTGATGTTTTGGTAGCTTCGGGAATTATAATCCCTAAAAGAACTCATTGAAGGCAAGTCTGCTAGATCATACCTAAAATAACTCTTTGAAGGCAAGTCGGCCAGATCATAAACATTTATTCTCTAAACATTCGTCCATCTTTGCTGGGTCGGCCCAAGTGGGGTATGATGCCTAGTCTTGTATATATATAGGAGAGAGATTCTCCTTATTTACAACATTCACATTCAGATTCAAATAAGCATAAGTTCGCCTAAACAAGCAGAGATTCGCCTAACAAGCAGAAGTTCGCCAATAAGAAGGAGATTGCTAATCAAAAGGAGTTTATTTTGCTGCTCAAAAATTCGCACTACTTACAGTGCTGTTTTATACTGGTGTATTTTGCCTTTTATTGGTTCTCAAGTGCAACTTTTGCACTATTGTATCTGATCTTTTATTAGCAAAGTATTGCTGGGTTTTTCTCCCTTGAGTAGAAGGGTTTCCCCAAGATAAATTCTCTGCGTTCAATGGTCTATGTTTAATTTCTTGCTTCTGTCATATCTGATCTAAAAAATCAACATGTTATCAGAGCAAGGTTCATGAATGTCTGATCAGATTTGACTAAGCAATTCATTGAACATTATTCCTACATCAAGAGCAGATCCTCAGGAGGAAAAGAGCAGCAGATAGAAAAACGTGTGGCATATTAGAGCAGATATATAAGGTGACAAGGAGCAGACCTCCAGTCTGATTTGAAGCAAAATTTGTTGTGGTTTTGGTGTAGATCTCTCACCTATTTTAGAGCAAATCTAATTGCAGTCTTGGTGCAGATCTATAAGGCGAGTTTGGAGCATATTTCGTAGTGTTTCTGGAGCAATCATTAAAGCAATTTTGGAGCAGACTTGTGAGCAGTATGTTTTAGACCTTTTTGAAGCTGAAATCGTGAAGAATGTAAGCAGACTTTGAAGGTGTATTATTGCAGACCTAAGAAGCAGATTTAAGGTCAGAAATCAGACTTCTTTTGAGCAGTCCTATTGAAGATAAAGTTCAGATTTGAAAAGTATTTATTGAATATCAAATTGTAGATCTGAGTTTAGGTTAAGTGAGAGTAGAAATTCAAAGCATATTTGTGTAGTGAGCAAATTTTGTTGAAGACCTTGAAGGGATCTAGGGCAGATCCGACATCCGTATTTTATACATAATTACAGTTGTTTTTGAATTTGAGTAGAAGACAATTCTTTAAGGTAGTTACTCGGAAAAGAAGATGGTGTCCAGTGTCAAGGTAGAAGATAGGCTTGATGGGGTTTCAAACTTCAACTCTTGGAAGTTTAGAGTACTCATTATCTTAGAAGAGAATGATCTTCTAGAATTCGTAGAAGTTGACATACTTGAGCTGTCAGATGACTCAAAGAAAATCTAGTGGAAGAAAAATAATACGAAGGCTAGAAAGATCATGATAGACTCCGTGAAGGACAACCTAGTATCGATCATCTCCAAGATGAAGACAGTTAAAGAAATGTTTGATGTACTATAAGGTTTGTATGAGATCAACAATACAAACAAAGCACTCGCTCTGAGACAACTTCATCATGTAAAAATGACTAGAGGGGAGTCAATTATTTCATTCTTATGAAGATCTCTGATCTGAGAGATCAGTCGAGCACTATTGGGGATACCGTTGCAGATAGAGATCTTGTTATATTGGCTCTAAATCGTCTTCCCCAGTCTTGGGAACCCTTCATTCAAAGCATTAGTGGGAGATCCAAGTTTCCCAAGTTTGATCGCCTACGTGCTGATTGTATTCAGGAAGAAACCAAATTAGAAGCAAGAGGAAATGGGTGAAACTCCCATAATGAAGAAAGTCAAGTACTCACTGCACATGCTACTAGAAAAAGAGGCACCTTCAAGAGAAATCAAGACAGAAAAATAAATTCTGTTCTAGAATCGAAAAAGAAGGATCTTTCTCATATTCAATGTTACAGGTGTGACAAGTATAGACACTATGCCCGAGACTGTAAATTAAAGTTAACACAACATGTTTCTACTGCAGAAATTTATGTAGAGACATCTCAGAAGGAGTCAAGTCATTCTAAAGTCGATTTAGAAGGATTCCTATTCATCTCCGCTCTTTCAAGTAATGCACAAACTAACTGTGATACTTGGTTGATAGATAGTGGTGCTTCAGGTCACATTACAGGCTACAAAGAGCATTTTACAGACTTAGGAGAGAAAGAGTCTAATTTACAGGTTATAATTGGAGATGATGCTAGTTATGCCGTAAAGGGAGCTGGGGTCGCTTCCTTCCAGCTAGACTTGGGTATTCCTCTTCAATTGAGTGATGTATTGTTCGTATTTGGGATCAAAAGGAACCTTGTCTCCATTTCAGCCTTGGAGGACAAAGGGTACAAGGTTGCCTTCTTTGAAGGAAAGGTTCTTGCATGGACGAAGAACTCTAGCATAAATTCAACTCGTGTGATTGGTATTTGTCAGGAGAGCCTATAAAGATTGTCATTACGACCAGTTACTTCGAAGAGGAGGAAACCTTCAGGAGATCTAAAGGATACTTCATGGAGGTGAAAATGATATTTAGAGGGAGTTTGACAAACCAACAGAGGCTACAAAGGATGTGGAAAGTGACACCCTCACTTGGAGGGGGTCACAACATCATTAAGATCTGTTGTAGTGTATATTTCTTTGAGACGAGAAATATGAGGTGAAAGCCCTTGTAGTGTATATTTCTCTGAGACGGAGAAGTATGAGGTGAAAGCCCTTGTAGTGTATATTCCTCTGAGACAGAGAAATAATTGTACAAATCACATCTCTGAGATTGAGTTGTGCTTCCCACAATTGGGTATAGCCATTGTGGACGTCATGTTGAGAGAATCCATGACAAGACATGATGCCCTTGAGTGGGACTCAAGGAAGACTTTGCAATACCTCCCTAACTAAGAGGGAGTGTTGGTTTTGGTAGCTTCGGGAGGTATAATCCCTAAAAGAACTCATTGAAGGCAAGTTAGCTAGATCATACCTAAAAGAACTAATATAAGGCAAGTCGGTCAGATCATAAACATTTATTCTCTAAACATTTGTCCATCTTTGTTGGGTCGGCCCAAGTGGGGTATGACGCCTAGTCTTGTATATATATGGGAGAGAGATTCTCCTCATTTACAACATTCACATTCAGATTCAAATAAGCAGAAGCTCGCCTACACAAGCAAAGATTCGCCTAACAAGCAGAAGTTCGCCAATAAGGAGGAGATTGCTAATCAAAAGGAGTTTATTATTCTGCTCAGGAATTCGGACTACTTACAGTGCTGTTTTATATTGGTGTATTCTGCCTTTTATTGGCTCTCAAGTGCAAATTTTGCACTATTGTATTTGATCTTTTATTAGCAAAGTATTGCTGGGTTTTTCTCCCTTGAGTAGAAGGGTTTTCCCAGGATAAATTCTCTAGGTTCACTGGTCTGTGTTTAATTTCTTGCTTCTGTCATATCTGATCTAAAAAATCAACTCTTTTCTGCTGTTTATAACTTATGAGTTCTGTATATACATTATGCAAAAGGTAGGGCAAAATTTATCAATCACAACATTTTTCTGGGCCTTTCATTTGGATCAGCCATTCTGTACATCTTGGGCAAGCATGTTGGAAAGAATCTCGTCAGCAAAGGCCTCAGCTAGGTTGTCTCTCTGTGGGACTGCATGATCAATAGTGTCTTGACTGGGTTCAGCTGCTGGTTCCCCTCTTGGTAGATCCATTTCATTTGCTCTATCTTGACTTACAACTTCATTGACCTCCCTTTGAAGCTCATCTAGTGCCCTGCGAAAGATTTCAGATTCTTCTCCGTTAAGGTGGTGTGCCTAGCCACACCTCACTTCTTCCCTGTTAATCGTCACAGTTCCTTCTCTCATGAGGCACAAAAATTTGACTAGTGAGATCTCTATGTGTACTGAAACCTGCATTGCAACATTAAGAAGAGTGAGATTTTTGTGAAACTCAGTAAGTTCCCTCTTTGTTCCCATGAACTTATTTTCATTTCTCACTTTCCATATATGCCACTTAATTTCATTGGTTAGCTAATACCAAAGTAATTTACAATCTTTACTAATCTTAAGATTAAGAAACAATACTTCTTTCCAAAGAATTTTACCACTATTGTTCCAAACATTTATATTGTTGTTATACCCAAAATGAAATTTTTGGCATTCTGCTTAAATTGAGCTAAACAACGTAAAAATGCCATCTAAAGTATGTTTTAGGTCAAACCAAATATGAAATCTTTGTGGGTTTCTGTCAAGGAACCTATGGTTAAAATTCTGAAAAAATGAAAATTATGGTTTTACACCCCTATTTTTATGGAAACCCTAAAAAATAGGACCTTCCCGAAAATGATTGAAAATAATTCTGATAGGATTAATTGCCTTCACGATCACACTGATCAAGTCAGAATTATCAAAAAATATGTTTTACTCTGGTGGGTCTATTTCTATTTTTCAGGAACAAAGTTAGGAGCTCCGCAGCCATTAATGGCAGATTGGCCAGTACCAGGTGCTGAAAGCTAAACCTCAAAAGCTTCAACGAAGAAACCATGGCGGAAAAGGATGAAAATGATGCGTTCAACGAAGGAGATTCTCAAAACAGAAAAGGCCAAAATTTGGCTAAGTCTGGAAGGTGCACGTTTTGTCTACCAAGGCAAAACACAGTCTACAGTGGCTAAAAGCGCCCCTCTTGAAGAAAGGCGCCCTTGGACCTCAGAGGGCAAATCAAATCATCTGGCATTGTCAAAATAGTCATCCTCTTCACTTTCATACTGGCTCGACAACGAAACAATCAGCAAGATCATCTGATTCAGGGATCATTGACCAACCGTCAGCGAAGTATGGAGGATCCATTGACGACAGAAGTGCCAAATCAGAAAGCTTCAAGGTAAAAGCGCCCCTTGTGGCCAGGGGCGCCCCTCAGTTGCAGACATCAGATGAATCCAAAAGTTGCAGCTCTATACATGATATCTTTCCAGCTTCCTCCCGGCTACGTGATCAATCTAACAGCAAGTCCACAAGACACACCAGACGATCACGAGATGAGATCAAGCAGAAAAAGCCAAATTTGAAAAACTGGAAAGATAAGCCAGAAAATGGCTAAGGCATGGCTAAAAGCGCCCCTCTCAAGGAAAGGCGCCCTTTCCTAAAGGTGTCCAGATTCAGCCGGAATCTTCACTGCCTCCCAGGATGACCTTCTCAGCTATGACCTATCTCGTCAGCGAGACTATCAGCAAGAACTTCCGACAAATCAATCGACTGATGGAGAAGGTCAAAGACTAGCAGTCCACAACCAAGATGAAACCAAGCAAAAGCTAAAAGCGCCCCTGCTGACCAGGGGCGCCCTTTAGTTTGAAAGCCCAAAACTTGCCAGCTGCCACTGAGAAGTCAGGCATCGTGAACAAGACTGAACCAGCTACCCGACACATCGTCAAGAAGAATCATCTGATTCATCAAACATCGGGAACGTCAGATCAAAGCAAAAAGGGTCTGAAAAGGTCAAAACGAAGAACAAGTCAATGAAAATTTACTAAGGCATTGTCAAAAGCGCCCCTTTCAAGAAAAGGCGCCCTTCTTTCTGAAGACCTAAACTCAGTTTTCTGAGTTAACCTCTCCCAGGCATATCTAATCGTATTGATCCTGCCTCAACAACAGAACTATCGGATACTGCTCGAGATCAACTGAGTAACCTGAATCGAAGATCAAACAGGAGTACTTCAGCTTGCAAAGTAGATAAAAATGATCAAACTCAAGGTTGGACGCCTAAAGGAAAGTCAAACAGAAATGTTGACTTGAGTTAGCAAATTTGGAGCCAAAAAAGAGAAAAACACTCCACAATCAGTGGAAATCATCTTTTGGAACTCCAAATCAGGCCTGAATGATGAGTTATCTTCCATACTTTGTGGATCTTAACCCTAATTGCCTTATATTCATGCTAGGCGTCCCTTTCATCATTATTCTTTTTGCAGGTTGAAGGATAAAACATCAAGTAGCTCCCAAGAACAAGTTTTCAAGATCTGGCAGGGGTTTTGAACGGATCTTCAATATTTTTGAAGATCATTGGCAGTAAAAGCATTCTTCTCCCAAGATTGCTTCCAGAGACAGATTATTGCAAAGTGGCAGTTTATAACTTCCAATCCATCTTCTGTCTACTTCCTCTACTTCTGTCTATATTTCTTTTGCATGTCACAGGAAACGACAGATTATTCACAGATCTGACCAACTGGGTATGATCAGCACAGCTTTTTCAACAAAACCCACATGGTAGATTTTTTCAGAAAAAGTAGCCCTGCTGCCCCTATTTTTTAGGGTTTCCGGAAAAAGTCATAATATTGAAAAACGGACAAACTGGGTTTGTTTGGCTTTGAAGCACGAACAAAACCCATGTGTTAGATTTTTTCGAGAAAAATCACTTTCTGGTGCCCTTGCTGCCTCTGCCACCGAAGGGCTCTTGCATGTCAAAGAAAAACTCGTTTTTTCGAATTTCTGACGATCTGGGTCTGTTTAGAAAATCATTCTTAACAAAACCCATGTCTCAGAATTTTTCGTAAAAACTACCCCCGGCGAGGCTATTTTTAGCAGTTCCAGAAAAGTGTCAGAACAGGGTCAAGTGCCCAGTCAATATTCAAGGTTTTCAGAATGCAGTACTCTCAGGTACAATACAAGACCAAAACGGTCTTATACCATGATTACCTGAAAACGACTGATACAGACTTATGGCAGAAAAATCCAGAGGTCAGTTCTGAAGACTTGGAGGGCATGAATCAAATCACATTGCAGAACATCGAAGAATACGGTTTGTTTCAAGCAGCATCTATTCCAATCACCTTACAAAGCATCGAGCTTGTAATTGCTTGCACTAAGCATTACAACTCGACTACAAGAGAGATCCTGTCAGTAGACGGGAGGGTGATTTGCAGCTTGAAGCCGGTAGACATAGAGACTTGTTTTGCAATTCCACCATGCCCTACCAAGAAGGTCATATCAGTGACAGAATGCGAAAAGGCATTCGAGGCTTCGAAGGACAAGTGTTCGCTTATAATGGCTGAACATTGGCTGAAAACAAAGAGAAACAGCTTGCCCAGATTGGTTGGTAGAGGAGAATTCAAAGACGAGTACGGAGTGCTAATCACCCTACTCAGCAGAGTCACTGGACAAGAGGAGGGAAAATCCTTCCAGCCGTGGATGTTCTACATTATTGGCAAGATAATCAGCAGAAAAGAACGTTACGACTGGGCCTCCCTGATCAGTGACACACTCCACCAACAATTCACCGGGTTTCTAGAAGAGCACCGTTTCCACATGTGTTCATACCTGGTCTACCTGATAGCCTTCCAAGGCGATTTCAGAACATTAAACACTGTGGGAACCCTGGGTGTGCAAAAGGTACAAGAATACTTTCCTCGCTTGGAGTTCACTCTAGCGGAAAGACATTTCAAAAGGATAAATGACCTTTTTACTATGCACACCGTGCACGAGCTAGACCATGAGATGCACGTGCGTATTTCACCAGCAGCTAAGGCAGCAATGGTGGACTGGGCGGATTGGTTCATACAATTCCCCACTTTCACCTACATACGCGTGTATGGCTATAATGGCCACCCCGCCATGATGCCACGTTACCCCTCAGATAGGGTAGTGTTCATGGAATTCCTGAGGCAATTGGCCGAGGTTCACTCTTACCTTCGCGTAAAGAAAAAGGCTGCAGTGAACTTTCCTCTTCAGATGGGACTCTACAGATGCAGAACTGCAGCCGATGCAAGGTTGATAAGCCAAGAAATAGTGAGATTTAATCTCAAGTACCTCATCGACAGGAGGCCATCCTATGACCCCAGAGGCATCTTCGCAGCTCACCTTGAGCAAAGATCATCACATGAACCTTTCATGGAAGATTTTTGGGTCAACTGCGAGGATGAGTTCGAAGTGAGAAGAAGGAACCATAGCAGATTCAAGCTCTCGCAGATTGCAGAATTCATGTCAGAAGACATCGAGGGCTTATCTGAGGACGAAGAAGAAGTTATTCTTTCTTCCTTCTTCACGGGTCTAGTGGATTCACAACCACTCGGCAAAGTAGACTAGTACGCGAAAGAGAGTACGTCTATTGAGGAAAGAACGGGTAGAGTAGTTCGACACAGTCAACTCTACCTGGACAGTAAAAGGACAAGGAAGGTAGTACTTCCCCGATCAGAGCCGCCAGCGGTTCAGTCTACACTACCTTCCACGTCTAGGAGGAAACCCAGACAGAAGAAGATGAGCTTTCCTCCAGAAGGAATGCGGATGTCAGGAAGCACATGGGGGAGAAAAGGAATTGCCAGCACAAGCCGGCAAGAGGTACAGGTGGAGACAGCCACCAATTTGCCTGAGACAGTTGAGACCGCTGCAACTACACAAGAACCAATGATTGAAATAATCGCTGTAGAGATGGAAACCATTGTAGAAGAAGTTGCAGCAGAAGCGGTGCCAGTGATAGAAACAGAGCCACCAGCTTCACCACCATCACAGAGGTCACAAAGTCCTATTGATTTGGACTCGCCACCACGAGACATTGCCACGGCACAGTCTCGTTCTTCTAGCATTCAGGGGACCTATGTTCCTCCTCCCAGCGATGCTAGCCGAGATTCTATCTGGCTGGAAAGCTCGCTTGGAAGGAAGAGGGAGAGGCCTTCTTATCAGCTTGACTTCTCTGAATTCCATCATGTCCCACAAGACATGCCGGTAAAGAAGTTGAAGAAGCAGACGCACGTAGAAAATAATGCAGAGAACGAGGTTATCATAGAGACTGCTGCCCCACCTGAAGACAAAGATATATATAATGTGAGGGTTGAGGATTTCACGCTGTCAAAGGTGAACCTTGGAAAGACCACTCGACAGGTGGAGGCAGACCTTCTTGGAATTGCCTCGGCGAGTGTCAAAGAAAGGATGACAAAAGATGGACAAGACAAAGCAGCCTTGAAGGCTGAAATCCGTCAGCTAAAGTTGTACATTTCTAGTTTGATACATGACACTCCAAACTCCTCGGCTTTGCCTCAAGGACTGTTGGATCTCCCAGCTGAAAGAAACCATCATCAGTTGATTACATACGGTAAACACTTGAGACGTCAAGTGGATGAGTTTGTTGTCAAAGGGCGGTGTGTGTTGACAGAAGCATATCAGCTGAGAGACAGAGCACATGGACTTCGATCAGAAATCCAGAAGTCAGATGTAAAGGCAGCTCAAGAGAGGCCGAGAGAGGAGGTGACAGTTGCTGATTTGCAACAAGCATATGAATCAGTTACGACCACAGAAAATAAACACCATCTCTTTGAGTGGAAAGAACAGGTGGCATACAAGGTGAGAGCCTATGATGCCAACTCTGTGGAGCTGATTGACTATAGACGCTTCGTCGCCAATATTATCAACTTCGCAAGAACGTTGGTAATATCCTTCCCGAGTTAGAATATCAGCGGGAAGGAGGAGAATATGTGGAACTTGAAACCGTGCAGACACGATTCCAGGATGTCATCCGATCTTCATTCCTTGAAGATCCCAATGGCTGCAAATTAGCCAAAATTGCAGCCATGTCTGTCCAGTTAGATGAAGCAGCTGCCCAATGCATAACCTATCATCAGCAGCTTACGACGGGTGAAGAAATGCTTAGACGCCACATAGTCATCTTGAAGAGCATTAATTGCCCGGAGGCCGAAGAGGTCAATGACTGGATAGAGACTTTGTTGACCAGTGGTGAAGAGGTGTAAAGCACCAAGGGAGGACGTCCTACCCTCCAAATAGCATTAATGATGACTGAAGTCAACTTGATGCCTCTTTCCAAGTTGACTCCAGATCTCCACAGATCATGCATGTCAGATCCCACTAATCTAGGATGTCTATTTGACTCCCACGATTTGTGGATCTCAGATCTCCTCAAAAGGTGGATGTCTATTTGGAGACACATTTGTAACATAAGTTCACTTTTAGTTAGGTGTCAGTCAACTGAGGTAGACTTCCAGTTTGACTTTTGTTTAGTTTCAGTTAACTGAAGTAGATTTCCAGTTAACTGTTTGCTCACCTACTTTTAGACATAGAATAATATCTTGCTGATTGGCAAGAACTGTTTGTTAACTCAAGGAGATTTTAGGGTTGCCTACTCCTTTGAGTTTCTATAAATAAGAGCCTTAGGTTCTTTATTTGTTTAACCTTTATTTGCTAGCAAAATTGCTGCGCCACTGTTGCCAGAGTTCGCTTGTTTATATCTGTTCACTCTTGGATGAGAGTTCGTTGGTTGATCGCAATTGTGCATGATTTCGTGCCTTTGCTGTCCCGACCTTTGTAATTCTTTGAAGAACCTTGAAGAAATAAATCAAATGGTGCAAGCTTGATTGATCTAATTATTTGAGTTATTCAAAGTCTTGTTTTTAAATAGTGCATTGTTTCAATCTCCTCCTTGGACAGGTGTCGTCGCCTCCTTGGATATTTTGTCATCAATCATTATCGTTTGATGTTGTTTAATGATCTCTCTTGCAGCCTAGACTTTGGACAGGTGTCGTCACCTCCTCGGGAATCCTGTTAGAAAGGCCATCGTTCCTTGTTGTTTCCAGTGAGCTGCTTCCAAGCCTATACCTCGGATAGGGGTTCCTCCTCCTTGGCAAGTCTCAGATCCAGTTTACCGTAACGAGTGTTTGCTTGTATCGAGCCCTATCTTGGTATATATCCGAAGGTTCAGAGCCTCGGCCATATTCCATTGAGACGGAGGATTCAAGTGATCCAACCATACCATTTCGCTCCTACGCCCTCATGCTCTGTTTATCTTGAGGAGGTAGGATAGTTTAGAAGCTTAGTTAGTCGTAGTTAAGATCTGCGGAAACCAGAGAAAAAGCTTAGCTACGGCGCATTGGTTTATGCACCCTTGTGTCCTGCCGCTGAGTAAAAAAGATAGGAAATCTTAGTACACCCCTTTTTTACAGTAGAAAATCAGCAAAGAGAGATCTTCCTCTCTATAATCCGAAGAGCATGTACTAACACACTTGCAATAGCTGTCCATTTCCAATAAGCACTCCAGAGGTGCTAATTGAAACGCCAACAATTGTGAAAAAATAATCTCCAGATTTCTTGAGCATAGAAGCAATCAAAACAAATATGTTTACAAGATTTTGTAACCCTATAGATGCTGCAAACTTCAATATCAACGGAGTTAGCTTTAATTGGAAGTTTTTGTAAAAGAACAAGCCACCTAAAGCAAGCCTTTTTAGGCTCCATGGAGTTATGCCAAACCAGAGCTAAATTTCTTTGCCAATCTTTGATATCCATCGTTAGATCCCATCATGCATTCACATGGTTAAGAACAAAATTTCTGTCAAGGAGTTCATTGTAAATTGCATTTGCTTTCACATTTCCAGCTTTGGAGCCATCACACCATACAATGTCATTGGCAAGGTCAAGACAACTCTCAACATCAATTGGAAGGGTTGCACCATTTTAAGCCTCTTAAAGCACATAGAAGGTCCTAAAATTGGAAGCTGGGAGGTCGAATTCAGCATTTAAGACATTCTAGGTTTTCAGATAACCATTGGAGAGAATATGCTTAAAGGTCTTAATACCTTTGTTGTTCCAACTTTTAGCCAAGCACCCTTGGAGTAGGGCAAGGGCTTTGCTGTTATGCTCCAGATTTCACCAAACAGAGCTGAAGGGTTGACATTTTTGATTATTTTTTAACATTAAATTACTAGTTCTTAGTTGGGCCTTGTGCTTTATTAGCTCCTAAGTCTTCTAGATGCTCCTAAAAACTGGGGAGCCCGCCAAAACCATGGAGTGTTTACTGAGGAGGATATCACTTAGGGGTAGCAACTTCCAAGCTTTAGTTTGTTTAGGTACCGCCCCCTGGATATTGTTTCTGACCAGCACCTTCCATGGCTCATTGCCACTTAGAGATTTTAGAACCCACTTAGCAACCAAGGCAATTCCTTGAACTTTTAAATCCTTCAACCCAATACCCCCTAGAGCTTTCCAAGGCAGCACCAATCCCATTTTACCGAGTGTCTCTTCTTTTTGCCCTTTCCATTAGACCATAGAAATTCTCTTATTCTTTTTTGAATTTCATTGATTTGGTAACTACAGAAGAACCATATTGAGGCAAAGTAAACATTACAGGAAGAGAGTACTTTTTGGCACACTTGTATTTTTCCTGCAAGTGAGAGGTAGTGCCCGTTCCATCATCCAAGCTTTTTATCAATTTTGTCTTTGATCCAATTCCACATCTCTTTGAGGTCCAGACTAATTGCAAAGGGCATCCTCAGATAGCTGACCAACTTATTTGGGCCTCCCCACTGGAAGCCAAACTTGATCAACCAGTTTGGGGGATTCTCTTTCCACCCAAGGAATGTAGATTTGGCCTTGGACAACCTTGCCCCAAAAGCTTTATAGTACATGTCCAACTTGTCCATTAGAGATTCTAGATTGGTTTGTTCCATCTCAACAAAGGAGGAGGTGTCATCTGCAAATTGTGCATTTGTTAGCACACTATGGTCAAGGAGTCTGATTCCCCTGATTTTGGGAGAGAAGGAATTGTCTTTTAGCAAACCGGAGAGAGCATTGGAGGCAATTACGAAGAGGATCGGGGCTAGGGGACAACCTTGCCTAATCAATCTCTCTAGGGTTATCTCCTCTGAAAGTTTGCCATTGACCTCAACCTGTGTTGAGGCATCTTTTAGAAGGGTGTTCACCATATTGCATAAGTTTTCGAGGAAGCCAAATGCTTGGAGGGCAGTCCTTAGAAAGTTCCACTCCACCCGATCATATGCTTTTTCAAAATCAAGTAGAAGCATAGCTACCTCTTGCTTAGATTGTTTGGCCCACTCAAGAGCTTCCCAACTCGTGATCAGATTTTCTAGAATATACTGCCCTTTTATGAAGCTTGTTTGAGTGCTGGTTATAAATTTTGGCAGAATGTTGACCAGCCTTAATGCAACAACCTTAGCCGAGATCTTATAAGAGACATTTAATAAGGTAATTGGTCTCCAATTCTTAACTAGAGACTTATCTCCCCCTCTTGGAATCAACTTGATTACCCCTCTGTTTATCTCCTTCCCAAGGAACTCCTTGTTTAGGGCCTCTTTGTACACTTGCAATAAATCCTCACAGATCCAATCTTTAAAGGTTTTATAGAATTCAATAGGCAATCCATCATAGCCTGGCGATTTGTCATTGCCCATGGAGAGCAGTGCCTTATTGATCTCTTCTTTTGATATCTTTGCACCTAGCAAAGCAAGGCCCTCATCAACAATCTTTTTTGGAATAAGTTTTTTGATGAAGGCTCTTGCCTTTGAGTTAGCGTCTCCCCCATCCTCTGAGGTGAAGAGCTCTTTGAAGAAGGTTCAAAATTGCTCAAGGATTTCTTCTTGTGAGGAGAGCATTTGGGAACTGTCCCAAATCTGCCCAATCTATTCCTTTAAGTTTTTCTCCCTTAAGTAATTAAAGAAGAATTTGGACCCTTTATCCCAGCACTTGAGCCGATTCAGCTTGGCTCTGACTTTCTTCCCTTGAACATTATGAGCTTGGAGATTCCTTAACTTGTTCTTGGCCAGGACCATCTCGTCACAGAGCAAAAAGTCTTTCGGATTCTCTTGAAGCTTTGATTTAGCCTCAAATACACTGTCCTAGAGGGCACTCTCCTCTCTCCTTCTATCTAGGGCTCTTTTCTTGCCAATTGTTTGGAAGATATTCCTCCAACCCTTCACATTTTTATTCCACCTCCCGATGTAGGAGTAGTCTTATAATAACCATTTGTTTATCTCTATAAGAGATACAATGGCATCTTGGCAATCAGAGTCCTTTAATAAGCAAATGTTGAGAATAAAACTATCTTTCCTCTTTGTTCTATCTGGTCCACCAATGGAAGAGATTAAGTTAGCTTTAATTGGATGGTGGTCTGAGAGGGTGTATGGACAAACTTGAACCATGACACTGCCACTGTTTGGTCTGAAAGTGAAGAAATCTTTGTTGGCTTAGAGTCTATCTAGTCTGCAATAAATCCTGTTGCCTCCTTTCTGTGCATTGCACCATGTGTACCAGATCCCTTTAGACTCTTTTTGTTCCCTTCCAGAGGGTCTAGCAGCCCAAGCTTATTTTTGGCCCTTAGCCAAAAATGCTTTTCATTTCCTTTCCAGGACATGTCTACTCCTCCCCATTTATCCTCCATCTGTTCAATCATATTGACATCTCCCCTCACAATCCAGGGGACCTCTTGCAGATTGGCCATCCACTGCCACAACTTGATCCTTTCTCTATAGTCATTGGAAGCATAGATCGAGCACACCCCAAAGGCCACACCTTCTTTATCAAAGGTGACCCGTATCAATCTATTGTAGGGGGAGGAGCCATGCCCAGTAACCCATTGAGCCTAATAGTTAGAGATCAGGATGGCTGCACCCACCCCCCTTGCCCCCCCGACCTCTCTCATGAGAATTGGTAAAGAATTTAGAATCATTCCAGGCAAATGTTAAATTTGTTTGAAGGTGAAGCTAGTGGCCTTAGTTTCTTGGAGCATTACAAAATCTTTTTCTTTTTCTTGGTTAAGGAATCTTCTTAGAATGTATTTTCTGTCGGGGGATTCATTTTTAGTTAGAATGGGAGAGTCATCTTGCCCGCTTTTGAATTGTTCAAAACATTTGGGAAGTTTTTCCTCCAGCTCCTGTTTTTTTGCCGCTGGGGATTGAATTAAAGTACATGTTTTCCTTCTTTTAATTTTGGAGATTATAAGTTTCTTTCCACCAAGAGGGGTGATGCTATACTTTCTTGGCTTTTCAGGGCCATTTCTTGGTTTTGGGGTAACAGTCTCTTTCCCCACAGTGTTGTCCTCCTCTTTATTATAGTCCATGGTTTCAGTAGGATCTCCATTTTTAAGGTTATTACGATCATAGTTGAAAAACTCGGACTCGGCAATAACTCGGCAGACCCAAAAAATTTAAAAACTCGGGACTCGGCAAAAACTCGGGGAAAAACTCGGCAATAACTCGGCAAATTTATCGAACATTTGAAAATACATAATTTTTAAAAATATTCTTTAAAAACACACATATAAACTGAATTTTTAGAACATATTACTGATTTCATCATATATAAATCAAAATTAGAGTCTAATGCATATCAATCATCAATGTATCTACTATCAACTGATTTCATCATATATAAATCAAAATTAGAGTTTAAAACCTTAATACATATCAATCATCAATGTATCATAGACCAAAAAACAAGTTCGACTTCTCAATACATATCAACTTCAAGTTTCAATATCAATAAAAATTATCTATCCTAAATTTCTTCTCCGACTGAAACTCAAAAGCTTTTGTCGCTGTTGTGTGGGTGGTGCTGATGTAGATGGTATAGTTGTAGTGTTCTCAATAGGAGCCTCAACAGGTGCGTCGACAGGTGCCTCATCCATAGGGATAGGATCAAGCTGTGTGTGTGAAGAAACCTCTGCTGATTGACCAAGCTCGCCTACTTCCTCCTCATATGCTGCCACCTCTGCTTCCCATTCAGTTGCCTCTACCTCCCTCTCCATCTCAGCGAACTCCTCATCACTTATCCATGGTTCCACATCAACCTCATCAGGCTCAGCAGTCCAATTTGAGAATGGATCAATGTCATCAAGGTCAAGTGCTTCATGTGAACTCAGCCCTTGTACCTTCTTCTCATGCAATCGAAGGTTGTACCGAACGTAGACAAGGTCATTCAAGCGCTTTTGAGTCAACTGATTGCGCTTCTTCGTGTGAATGGCCTCAAAGACACTCCAGTTGCGCTCACAACCAGATGCACTACAAGGCTGCGATAAAATATGAATGGCAACCTTTCGAAGATTAGGCGTTGTGGCACCATAATCTTCCCACCACAAATCTGCAAGGATAACAATTGTCATTTATAACTTAGTGAGGATTTAATAAACTTAAACATTAACATAAATAGTAAAACAATATTAAACACATGAATTTGTTACCTGGTTGTAGAGTGTCTCTCCTACGAATGCAATCTTTGGAAGAAAAAAATGGCCCTTTGACCTTCTTATAGCTCTGTATCTCATCAAGTATGAGATCTCGAAGCTCATCATTACTAACCAATCTCTCAATACATGTTTTGAGGCCAACAAGAACCTCTGTATCTTCTTTGAAAGTAGGAGAGAAATAAAACTTGGGGTTCAAAAAGTGGGCAGCAGCATGAATATGTTGGTGGAGTTGTCAGTTCCACCTCCGATCTATTATGCGCCATATGGGTTCATATTTGGTCTTGTTTGACCCATATAAATGTTGAATTGCCTCTTTGGCCTTATCCATGGCCTCATATAAATACCCCATGGGGCTTTTATCCCCATCCACCAATCGTAGAACTCTAACCAATGGTTTTGACACCTAAAATATAAAAAAAATAACAAAATCAGCAAGTTGTAATATTAGAAAGCAAAAAACTAAATCATCAATCAAAGTTTGAAAACTTACATTGATGATCTCCTCCATTTGTTTGGCAAATCTATCATCAAAAATGGTCTTCTTGACTTTATCTGCTTCAGGCTTCTTGGAATAAGAACTCTCCAACCATTTTTCACTCACAAACATGCGCTTGAGGTTGGGCAATGTAGCTAAAATACTCTGCAAGGTGAGGAAATTGGTGGCAAAGCGTGTGACTCCTGATCGCACGAGATCCTTACCATCATGTCCTCTCTCATAAGACTTAGGACCCATGTGTGATTGTAGGTGAACTTTGTGATATTCCTTCCATCTTCAACCACATTCTTCACCCAACTTAGTTTCCCTATGTCCTCAAGGAGCAAGTCAAGACAGTGGGCAGCACAAGGGCTCCAAAATAATGTAGGATGCCTCGCCATTAGAAGTTTACCAGCTGCCACATATGCAGCTGCATTGTCGGTCACAATTTGAATTACATTTTGAACTCCTACTTCCATCACCACCTCATCCAACATGTTGCACAAAGTCTCTGCATTTTTTGTTTCATTGGAGGCATCAACTGATTTTAGAAATACCAATTGTCCCCTTGAAGCCACTAGAAAGTTGATGAGTGTCCTATTTCTGCCATTCGTCCACCCATCAGATATAATGGTGCAGCCATACTTTTCCCAAGTTCTCCCTTGTTCCTCCACTAGTTTGTGTGTGTTTTGGACCTCATTCTACAATAATGGCCCACTCAACTCATAAGGACTTGGGGCCTTGAACCCCTTACCTGACACGGTCAATGCAGTGACCAACCCTTCCCAATAAGGACTAGAAGCAACATTGAACGGAATATTGTTGTAGAACCAAAATTTAGCACATGCGAACTTCGCCTCATTTTGCAACTCTTTATTCCAAGAAGTACCTTCCAATGAAGGTTGTGCATCGGGAGTATTATGTGGAACAAAAAAACTAGAACTGAGGCTGCCCACACTTCCAGTTCCTAATCCTCGTATCCGTGGCCTAAGAGAAGAAGAGCCTCCCATAGTCCTCTGTGACCCTGTAGAACTGAAATCTGCATATGGGGCTGCCATCACCTCTGCTGCTCTCTTTTTACTTTCCTTCCTTTGGTCAAATGTTGCAAGGAGTGCTTTGGCCTCCATCTCAACCTCTTCGGGTGCCTTTGTACATGGTGTAACATCTTGACAAGGGATTCGTGCCAGGTGGTATTTCAGCCGGTTTATGCCACCAAAATAAGACATGGTGCAATGGTTGCAAATCACCTCTCCTCGCATTGCACCTGGTGTTCCATGTTTCCAGCAAGGGTCTCTTGGTTTGCCACCACTCTTTTTACTTGCAGAAGCCATTAGTAAAATACCTAGCAAAAGAGAGACAAGATAAACGGTAAGAGATAAAAAGTGAAGTTAAAGTTAAACAAAATAAATGACACATATTAAAATTTAAAAATGATTGAAATTTGAAAGATTTGAATTTTGAAACATATTAAAATTAAAAATGATTGAAATATTTTAATATATTAATTTATATTATGGTAAATTGATAATAATGAATAGTAGAATACTAGAAAAGACAATAATAATAATAAAATATGATATTGAAATAAAATTTGCAATTTAAATAACATTATTTTTGTTATTATTTTCTTTTCTACTATTCATCAATTTATCATAATAAAAATTAATATATTTCAATTATTTTTAATTTTAAGTTTTAAAAATAAATTAAATTAAATTAGAAGTTTTTAATTTTCTTTTACAAGTTAATATATTATATTATAAATTTATAAGTTTTAAAAACAAAAATCTAATTCAAAATTATAAGTTAATATATTAAATTAAATTATTAAAAATTATATTATAACTTAAATCAATTATAAATTATAAGTTAAAAAAAAATGAAATTAAAAATTATAAGTTAATAACTTAATACATAGTTTACATACTCGGAATTGGAGAGTACTCGGCAAGCCCAATGGGGTCGAGGGGCAGCGCCCCTTGTGGGGGTCTGGGGGCAACGCCCCCAGCGGGGTCGAGGGGCAGCGCCCCTCGCGGGGGTCTGGGGGCAGCCCCTGCCCCCAGGGGGTCGAGGGGCAGCCCCCGCCGCTAGCACCAATTTAAGGCTTCTGAAACCATACAAAACTCCAAGAAAAAAAACACGAAAAAAACCACTGTAGCATTTGGCGAGTAATCTATGACTTAATATATTAAATTGTAAGTTTTAAAAAACAATTAAATTCAAAATTTTAAATTCTTATAATTATAGACTATAGTTATTGTCTTATTACTTATAATATATTATATAATATGTATAAATTATTTTTTACAAATATTTGATTACAAATCAATAAATAAATAAAAATTAATTGAAAAACTTACTATATGATAGATTTGGTGCTGGACAAAAATGTTCAAAATAATTAATTAAAAAATTTATGTGGGCAAAAACGTTATAGATTTTTAATTTTTTTTAGGTCTTTTGTTTGTGAATCTCATGAGATTTTCAATGCAGAATAATCTATTGAATTCGCAGAGAAAATCAAAGAAAATACCTTCAATTTAATTCCTTATCCGTCGATTTCTTTGCCTGCGTTTTTCTCCTGCATTGCCGTCGCGTTTTTTCCTGAGCTTGCGTTTTTCTCTTGAGCTGCGGTCGTGTTTTTTCCTGAGCTCGCGTTTTTTGTTGCCTCGTTTTTTCCTCACGTTTTTACCTGAGCTGCCGTTGCGTTTTCTGCTATCTCCTGTTGAACGAAATATCAAATAACAATGAAACGTTGTTTGTAGAGTTTGTCGATAAAAACTTAGGGCAAAAAATATAAAAATGTTTTTTTTGTTATTTCGCCTGCATTTTTCTTGGTTTACTTGCGTTTTTTCGCATTTTTTTTCAAAAGACGCACCGCGATTTTTTGGTATTACCCGGCTGCGAGTTATTAAGCGATTAACTCGCCTCTCAATTTGCCTCGCGATTACTCGCGAGTTAGGCGAGTTTTCCTCGAGTTTTTCATCTATGATTACGATTCTTTTTTGAGGCTTGGTAGTTGCTTCTTTTTTAGAGTTTAGATCATCTTTGCCCTCATCAGGGTAGACCATCTTACTAACAGTAGCTTCTTGGTTCAAGGTAGCAACAACAGTATTTAACGGGTGCTGACTCTTTGTTACTGCCTCGAAGAGTGGGGCGGAGGTAGACTAGTGGTCTGGTTGGGTGCATTAGAGGATACCTGCCCCCTTGGTTCATGTCCGACTTAGCTCGGGGAGAAAAATTTGACTCAAGTGCCTGGCCACTTATTGGCCCATCTGCTAGACTATTGTGAAAACTAGAGTGTTGTGGAGCTTCCTTTTTACTCCCAACCAAATCGCTACTCGGGCCTTCTACCCCCTCACAAGGATTGTTCCCAGATGGGTGGAGTTAGTCGGTCTATTGATCCGATAATCAAAAACCATTGGAGATTCATTACTACTAGACCTTTTAGCCAATTTTTCTTGAATTCTAAGCCTTATTTTTTTAATTGCTAATTGTTGAGCATTTAGTTTTTTTACAGCCTTAGGATTGTTAAACAAATATTGTTCAAGAGAAAGGGTTCTTGTATTTTTGTAACCCTCTGCGACAGGCGTGAAGGGCCCAAACTCCGTTTGAGATTCACTATCCCCGTCCTGAGCAAGGATGTCGAAGGGGTTTTGCAACTTTAACTTGGTCTAGCAGTGATTAAGATCCGTTATAGGCTGCTCACCCATCATCTCCATGGGCACTCCAACCGTGTGAGAAATGAGTCTTGGACTAGGGTGGGGAATCCAAGAGTTAGGGTCACAATCCTTTCCCTCAACTCCTGTGGACTGCGGCTTAGCCAAATTTTCTTGAATTCTAAGCCTCATTTTTTTAATCGCTAATTGCTAAGCATTTAGTTTTTCAATAGCCTTAGGATTGTTAACCAAAGACTGTTCAAGAGAAAGGGTTCCTATATTTTTGCAACCCTCCATAATAGGTGTGAAGGGCCCAGACTCCGTTTGAGATTCACTATCCTCATCCTGAGCAAGGATGTTGAAGGGGTTTTACAACTTTAACTTGGTTTGGCAGTGATTAAGATCCGTTATAGGCTGCTCACCCATCATCTCCACGGGCATTCCAACTGTGTGAGAAATGAGTCTCGGACTAGGATGGGAAATCCAAGCGTTAAGGTCAAAATCCTTTCCCTCAACTCCTGCGGATTGCGGCTCTGCATGACTACTGTTAGGGTTAGAATCTTCATTTCAATCCCTCCCTTTTTCTTTATTCTACATCTTGCTGGGAAAGCCAAGGTTAGACTTTTTCTTAATTATGGAACAATTTTTTCTAATATGCCCTTCCCTATGGCATAGGTAGCAGGCATTGATGTTGTTGATAATTTCCAAAGGAAAAACAATCTGGTCTAAATCTTCCTTAATAATAATGTTTTTAGGAAAATCGACGTCGAGGTTCAAGGAAATTAGAGCATGCACGTCCAGGTTATACAATGTTGATTTGTTCTCATCAATTTTAACCACAACCTCGATCTAGGCCAAAATTTGGGGGATCAACTGACAGAACTCTAGCGGAAGGTTCTTAATCGTGACCCACCTTGGGCATGATAGAGCAATGACTTCCTCAACAATGGCCGTCGAGGACCACGTTAAGGCACGAAAAGTGCACCTGCCCACATTCTAGTAGGGCTTCTCAAATAGTTTTTTTCTTGCATGGACTGTTTTGCCAAGAAAATGACGAAGAGCCCATGTTGAATCATTCGACAAAATTTGACATGGATATTGAATTTACTCCCCCAGACTCTGGCGAGCCAAGAGTTGAGGAATTTCTTGGCCGACAATTTTTTGGTGTCTAGGGCCACAAAGAATATTGCGGTGTTAGTAAGCCTAGATCTTTTGCTATTAATTACAAATTTTAGATTCTTATTAGGAGAAATGATTAAGTTCTTGGAAATGATAGAGGGAGTTGGGAGACTTACCGTGTGCGGCTCCATCGCCTTTGTCGGTGGCGTCTACAATGAATTTGGCTTCCCCAGGAACCGCCTCCCTGTCCTCTGTTAGAGCCTCTTTGAAAGACTTTTGTTCGATACTGGGAGATGGGTTATCACTTTTACTTGATTCCTAGCTAGGGCTAGGGGGGGGGGGGTTCGGTCCATACCCCCCTCCATTAATGGAAGTTGGGACGAAGCACAAATACAATAATAAAAAGAAAATACCAATATAACACAAGTGGCATATGAGAAAGCAGAAAGAAAACAAAGCCCACAGGGAGAGGGAACCCACGGTCAGGGCAAATGTGGGTTCAATATCTTGGTCCTTGGGACCAAATTTAATATATTTAAATAATATTAAATAATATAATAATTAATCTTAAGATAATAATAAATATTTTTAAATAACTTTGGTCAACCCATTTGGGGCGCATGTATGCTGCTATATATGTTTGAATGCTTGATTTTGGAGAGATCATCACAATTGGATGCATATGTCTTGCGGGTCTGTTGGAGACAAAAACCTTTGGTGATTGATTACAAGGTGGGACGAAAACCCTGCCTTGCAGCTGTGATTTCCTGTTCATTCTGCACCAACGAACTTATCTGATACATCATTCATTATAGGTTTGAGGAATTGAGTGGCACACCCCTTGAGGTGGTGACTAGCTGATTGATGGTGGAGCCCTTGGCTCACACCACTCCCAGGACTTCATACGCGATCACCTCTCAGCTGCAACGGGATTATCATTATCAGGGAGGCTACTTGGAAGGTTTGAACGGGGACAGGCGCCACTTAAGGAACCAGGTTAGACATACACGAAGGCTCCTTGAGACTCAACGCGATTTGGTATTGAGCGCTGAGGTGCCACTTTAAGTTGCTGAATATATCAATTTATTGCCCTCCTACGAGTGTTAGGTGTTCCAACATTGGCATTGCTTATCCTGAGACTATTGTTGGCGTCAGCTCTTGCACACTCTATAAATCGGTGGTTGGGTCGGACTTATCCAGATTCGGATGCCGATACATTGTATATCGAGCAAGTTCAATATTTACTGCTGACACATTGGAATTAAATCAATATAACATTCTAGATTTGCTATTTTGTTTGCCGTGAATAGTCTATCTTTTGCCACGGGTCTATCTTTAGAATATATCAAACTGTGTTGTCTTTAATTATTGCTTTCAATCGAACTGGTATCATTCAGATCTGAGTGTGTAATCTTTCCATGTCTTCATTATAGTTGCTGTGTATACTCAGTGTTTGGTATTTTCTTGCTATCATTCTATGTCTCTTGTTGCTGTGAGACAATTTGGGTTTGGGCATCTTACATTGGTGTCAGAGCTGCAATCCTGCTAGCATGTGGATCCGAGTTCGCGAATGCAGATATACAATGAAAACATCAGTGAAAGGGAGCCTTGGAGAAGGAAAATAGATTGGCGACTTAAGTTTTTTACCCAAGAAAGATGACACAGATCTTAAACAACAGCTCTTGGAGCAGTATTGTAGGAGCTTTAGAACTCTAAATATATTCAGCAAAACATGACAAGATGATCCCGTTTGAAGGGCAGTAGAGGATCAGCTAGAAAGATATGAGTGCAAGCTTATTGCCTACTGTAAATATGTACAAGAATCTGCCGCTTATAAATCCATTGTCACCTATGAAGAGTACTTGAAGATATTCAAAGAAAATAGAAGAAAAGGAAAGAAAGCATTGATGAAGGAAGAATCAAAATCACAAGGAGACATTGGGGAAGAAATCAGAAATCATGAGGAACCAATCATCAAGCAGGAGCACGAAGAAGGTGTCCAACAAAAAGAAGAGGTTTGGATATATCTCCATGTTGAAGCTCAAAAGGGAGAATATCCGTTCAGGTATAGAAGGTAAGGTAGAGATGGAATACTTTCCAGAAGAAGAGTCAATATTGTGTGTTGAAGATGTGCCAATAGTTGCAAATGATGGCCAAGAAACATCCACTCACTTTTCAGGTATGGAAGTAATCAAACCCTATGATGATAACCTGCAATATTTGGAAAAGTTTGATGATTTACAAGATAAGGGTTATGCTATTGTGAAGAGTGGTAAATCAGCAGTCATTGATCAGCCTTTAGGTGAACAAGGTTCTAGAACAGCCATTGAAGAAAAGCATGTTGAAGTTGTCCAAGTGATAAAGCAAGAATTGCTTCCTTGTAATCAGCCACATGAAGAAATGGGTATTACTAATGATCAATCTCTTGAGCATAGCATTACCACATTATCTCTACATCATAGTGGCAAGGAATGTGATGGGCAAAATGACTTGGGTATATTGGATCATGGCCCTTTTGCATGGCATGATAGAGATGTTCAATTTAGGGTTGAGAAAGATGATGTGGAAGGATGTGTGGAAAATAACATTATTTTCAAGGAGCTGGCTTGTTATGATGCAGCTCTAGCTTCAAACAGAAATTAGATGTAGAAAATGTCAAATCAGAAAAACAGTCATCTTTGGCTGTCACACCTATGAGGTGGTTTTCACATGAAAATGCAGATTTCAGTTATGAGATGGATGATATAACTTTTGGAACAATCAATGAAGGTATGCATGAAAGGATGTTCATGGGGCAAAGCTACATACAAGGTATGCCATTCACTAGTGAGTTCTGGTCCTTGTTTCATGCACATGATCACATTTGATGACTACCTATTGGAGTTGTATGAGAAACATTTTGTTGAAGAGCTGATCATAACGACTAAGGGATGGCCTAGTAAGAAGACCTTATAGTGTGATAATGTATGGTTTGGCATGGATATTACACCTTGGAGTTGGTCTGAAACGATGGGACTCACATACAAGGATGAACCAATGATGTTGAGAGCTAGTGATAAGAATGCAACACCTAAAGAAGATAAAGTTGTTCTCACTTTTTTTCAGCAGGATGAGGGTTCACTTCTTACATCAACCAATAAGGAGTACATGTGTCTTCATAATAACCACAAGGAAGAAGGGCATGTTATCACAGGATGTGCCAAATCTGTGATGATTGATCAGATTAATGAAGGTGATGTTGAAGACGGAACATAAATGTTGCATGGAGATGTTGGGTCTCATTAGTCACATCACTTGGAAGGGCAATTGAAGGTGAATGATAGTCAGATTGTGGCAGCCTTAGCTCACTTCGATGATATAAGACGGCAGATTTGTGTTGGAAGACACTAAGTGAACATGAAGGTCTTGAAGGAGGAATATCTCTTGACGACTTTCACAAACTCAAGGAGGCTGTGGTACTAGTAAAGTCAAACTACCTACACTTGCTGACAGAGATCATCTTCTCACACTTGGTGAGATATACTCGGGTGCTTTGAGAAGAAAATAAGAGCAGGTGGACAAGCTCACCCTTGAGCTTGAGGATGTTGTGGATTCCTTGAGGAGCATTCATAGGCTCTTCAAGAATTGGAAGATCACAAGGATAAGCGTTGTTGGAAGATGACAAAGGATGGAGGACATAGAGGATTCCATGATGAAGTCATGAAGACAAAAGAGATCTATATACACGAAGTTTTAGCTTGCAGCCATTGTACAGAAGTTAGGGCACATAACACACTTGATTTTCCATGGGAAACATCCCTTGGACCAGCACTAATTGATGAGCACTCATCCATGGGAGAAGAAGAGGTAAGGAGTGATCTTCTGTGTTAGCAGTCCCCTACCTTCACAGTGTCACAATATGGCAGCCAAAGGGATAGAGGTCTGATGCAGATTGGAGGCAAGTGATATTCAGTTAGAACCACCTTTTGGGTCTGCACTTGTAAGAGAACATGAAGCCAAGGAAGAGGACGCAATTGAGGAGCTAGAGGGTGGCCTGATAAGATATGATGACAGGTCTGATTTTCTGATCCATGACAGCAGTCCTATTCTTTCATCCATAACAGCCACTGCACATGAAGAGAATGAGGTAGAAGAATCTTACAAGATTGGCACACCTGATTTGGGTGAGGAGCATAAGGAAGGTATTGAAGTTTCATGCCACAAGAAGTCTGAATTTGTTCATCATACCTTGGAGGATGTCAAAGAAACCCAAGACTTGGGTGACGGTTGGCTACAAAGGGCAAAAGAGGTTAAGTTGCTGGCTGCCCAAGCAAGACAACCCCTACAAGTGGTCATGGAATGTTGCAATCATCTAGATCATGCAAGGCAACAAAGGAACCATATCTTTGATCACTATTTCTTCTAAGAGAGGAATGTGTAAAGGTTGAGCATGCAAGGGATGAGCCTCTTAAGGTCAGCAAGGAAGTAGAACATTCAAATTTGGGTGAACATGGAAAGAGGTATGATTCAGAAAATTTTGTTTGCACACATAGTTTACATCACGAAGATCATGAGTCACCTCTTTTAGAGAGCCCATTAAAGTCTCAAACCATGGATATGGATGGGATAGCTGAGCATACACCTTTTGGACCAGTCATTGATGGTTTAGATTTGGTTGAGCCTTTGGTCATTCACGGAGAACTTGAGAAGTTTACTTGTGATGAGATACAATCCTATCATATTGAGGACTCCTTGGTGAAGCAGGAGGCTGCCCTACCTTTGGGACTTATGGCACACATCATGGATGCATTTGCTTTTGATTGGTACACACTCAAAAGAATGAAGTTTCAGCTGATCTATGATCCTAGGTATGGAGATATTGTCATGATTCTTGGCTTTGAGTTGCAAACGTTTGTGTTTTAGCTGGACTATGGTGCATGGTAGGAATGTGAGCATGAGGACATTGATGTTCCGGCTCTAATTCACGGGTCTCTTTTTCATGCTTTGAGGAGAGATGGCTGTTCTACATCGTTATACAGAGATTCCCTTGGAAGTACTTGGAGGACAGTGGCTGTTGGGGTGATCTGGAGAGATATGGATCATCTCTTTATCATTGGAGGCTGGCATAATGATGAGGCACTGCCATCATATGTCATTAGAGGCACTTCTTGCGTCATAATAGGTCTGATTTTCAGATTTTAGGGTGCTGTCCTGATCTCCATTAGCAGCCTAGGATGGGCTGATATGCTTTTTCATGCACCTATGATGGGTGTTTGGCACATCCATGGGAGGTCAGTCGGAGTCGAGAAGTTGTTTGGTGTTGACAGTCCTTTGAGATACATCTATCTCCTCAAATTTGCTGGATGTGATAGTATGATGCTTTGGAATCCGGGTATTGATACATTTGGTGCACTATTTTATTGGGATCATGATGAGTTGCTTCACAATTATTGGCTTGATGATGTTTATATCAGAGTGGAGCAGCGAAAGATTTGGTACAGGTGATTGAGCCTCAGAGATCATATCTTTCATCACTTATTGATAGACTTTGCACTCAAGGACATAGGCTTGCAATTGCTTGAGGGCAAGCAATTCTAGGAAGGCTCATGTCCCCAACTCCGTCTAGGCCCTAATGGTACTTTGTGCTTGATTGAAGATGGTTATGTAGTGTGTTGTTGTAAACTATTTTTACTTAGTTGTTGAGTTTGCTTTTTCTCGGTAAACCTACTCTTCTTTGGCTGTATTGTAGTTTTCTTTTTTCGTTTATTGGGGGATGTTTGTAGGCAGTTTTTTATTTGTGGTTATGTTAACTAGCTGTACTTTGCAGTCTCATTTATTTTTGTCTTCATGGACATCAATATGTTTTATTTTTTTCTTTTTACGCATTGGTTTTTCTAAGCTTTATAATTACTTCAATTATTTTGGTCATTTGTCTAATATATTTCAAAATATTTATTTTTATCTGATGTATGCTAACCACTGAACTTGGCCTGGGTGGTTTCTCTCTACTCAGAGCATTCTCTTCCCATATTTTTTAGGGCAATTTGAAATGATACATCATCCCTATGTTTGCAGGGAGGTCTGCAACAAGTCTCATGGTTCCAGTTTCTGCCCTCAGAGACAGACATTGGCACTTTGAGAGAGAAAAGGTGTGTTATTGGACATATTATAAATAATTGATGGGTATTCCAAAAGCATTCAGATAATACCAGAGAAAGCATTCTTGAATATGCGCAGTCTTCGTAAATTTCATTTTTCTAGCTTTCTAACATTGATGTCTGAAATATTCGGGGATGCTTGCTAAGCAGTGGAAAGATAGAGGAACGAAAAGATGCTGCTACTTTTCTGGTTCTTTCAGCACATGCACATTTGCAAAATGAGGGCTTTTTAAGCACATGGACTAACTCATTTGTGGGCCCGTGGGATCCTTCTCAGGGCATCCACAACCCTGGTAAGGATGATGAAGAATTGGTAAGAGATTTTTCACTACAAGATTTTTTTTAGTTAAAATTAATGTGTCGATGTTATACTTACAGATGAGAAAATTAAACTTTGGCTCTTCCTGCCTGGACGCCAATCAAATATCAGTGCATCTGCCCCATCTGCCCAGGCTGCTGTGAGTGGTCTTAAAGGTGATTTAGTGTGCCTGTCTTGGAAATATTTCAAGTTTTTTGATAATAAATGTCTCTTTGTTTGTTAGCAGGCATACTTAATTTGATATTTTATTCAGTATGCTAAAAAAATGGGTTCAGAGATTAATGATTCAGCTATTACAAATTTAAATCCTAATTACGAGAAATTAAAGTAAATGGTTGAGGTTTTCTTTATGTTATATTTTGTTTGTTTGTTGCAAGCCAGTGGTTGGAGCTGGGCTATGGTCTGCTCCAGGTGATTCTGAAGAGGTGGCAGTTGCCTTTTCCCAAGCATTAAGAAACCGCATTGAGAGGTTTGTTTTCTGGATGCAATCATGACTTATGTTTCATGCTAGAATTTATTGAAATTTTTCTCTATTGCTGACCTTTTAAGTTTTTTGTTTTTGGACATGAACTTCTAAATTTGCAGAGCATTTAGGGGACTCACTTACATGAGATTTGGAGATGTATTTGTTAAATGCCAATCCTTTGGGCAGGATAAATTCAGCTTCAGGTTTGTCTTTATTTCATTGCTTGAGATAGGCAGATAGAAACATTCTTTTGCTCTTAAGGGACTTAATTCTTAGTATTGTTAAAAAAAGTTTTAAATATGAATTCTTCTTTGTAACATGGCATTTGACTGGTCAATACAACTTTTTGAATAAAGATCATTGGCCAGGAAAATGAGTAGTCAATAGACTTGACTATATATTTGTTTTCCTTATATATAACTGAAGTATGAAAAGTTGTTGTAAGATGTTAGACGCTATACATCATCAAAATTGTATTTAATCACACTAGTGGGAACACTACTTTGTGCTTTTGGCAGCTCGGTACCCCCTAGGTTGCAAAAGTATGAATGTAATATTTTATGTTATCTTTAGGTCTTAGTGTCCAATTACTTGTCTTAACCTAAGGTATTTTTACCCTAGCTCTTATCTATTGTACTGAATGTGCTTTCTGAGTACCATTGGTCTACTATGGTCGTTTGCAAATGTTAATACAGTTTCTTTCTTACTTTTTTTTTAACCTTGTGTCACATTTCATATGGTCCATATACTAATTGAAAGTTATTCATTTGCTCAATTGGCTGTGTAGAGACACAGTTACACACAAATGACATGTTGGACAGACCCCAGGGACTTTAAGACACTATGTAGAAACCGTATTTGTATAATTTGTATAAGGAAAGGTGCATGGTAAATTGGGAAACTTTCAATAATGTATGACTACAGAATCAGTAAAGGTGAGTTCTTACAGGCTTTGGAGGTTCCGGTACAATCACCTTCTGAAATAACCACTTATCAGTTTCATATATTTTCATCGTATACATTATTTACTACAATATACAATACAGGTGACATTTGTACAACACTTGACTTGATTTTATTGTACATCTTATAATGATCTAACACCACCAAGACTAAAGTCATGATCTTTTCCCTAAAGAAGAAAAGGAATAAGGATAACTTCCTTTTTGAAGGCAGTCCTCTGGAAATAGTGAAAGAATACAAGTACCTTGGGATTGATTTTCATTATAAACTCAGCTGGGAGACTAGTAGAACCAAAAGGGTACAAGGAGGCTGGAAAGCTTTTTTCTTACTTCAAAATAGGTGCAGGAAAGCTCAACTTTGGGACTGGAAGACTAAGAAAACTCTCTTTGGATTGCTGGTCACTCCAACGGTTCTTTATTGCTGCGAAGTGTGGGGAAGCAACATGTCAAAGTATCGATGGAGACAGCTTAAAAGAATTCAAAAGCATATCATCACTTGCAACCTTAAAGTCAAAACTTCGATCCCTTATGATATTCTCTTGGCTGAATCGGGAACCTTTCCATTGGAGGTATCAACTATAACTTGCTTGCTGAAATATTTAAAGAAGGTTGAAAACATGGATAACCACCGCTGGCCCAAAATAGTTGTGGAGGCCTTGGACCGTAGGAAGAAAACATGGATGAAGCAAAATGACAAATGGTTGAGTAAATGGGACATCAACTTACATGAGTGTCCTGACACCAATGAAGAAATTAAAAATTATGTCACAAAAAAATTCATGACTGCCATGTGGACAAAGCAGATAGGACAGAAAAAAGCACACTATGTCAAAGAGTTCAACCCAATTTGGGAACATGGGTGAAAAAAATTTTTTAGGGGCAACTATTAAAGGGAAAGCAAGGTTGTTAATTGTTCAGATGAGGACCGGGTCCCATCATCTTAGGTGTGAGACTAGAAGGTGGACTATTCCTAAGGAAGCGTGGGAGGACAGAATCTGCAAGTTTTGTAGCAAAGGGGCAGTGGAGACAGAATGACACTTTATCAAGGAGTGCACAACTTATGAGGTTATCCGTACTTAGTATGCAAACAACTTAAAGATTGGCAATCTGCATGAGTTATTTGATGGGGAGAAGATCAACAAGACTGCTAGTTTTCCGGTTAAAATCCATAATAGAAGGTCCATCATCGAGAAGAATTTGGAGTTTCTGTGGTTTGTTTCTTTGTGGTTCTCGGTCCCTTAGACCATTTGGTCTCATGGACGATGTTAAAATCTCATTTTCACATTCACATATTCATGAACTTCAAATCAATAGAATAGGACTGATAATGATTAAACTTCAATCACAGCGGCCACAAAAATTTGGTGAGCAGAATTTTTAAATTTCACTTTTTGGTGATTCCCCAATCAGTTGTTTTGTAAATGACTCAACTGGAATTGTTTTCTGTATAAATTAGTTAATATACATGTTGAAATGTCTTTGAAAGTTTGTCTATATTTTTTTGGAGATGCTAAAATATATTTGCATCTCAGTAACTGAATTTCTAGACCTTGTTGTTCTTGCTCCAAGACATCTATGGCTAGTTCATATTGTTTAATGCGTATATTGCTCATCTTCTTTGAATTTATAATAATATACAAATGCATTTTCTGAATCAAAATGCTGTTGGGGGATGGAGTTCATGCTAAGTAAATGCTGGCCATGAAATATGCTGCCAACCAGGAGTCATGTAGGTACTTCCAGACAATTCCTTATGCTGTCCTTAGGCTTCTTATTCAGATGGTGGGCATGAATCTCAGCTTGACAATTTGAATATTTGCTGGATTTTTCTAGAAAATATCTTCACGCTATCTTATTCCAGTCCATTTAAGTACATCCCACTGCTCCTTGGGCAGGTTATAGCCCATGAAACAATAGGCTTCCACTTAACTATACATTCATGGCGGCAGCACAGTCATTTTGATTGTTTCTGCGGGTGGTATACCCAGGAACCTGTGATGTAGACCAAGCGAAAATGAATTAAACTCTTAGAGTGTATAAGGCGCTTTCACAATCTCCATTGTTGTGGCTAGCTTTGAAAGCTTATGTTCTGTTGGATTTGGGTTTGATCCATAGATAATATAGTTTCCTAAGGAATGACTGTAAAAAGCAGTGGCGAGTGACAATTTTATTAACTTGATTATCAAGGCACTAGCACAGTAGACTTTAGGAGGACTAAGTATAGAAGAGCAGCACAGTTAATTTCAAAAGCATATGTTTGCCCTCATTTGCTGAATCATCACTCTCCATCACAGATTCTCTCAAAATGCTTAAAATACTCTGATCTACTGATCTTTCCACTGTTTAACCAGTGAATGAGGCATGGACTAAGATTCAGTACAACAACAATCTTAAGGACTAAGTAGAGAAGAGCAGCACAGTTAATTTCAAAAGCACGTGTTTTCCCTCATTTGCTGAATCATCACTCTCCATTACAGATTCTCTCAAAATGCTCAAAATACTCTGATCTGCTGATCTTTCCACCCTTTTAACCAGCAAAGGAGGCATGCACTAAGATTCAGTCCAACAACAATCTTACAAAAATGTAGTGGCTTCAGAACAAGCAAGACCAAGTAGCAAGGAACTTACTGGATTCCTCCAAAATCATGCCAAAAGAACCATAAGCTGATCCAAGTTTGCTGCACAGAAAGAAATGGGTCCTTCCTCTGAATGATGGATCCCGCAAAGATTACCATCTTCCTGGAAGAAATAGAGGGAAGGCTTTCTATTCAAAGAAATTGCCTTTCCTGGACCCAGAACACTGAATGGGTGGATCCTGGATAACTGGAAGCTGATGGGCACAATCAAAACTCTTATGATGCACGAAGAATGCTTCATGGCCATACTTGCATGTTGCATGCAAGTAGGAATTAGGATAAATACTCCAAGGAGGAACATGGTTTCTCAATAAATCTGGACTTTTCATGAAGCACTGGGCTTTAGCTTTCAACCCAATAGAGGATCGTACAAGTATGTTTCTTGTTTGGGCTAGACTCACACTTCTTCCTAGCAAATACTGGCAGAAAAATGTATTGAAAATGATAGGTTCAGCAATTGAAGAATACATTGTTTCCTCTAATTTAACCAGAAACCCAAGACTTCTAATTGTGTGCTTGAATTTGTGTCAACCTGTGCTTGAGTTGGATAGGGTATTTTGGACTTGGCTGGTGTTGAATGGGAGCAACCCCTTGATTATAACAATATCCAATTCAGATGCTTAATATGCCATGATTATGGACATTTAGCCAGGGCATGTCAGTGTACAGCAAGTCAGCAATATCTATAACCAGAAAAAGATGGTTTACATGGAGAACTATTTAGTGAGTATGAACACCATACTCAACTTGCAAAAGATATTTCAAATTATCAATCCAACAATAATACTAAATTCAGCACAGCACATGCTGGAATGAACAAAGACAAAACTGTTTTTTACTTGAGAGCACACACAGGCAGTACTTTTTCTGCTTTGGGTACCTTTCAAGAAATAAATGTAGAGGAAAAATAAAAGGTGACTTTCAAGAATAAATTTTCGGACTGCAACAGCCTAGGAGATTGTGTTCCACCAAAAACTAAGCACATCCTTCACAAAGGGCAAGCTACCTCCAAGAATCAAGATCACAAAATAAAAGGTCAGCCAAAAGCAAGGCTAGCCATCTCCCTATGCTCTTCCTTGGATCTCAAAAAATAGCAAATTGTCTGCTGCTTAAAAGAATAGAATATGCAATGCAGAGCTTCAGTAAAGAATTCAGAGATGAATTAAAATCTTTATTATGAGTGGAAATGCAATATATATTACATACAAATTAAAGTCAGTTAAAGGAATAACTGACCAGGCCAGGCGTACCTAACAACTACTAAACTACTTTATGTTAATAATAATGTGTTATTGTTATTAACATTTATACTATGATGTAATGGATTATTAAATATGTATTATAATATTACAACATTCAGTCCCTTATTACATCTTTTTCTCAATAGTACAAATCAAGAAGGTTTGAAAAGCTTTGAATTTTACTGCTGCAATAGATTTGGTAAAGATGTCAGCATGTTGCTCTTGAGTGAAACAATTTGCAGCTGAATATTGTACTGGTGGATATACTCGTGAATGTAGTGGCATTCGACCTCAATGTGTTTAGTGCGTTCATGAAAAATTGTATTATGAATAGGGTACAACACTCCCTAATTGTCTTAGAACATAACTGTAGGATGTGTCTTAGGTACACTTGTTCCTATCAAGATATGACACAACTATATCACTATATAGATAGTTCCACCAATAGTGTGATATTCTACTTTTGTGGAAGAGTGAGCAATAGTGGTTTGCTTTTAACTCCCCAATGATATCAAATTAGATCCCAAAAAGAAAACAAAGCCTAAAGTAGACTTCTTGTCATCCAAAGATCCTGCATAGTTTGCATCTGTGTATCCTTGCAAAGAAAAAAGTTCATTTTGTTTATATTCTAGGCCATACTCCCTTGTACCACAATTGTATTGCAAAACTCACTTTGCTACTTTCAAATGCGAAACCTTAGCTTCTTGCATAAATCTTGAAAGAGAATTGACAACATAACTGATATCTAGCCAAGTCTAGGTTAGGTAAATGAGGCTCTCAATCAATTGGCAATAAAGAGTAGCATTCATTTGAGGTGATGTATCATGTCTAGAAAGTTGTAATCCTATTTCAATGGGTGTCGACATAGGTGTCCCATCCTAAATTTTTTGAGCAATGTCTTGGCATATTTCATTTGAGATAAAAAATCTGATTCTTCTTTTGCTACACTTCAAGTCCAAAATAATAATATAGGAGCCCAAGATTTGTTATGTCGAATGATTGTTTGTTGCTCCAATCATTTGCAGAGAACTCAAATGATGATCACATTGTTGACATATATTATCAAAATGTCATGCCCCTTGATTGCAGCCTGCACAGGAATAATAAAATAGTCGCTGCCAAAGGAGACTTCAAAAGGGGTCGATGAAAGTAATTAAGGAGATCGAAACCTTATAACAGCCCCGATCAATGCCATTAATTCCTAGGCGGATACAATAATGGATAAACAACAATTCTAAAATGAGTCGATTAAGTTTTAAAAGGGGCGTGGTTTGCAGCAAAGGATATAATTAAAATAAGTAAAATAAAATAATAATAAATGAAGAGTCAAGGCAGCACTTCGTTATGAAGGAATGCGACTCTTTGCAAGGACATTGTTAATGAAGGGGTGTGACCTCTTCTCATTTGAACATATAAAAAGGAGGACAAATGAGTGGGGAGGGGCATCAATGGGATCAAACAAGCAGAATGGAAAATAAAGAGAATTAGAAATCAGAATAAGAGATCTATTGGAATAAATATTATTAGCAAGAATATTATTGGGAAGTAAGTTAAATATAATTCGAAATAACTATATATATATCTATGATCATGCAATAGTGGTATGTTGTACCCAAACCAATTTTTTTGCTTCATTAAGGCATTTTGCTTAAAATGGTTTAAACCTTGTAAAAATGATGTCAAAACATAGTTTTGGGGCAAATCAAGTATGGGCTTTGAGTCAGTGTGATTTTAGGAAGCTACTGGTAAAATTTGAAAATTAGGGTTTTTGGACCCCTATTTTTAGGTCAAAAAAACCCTAAAAAATTGAAACTTGTCAGAATTGATTGAAAATTGTTTTGATTGGCTTGTTTTGTTTCATGATCACAATGGTGAAGTCAGATTCAGTTAAAACTTAGTTTAAGTTTGGTGGGTAGTTTTCGCTTTTTCAAGTGAAAAGTTAGGATCTCGAGGTCAACAATGGCAGATGGCTAGGTGCCAGGTGTTGAAATCTAAGCTTGAAATGCTCTGGTGAAGATTCTATGGCGAGATATGTCCAAAATGATGCTTTGTCTCGAAGGGGATTTTCGTCGAGGTGAAAATACTGAAATTTTTTCTTTCTGGAGCAAAAGTGCACCTGTTAGCCAGGGTAGCCCTTGATTTTAGAGGCCTAGATCAACTTTCTAAGTTTTGTCATTTCCAAGAGAACTTCTTCAAAATGCTGTCAGCTTCGCGATGAGCCTACTAGCCAATCCGAAAGATATGTCTAGCACCCGAAACTGGAGATTGAACGCGAAATGAGGGAGATGGAAAAATGACTAACACTAGAGTGAAAAGCGTGCCTGGAGGCTAGGATTGCCCATCTTTTTGAAGCACCAGATGGAGGTTTCTGATCAAATGACACCTAGGATGTTTGTCTCAGACTTGGTCTGGCTTCGCAATGCATTCGTCAACGGGTGAATCTGAGTTGTTGAATTGCTGAAATTAGGAGTCAAACATAGGGTTTTAGTCATGGTCAAAAATGTCCAAAAATAGCAAAAGCGCCCCTGGCCTCTTGGAGCCTCAAATGCAGTCTTTTTGGTCATCTCAGATATTCATTTTGTTCGTGACACTTCCAGCTTTCCGTTGCATATCTCAGTCGGGTCAGAGGACTTGACAGCAGCCTGCAGCCGAAGGTTAAGTGAATTTTTAGCCAGTTTGAAAATGACTCTCTGGGAAGACAAGCGCCCCTAGAGGCTAGGGGTGCCCATGTTTTTCAGCTGCCAGATGATGTTTTTAAGAGAAGTGCTCTCCAAGAGCTCTTGTTCATAATTTAGCCAGTTCCGTAGTGAGCCTGTTAGCTAATTTTGAAGTTTTGCCAAACGTTGAGAAACGTGAGATGAAGGTTAGAATCACCTTCAAAATGATGAAAATGTATGAAATTATTGTGAGGTCAAAAGCGCCCCTGAAAGCCAGGCGCGCCCTGAATTTTGAGGCCTCAGATGATAGAATTAGGGTTTGCAGCTTCAAGGAGATTCTTGTCAGTTTTGATCTTGCTCTTCAATGAAACTGTCAGCCAGTCAATTTGACATGTTAGGCAATCGGAATCAGAGATCGAACATGGACTCTAGTGATGTTTGCAAATTCAAATTTTCGAAAATTTGGTTGTTTGGAAAGTGATGCCTAAAGTCTAAGTTTGAATTTTTGAACTCAAGAGAAGTGGCGCCCTATAAAGGTTGGAGGTTGTGAACTAAAATTAACTCTTCAGTTCAACTCTTCAAGTTGACTTCATCTAGAGTTCCTTTTGCTTATAACTGGGCGACTTATTTTTGCATGCGTAGTTAATTGACGTTTTTAGAGGTGGCACCCTAATTAGGGCATATTTCTCAACTTGTTAATTGTTTTGAGGTCCAATCACAAACAAGGCGTTGGTTTTGGAGGTCCAATCAGAAAGCTAGTGCCATTTTAAGACAAATGCATGCATTTATGACACCTTTCATGATAAATTCTTATTTATTAAGGCATAGGCGTCCATTATTTTTCATTACGGGTGAGAGCAAACACGTCTTTCTTGAGAAAATTAAGATCTGAAGGCGCTATAGGTGTCAGATTTCAGTGTTCTTCGTAGTGCCAGGTCCAGATTGTTCAAATGAAGCATTTGCCAAACTTCATTTTTCGATTGCATGTAGACTTCATCAACTCCAATTTAACCATAGGCGACTTTTTCAGAGACAGAGCAATAAACTTCTATTTCTCTCTCTAAAATTCTTCTATTCTTGTAATAGGTTTTTTCTCGCATGTCAAAGTAAATGGCAAAATTTTCAGAAACAGATCATCCGGGCTCACATATTTCAGCGTCGGTAGCAAAACCGATGTCTTAGATTTTTTCAAGAAAATCGCCTCGTGGATTCCATTTTGGAGCATTGTGGCTTTTTCCTGAAGATTTCTTTGCATGTGGGCCAAGAACTCATTTTTTCCAAAATTGAATCATCTGGGTTGGCTTAGAATTTCGTTGCTTACAAAACCCATGTTTCAAATTTTCTCAAAAAAATTGCCCCCAGAGCCCTTACAACCCTTGCAGTTCTCGACTGAAAACCTTTTGCATGCCTTGCTAAAACTCATCTTTTCGAATTTCTGATGATCTGGGTTCGCTTAAAATTCAATTCTCTACAAAACCCATGTTTCAAAAAGTTCCCGATTTTCTTTCCCTCAACTGGCTATTTTTAGCCTATCCCAGAGCTTTTTTTAGGTTTTTCTGAAAGTTGTCCGAATATACCCAACTTTATAGTAAAAAATCCAGGTTTTCAAAATGCAATTCAACCGCATAGATCACAAGGTCAAATTGGTCTTGGTTCACGACTTTTTGAAAACTGCTGATATAGACTTGGGTCACGTATATCCGGTGGTCAATCTGAGCACGTTAGAAGGCACTAGCAACACCATAGTCAGAAATCTTGAGTGTTCCGGGTTGTTGGCAGCAACATCTATTCCTATCACGGTTTTTGATCTTGAGTTCGTGATTGCTTGCATTAAGCATTATGACTCGTCTACAAGACAAATTAGATCAGTTGATGGGAGAGTCATTTGGAGCCTTAAGCCGAGGGACGTTGAGAAGTGCTTTGCTATTCTTCCTCACTCATACAATTTTGTAGTAGCCTTTCCAGATTGCGACAAGATACGGAAAGAGGACAAAGAGAGATCATAGAGAAAAGTTGCTTAGAGGTGGTTGAAAATTCAGAAGACCAACATGTCAAAGAAGGTTGGGCATGGTGAATTCAAGGATGAGGTTGCTATCTTAATAACTTTTCTCAACTGGGTTATAGGTCAGGAGGAAGCACATATTTTTTGATCGTGGATGTTCTATATCATCTCTCAGATTATTGACAACAAGGAACACTTTGACTAGGCGATGTTGATCAGCGGGTGTCTTTACCAACAAATCACAGAGTTCCTCAAAATCCACGAGTTTCACATGGTGTCTTTTCTAGTCTATTTAATTGCGTTTCAAGGCAATTTTAGAACTTTGAAGACCAATGGAGCTCTTGGCGTTCAGTGCATTCACAAATATTACTCACAGTTGGAGTTTTCAAAGGATGAATAGGATTTCAAGGCAGTGAATGATCACTTTCTCATGAAGATAGTTAGAGACCTCAATAATGAGATGCATATTAGGATTTCACCAGACGCAAAATCAACAATGGAGAGTTGGGCGGATTTATTTGATTCAATTCCCTACTTTCACATATATGCTAGTGTATGGTTACACTCGAGAACCTCTCATGCTACCAAGGTACCCGTCAGACAAGGTCCTATTCATGGAGTTTCTGAGACAAGCTCAAGAAGTTCATTCTTTTCTTTGCAATTGACACAAGCTAGCTTTCACCTTTCCTTTCGGGTTGGGTATATACAAGTGCAAGTCTGCAACTGATTGCAAGTTAATGACGAACGAGTTAGAAAAACTCTAGCTCAAGTATCTCACTTAGAGGCGTACTTATGATCCTTTGGGTCATTACTCAGCACGGTTGGAGAGAAGTAATTCACACAGGGTAGCGCTTGAGGACTTTTGGGTCAACTGCGAAGATGAATTTGAGATGCGTCAACGTCAATGCGCCGACGTCATTACTACAGTCTTACTCTTCCATAGCTTGCTGATTTTCTGTTAGAAGATGTTGAGGGTTTGTCGGATGATGACGGAGAGGTACTTCTTAGTTCATTCGTTAAAGACCAAGTTGCTCGCCAATCGCTTTGTCAATTGCTTCGCCAATTAGATTGATATGCCAGGGAGAATACTTCAATTGAGGACCTGTCGAAATCAGTTATTAAGACAAGCATGTACTTATTGGAGAACAAGAGGAAGCGAAGGACAATTCCAGTTTCAAAGCCACCAATAGGGTTTTCTTCACTACCTTCCACTTCTAGGTCAAGGCCTCGAGTTAAAGTTGCCTTGAAGTCGCCTGAAGGTGTCAAAGTTAGTGGGAACTCGAAGGGAAAAAGCATCACTAAGAGGAAAAAGGTTGAGAAAGTGCCGAAAATTCCAGTGGAACTAGTGTTACAAGTTGAGGCCGATTCATTATCTCCTGGTCAACCATTTTCTCCACAGTCGTCTCCTATTGATATTGACTCGGAGCTAGAATCGCCAGTTCATGAGACTTTCATTCTAGTTGATTCACCAGTGGTTGACACAGTAGGAGTAGTTTCTCCTTGAGAGGACAACATTGATCATTCGTTTTGGCTCGAGAGGTCTTTGGGAAGACAAAGGCGTAGGCCTACATACTAGCTTGATTTATCTGAGCTTGGCGATCTGTATCAAGATAGGTCGAACAAGAGAGTCCAGAAGCGGGTGCACATTGAGAAGACTCTTGAAGCAGAGATCGTCGTTGAAGTTGCTACAACACCAGAGGGTAAAAGTCTGGATGAAGTTGAGGTTGGTGATTTCACCTTCGTCAAAGCAAATCTTGGCAGGAGCACTTGGCATGTGGACGTGAGCCTTTTCAAGGTCGTCGCGAGGAGTTTGGAAGAGCGTGTCATGAAGGATGGAGAAGATAACGGCAACCCTCAAGGCTGAAATCAGGTAGCTCTCACAGTACATCTCAGATCTACTTCATGGAATCGCAGGACAAGAACCTATGCTCCCACAACTTCGAGAAGCACTTGTAGATCAGGAGAGACTTGGTCATTTAGTCGATCGTCGGAAGCTCTTAGACAACTGGATTGGAGACTTCATTGTTGCAGGTTGGTACCTCCTCACAGAGTTGTATCAGTTGAAGTACGAGGCACATGATCTTTGTCAGAAGATTCAGCAGCTCGAGATATCCATAGCAGAACACAAGCCGAAAGACTTGATATTCATATCTTAGTTGGCAGTTGCACATGACGCCATTGTAGCAGAGGAAGATAAGAAGAAGGTTTTCGTTTGGAGAGAACATCTTTTCAAAGTGGAAACGTACGATAGAATCTCTACAAAGATGGCCGCACTCAAGGAGAATGTTGCTGCAACTCTCAGACTTATCAGCGAGTTTATCACTCAAATCCCATGCCACTATCGTCGTGAGAATGGTACATGCGCTGAGTTGGATGTAGTGCAGACTGATTTTGAGAAGTTGGTTCGTGATAACCTAGGTGGAGATCCCGAGGCGTCCAAGTTGGATCACTTCTCAGTGATGACAAGTAGTTTCAACAAGGTGATTGCAGATGTTAGAGAATGTCAGAGGGTGATCAAAGATGGAGAGAAGGAGTTGAATAGGCAGTTCATCGTCGTGGATAGCGTCAAAGTGCCAGAGGACGAGACCGTTGACAAGTTCCTCGACGAGGTGATAGACAAAGAGGGCTTGTAGAAGACAGCCAGTTAGAACCTGCAGTTATTTTCTAGGATAGAGTCAGAAAGAACAGTTAACTCAACGTTATTTCTTGAGTTCTCATTGCTGATCTCATGCCCGCCTATCTCATTCTTGGATATATCTTTGCAGGAGGATAGAATTTTAGTTAGGATCCAATTGATTGATGTCAGTTATCAGTTAGCTTTCATTTCAATAAGGACATGCATGTTGCACTTGTCCATTTAGTCTATTCTTGTTTCAGTTAACTGATGGTAGCTTTCCATTTTACTGTATAGTTTCATTTATTTAGACTTAGAGAATAAATTCTTGCATGCTTGCAAGACTGATTGTAAACTGAAGGTGATTTGAGGGTTCCCTACACCTTGGAGTTCTATAAATAAGAGCATCCTTGCTCATTTGTAATTAACTTTTGCTTGATATCGTACATGCTGAGCCAACTCTTGCATGTAGTATTGCTATTTGTGTATTTGTTCACGAACCATTCACTAGGATAGAGAGTTGCTATGTCGTCGGCAATATTTCTATGTTCAATATGGTTCACCTTTATAAATCTGTTTCATATCTACACCTTGGATAGGAGTCGTCTCCTCCTGGGGAATTTAGAAGTAGGTTTATCGTGCTGTGTTGTGATTAATGATCTTTGTTTCATATCTACACCTCGGATAGGAGTGGTCTCCTCCTTGAGAATTTAGAAGTGAAGATCATCATTTGATGTTGTTAACAATAACCTTTCTTTTAGCCTACACCTCAGATAGGAGTCATCTCCTCCTTGGGAATCCTGACTTAAAGTTTATCGTCCAAATACTTTCTGCTCCTAAGTCCTCATGCTCTGTTTCTCTTGAGGAATAGGATAGATTAAAAGCATTTAGTTAGTTGTAGTTAAGATCTGAAAAACCAGAGAAAAACCTTAGCTGCAACGTTCTTGGTTTCCTTAACCTTATGCCTGTTCCTGCTGAGTCAAAAAGATAGGATTTGGAATCATTTATTTTTTCACGCATATCAATAAAAGAGGGAGCTTCCCCTCCTAATTTGAAGAGCAATCATATTATGCATTGTGCATAGCTATCCGTTGCCAATACGCACTCTAGAGGTGCGAATTGTAACGCCAACATGGTACTTGCAGAAGTTATTGATTATTGTGAGTAATCTAAATGCTTCTTTTATTATAAATATGTAATAATAGATTCGTATGGTAGCCCATTTTGAATTAGGAGAAATGGATTGCAAATAGGAAGGATGACCAACCTTCCAGGTTCAGAAGAGATGAAGGACGACCAACCTTCATGCTCTTATCAAGTATGCCACCCAGAGATGGAATGGGTGACCAACCTTCCATGCTGATGGGTTGGGGGTGGAATGGACTAGAAATCCTTCCATGCTTCCGGGCTTGATCGAGGAATACGACTAGCCTCCAAGGTGAATTGAGGGATGGAAGGGCGACCCACCTTCCATGCTCTCGCAATACAAGGGCGACCAACCTTGAGATTGTAGTTTGCAAACATTTCAATTGAATTCCTAATGAGACTATTATATGAATATATTTTGGGATGCCTATTGCCTTAATTGAATTTCAATATGAATAATGTTTATGTGATATTATTATGACTACTAATGTTTAGTAAAAATAGATGTTATCATGGCTTATGATTTAACGTTAGTTTCGAGTGACTAATATTTGTGTGGGACCTAAACTAGGAAAGGAATTAAAGTGGGTATTTTGTTTTCTTAAATCCCTTTATGCTTACCTTCATCCTAATATTTGCTTTGAAAAATACCTCAAATGAGGGTTTTAAAAATTTATTTTTTGCACCTGTCAATTTATTGGCTGCTTTGATAGAGTAATAAGATTTGGCTCCAACACAACCTTTTTCTCAATTTGTTTGTAAAGTATGGCAACGACCTAAAAACCAAAATCTCTAAAATCACATTGGAACACATTTTTGTGGACATGGCTATGACTTCAAAAATGTAGTCTCCTTTTATGCAACCTTTCTCCTCATAGCAAAATCTTACATGGTATTTTTGATTTGGCAACTTTGTTTGTTTGCAAAGATCGTGTTACCTTTCTTCACAATTTGGTTTCAACTTGGATACCAGACAAACATTCAATCAACATGAGTTATTTCTTACACATGGGCTTATGTGCTTCCGTGAATTGTTATAGGCAGAGTGTAGAACATGCAGGATGCTTATTGTAGCATCCTCACTCATTCAAAACCAGCTTTAACGTTTCTTTTATGCCTATTGCTTTCTTCTGCTTTGTTTCATTTTTTTTTAACTTCCTTTGAATCACAGGTTTGACACAGAGGCACTAGGATTTACTTGCTCCGGTACAATAAAGAATCTAGAGGTGAATGAACAATTTTATATGAGAGAATGCAATATATACGAGTGAATGTCAACCGGTGTTACAAGACTTGGACTTGGCAAGCTGATTTTTGACTTGGACGCAAACTTGGCACTCAAACTTAGCCAAGACTAGGGAAAGACTTGATAAATTGAATAAACCATGAAATATAAAGCTTTTTGAGGATTTAGAAGTTTAATCATACACCCTTTAGTAAATAAACTTTAAAGTACTTTGATCAAATGCACAAGTATACATTGATCACATGAGTATAATAATGGATTTTAGTGAGAGGAAACAACAAATTTAAATTATATAGAAAAATTGTGAAGTCTATGCAAAACTCATACATTATGAAATCCATGGCATCAAAACTAAAATTATAACTATGATTCAATGGAGCTTGCATCATTCATCACAATGTGGATAGCTTGAATGGCAAGTCTTGTGTGGGCATTTAAGATAGGTCCTCCATGATGATGTGGAAATGATATTTATTTATGTATTAGTGACACTAACATCTAAGGGGTCTACTTGTGCTCTACCTTCCTTAGCCATGGCTATTACCCTTACCTTTAGATCTTCCTGATCAACCCATGAAAGATCCTCATTGAAGAAGGGATCCTTAGCCTTGGTGATCCAATCTGATTGTGGATCAACCTCCTCTAGAGTGATGGGAGATGAGTTGGTTCCAAGATTTGTTTGTGATAGAGGCAAAGGTTGTAATAAACATAAACAAGATCATTCAACTTTTGCATTGACAACTTGCTACACTTCTTGGAGTTTATGTGCTCAAACATACTCCAATTATGCTTGCATCCTGAAGTGCTGCAGTGTTGGCCCAAGACACAACTTACAATCTTATGAATATTGGGCACCTTAGCACCAAACTTTTCCCACCATAAATTTAAAATGAAAAATAAAGGAACTCAATCTCTTTGTTCAACTTTGAGGTTCAATGTTAATGTAAAAAAATGAACAGTTTGATTTTTTAAAGTTAAAAGTACACTCTAATAGACATCTACTTAGTTGCAACGTTGTTTGAGTTGCCTTGCCTATGTTTCGTGCAAAAAGGTCCCTTGTGCAAGTCTATATATCTCAATCTTAGAAATTATCTTTGTTCCAAGTTGAGGATTAGGTACCATTTGCTCTATGATTGTGTAGAGCTGTAATGTCCCCTTTTTTTTGGGATCTATATCCTTGCAGTGGTTAGCCTAATATCTGGTTCCTGTAGGCTAACGAGACGTTTAGGGGACCCTTTGAGGGGATTCAGAGTCTTTAGCAAGCTTGCGTATTCATTCTTGCATATTCAATTTAGTGATCCAGTTGGTTGGTAGGCCTTTCGAAAGCAGCTCAAGGCTTATCATTTATACTAAAGTCAAGAGTGGGCACTTTAATTAAATTACTAAAGTCAAATTACTTTAAAAATGTTATATTATTAAAGTGACTTTGTAATTTAATGTTATAAAGTAACTTTGATAAAGTACTTTATAATATGGTGTAATATGGGGATAAAGTAACGTTAATTTTAAAAGATTATATTTTAAGTTACTTTATGATTTTAATTTAAAAGGCACATCTTTTGAAAAACAATTATTAAATTTAATGTGCAAAAGGCCAAGATTAGGGCGTAGGGTTTGGAGAAGGATAAAAAGTAAAGATTGTGTTCAGTATCCAAGTTATTATTTACAAATTGAAGAGAGTCAAACAACAGGATTTGTAGGCATGGCATGTCAAGCTGTTTTGAGGATGATAACCCTCGAATAGGACAATGTCTACAGGTGTGGAAGATCACCCAAGGGCATTTTGAGAGATAGTCCCCCATAGAGATTATTATAGAGCTACATTAGTTTCTTGGAGATCATCATTCAAGGGTTTACAGAGTTTTCAGGGTACAGGGTTGAAGATTGTTGATACCCACAGCTGCTGATCAAACATTCCCAGATCTAAGATTTATGATGTTGATTTTGGGTATGGATTTTATGTATTTCTTGAAGCATTAATAAAAAATCTGGTTATTTATCTCTTGCATTTGTTTGGGACTGTTCTTTTGCAAAATTCTATATTCTCTATATTGTTAGGGGCCGCTGTGTTAAAGAAAGACCATCGTATAATATAAGGAGGCAGGTCGATCGATATGAATGTTAAGATTTTTGGGAGGTCTTTAAATGTTTGCCGTTTCCTTTAAAAGTGCCACAGATTTAATCGTTGAAACCACAATAAATGTATAAGGTGCCATGCTTTCTATGCTTAGCTAATGTTTCATTTCAGGCCGGTGTGCTATTTAGTATTGATAATAGGTGACGTGGATGGTTGATAAGGCCCACCAAGGCAAGTCTCATACAAGTTGCGGCTTCCTTATTGTCATCGAAACTCCTTCAAGCCGTATCTGATAGGCATATGGTCGGGTTATATTTTGAAAGGAAAAAAAAAGAAAGAAACTTGGCCTGCTCGAATAATCTCTAGCTGGTCATGAGTGCTTAAAGGGAAAATATCAATTCATGCTTAGTCAAAAATGGACAAAAACAGAAAAAGACAAGGAAGCTAGCGCCAGGTTTGAAGCCTTGGAGTCGTATGAATGAGGTTTGAAAAGTCTTATGTGGATAAGTACAAACTATAGATTAAGACAAAGGTAATCGGTTATCTTTGCATCAACTGCCAGTATCAAAAAATCGGGATAAAACAACAGTAGTGGGAATTACTGAATCAAACAAACACTACCAGAAAAAAAGAGGAATTCGCCAAAAAAAGCCAAACTCAGCTAATGCTTCCAGAAAAAAGACAAAGGGGATTGTGAATGCAAAACTAGTAATAAGACAAAAAATAAGTATATAGTTGCCAATTTTTGCCAGGTCGTGGGGGTCCTATGTGGAGAAGAAGATAAAACCAATAGGTAGTGGCTACTTCCAAAACACCCAATGCTAGAGTCAAATTGTGGTCAAGGCATTTTGACTTGATCAAGCTTAAGGAATCCTACGTGGAGTTAGGAACAAGACAAAGATTTTTAGTTAAAGTCTGCCTTTCTAGTTCAAAAAAGACAAATCTGAGATAAGACAAAAAGAAAAAGATCTTTAATCACTTAAAAAATTACCTTCATGGGACCATAAAAAGCTGATGCAACTTTTTAGAGAGTCTCCTACATGCTGTAGGACTCTTAAACAGCGTTGACCTACCTTTAGTGCCACCTATTGGCTTGGGAAAAGACAAAGGAAGGAGTGACGTGGCATTTGAAGATTGTCTACAACCATTTCTACCCAACAAAGGAGTGAAATAAGGTAAAAAACAACCAAAAGGATGTGTCGTACATGTGTTTAGGGAGCTTTTGGTGATGTTACAGGCTTCATGAATGCTTGTGAGTTCCAAAATATTGCAAACTGAGACTACAAAAGAAGCACCACATCTCCTTAATGCAAGCAAACTGTTTGACAATATGCTTGAATACTAAACCAATGAAAAAGTGAAATAGAAAGTGCAAAAAATTCATAGCAAACAGGGCAACATTTTAAGCAAATCAAAAAATATCGAGCACTTTGGGTAAAGGACACTTTAGTGGTAAAGAACAGGTATACAACAGAGGTACAGACAGGGAAAGCTGACTACAATGGACAAACCTAAAATTGAGTTGATGCAAGAATTGTTTAATCTGATGAAGGACCCAAACTTTAAAAGGGAATATCTAGGGATGGTTGCAAAACCAAAACATTTGGATAAGGAAAAGGAATTGCTTCAAAGTGATTCACAACCTAGAGGTGATCATGGGGGAGTTGCATAGGTGCATTCAGATTTGTTGGAGCCTCATCTATCAATTGGGAAAACAGATGAGGAGTGCACAATAGTGGTTTTAGGTGATGAGGATGCCATACCTCATGATGGCCGTTTGGCGAAGTTCCAGGATGGTTATCTGAATGTACATGCATCTATTCTGGAAAAGGAAGTGTGCAATGAGGTTGCCAAATCAGCAACTTCTAATATTCCATTCGAGTCAACCTATGAGGTTCATAACACCGGTGCATATGACGAGGATGCATGCAATAATGATGGCGCACATGATGTTTTCCAATCAGTTATTGAGGGTGATACAACATCCTATCATAGTGCTGATTAAAATTAGAAAATTTGTATAGGGGTGACAGTTCTCAGGGGTGCCATCATTTGGCAGGACAATTGAAGGTGAATGAAGGTATGCTTGCTACAGCCATAGAACATTTTGATGTCGCTCAACAGTTGATGGCAAATTGTTGTTGGAGGTCTCTGGGAACACAAGAGCACTTTGATGGTGAAGTTTGCATTGCAGAATTTTAGGAACTCAGAGAAGTGCCAGGGGTAATGAAAACTAATTACCTACAATTATTGTCAGATAGAGATCATCTTCTCATGCTTGACGAGGTTTATTATGATGCACTAAGGGAGAAAGAAGAAGAGGTTGATGAGTTGACTCATGAGCTTGAGGTCACCATGGACTCTTCGAAGAACACTCAAATGGCCCTTGAAGAGTCAAAGACTTGGATTGACAAGCTCACCGTGGAGTTGAGTTTGATGCGGTCTTCACCACCCACGACTGAAATTCAGCTACCTATGGCAGCTATTGGGGATGAGCATAACAAGGAATAGTATGTTGCAACAAGTGTCCTTGAAGAAAAACACTTTATAGGTGATATATGCCCAAGTTTCTACATTGGTAATGTGGAGAATGCTATTGACAAGTCTTAGGGTGAAGAGGTGGATTCTGCTGAGAGTTGTATGATCGATCACAACGCTGATCCATCTTCCTTACAGGAGGATTGTAGGGCGTCATCTAGTGGGAAAATTGGTTTTCATGTTGATATATTTTCCCCTCCTGAAAGCAAATCAGAAAATTCATTTTATGGAGCTGATTGTGATCAACAACCTAATGAGTCACAGGAATGGAAGGATTAGCCGAAGGTCATTGGAGATAAGATTGATCAAACCTTATCACACCTTCATAGCATGTATAAATTTGTTGAATACCTCTTTGGTCAGCTGAATTTGAGGAAAGAAGGTACAAGGTTTCAACTGGAACTTCTATTCGAAGCTTGTGGACTATTAGGTAAGCTTTCGAGGTAATAAAATAAGATTACCTCCATTTGTTGTCAGATAGAGACTTTGTTATCAGGGTTGCAAAGAAGGTTTATAGAGTTGTTGCAAGGTCTATCCATCATGATTTGACTTGAGTCATCTTCTGGTGGTGGTAGTGAAGTACGAAATCTGCGTGACTATACTGGGATTCCATCGACGCAAGCAGGTGAGTTTCACCTTGATTGCATGGTGAGGTGTGCTCACCATTTTTCTTTCAGCCCACTCACATCTGATTTGACTATCATGCAAAAGACACACAAGTGTGAGTTGGATGGTTGGTATGAGGTGTTTCCTTCTGTGGATGAAGGGGACAAAATTTATAAGTGTTCGGAGCTGCTTTTACAGGGTAATTATGTTATTGGGATACATGATATAGGGGCAGATTTTGAGAAGTTTGGCATTCCTGGTGTAGTTAAGAATAGTGCAACAGGAACCATCAGGAGACAAGAAGGACAAATTTAAATTCCAAATTTGTCCATGGGATCTAGGTGGAGTACACTTGTGGAGGGGTATGGTACTTGGAGTTTATTATAGTATGTTGCTTCACCAACTTCAGCTTGGTGAAGAATATATCAGAGTCGGGTAGTGGAGGTCAACAGGTGATGAGTATGGCAAACTTCCAATTGGGTTGCGGGCTTTGGGATCTTTTATGCTTGGCAGTATGCTTCTTCCACAGACAGTGATTGACAAGGCTGCCGATTTTAGTTCTACTTTTCTCCAGTGGTTGTAGTGGGGCTTGGGTAGAGCATTGTATCAATTGGTTTGGGATCACGACATTCAGGATGGGCCTGGTTGTTCAAGTGAGGATTGCTTGGGGACAAGCAATCTTGGGGAGGGTGAACTATAATGTCCCTTTTTTTTTGGGATATGTATCCTTGCAGTGGTTAGTCTATTATCTGGTTCCTGCAGGCTAATGAGATGTTTAGGGGACCCTTTGAGGGGATTCAGGGTCTTTAGGAAGCTTGCGTATTTGTTCCTGCATATTCAACTCAATGATCTAGTTGGTTGGTAGGCCTTTCGAAAGCAATTTAGGGCTTACCATTTATACTTGCTATTTATAGCAAGTTATACTAGGTTCAGTGGTTTCACGCCTACTAAGAGGTTTGTGTTGGAGGCACTATCGGGGGATTATTGTCACTTTAATTAAACTACTAAAGTCAAATTACTTTAATAATGTTATATTATTAAAGTGACTTTGTAATTTAAAGTTGTAAAGTAACTTTGATAAAGTACTTTATAATATGGCGTAATAAGGGGATAAAGTGACTTTAATTTTAAAAGATTATATTTTAAGTTACTTTATGATTTTAATTTAAAAGGCACATCTTTGGAAAAGAAAATATTAAATTTAATGGCGAAAAGCCAAGATTAGCGCGTAGGGTTTGGAGAAGGGTAAAAAGAAAAGAAGAAGATCATTTTTAGTATCGAATTTATTATTTGCAAATTGAAGAGAGCTGAGTAACAGGGTTTGCAAGCATGGCGTTTCAAGTTGTTTTGAGGATGATTACCCTCGAATAGGACAATGTCTACGGGCGTGGAAGATCACCCAAGGGCATTTTGAGAGATAGTCTCACACAAAGATTATTATAGAGCTTCATCAGTTTCCTGGAGATCATCACTTAGGGGTTTACAGAGTTTTCAAGGTATAGGATTGAAGATTGTTGATACCCACAACTACTGATCAAGCATTCCCAGATCTGAGATTTATGCTGTTGATTCTGGGTATGGATTTTATGTATTTCTTGAAGCATTAATAAAAAATTCTGGTTATTTGTTTCTTGCATTTGTTTGGGATTGTTCTTTTGCAAAACTCTATATTATTTGTATTGTTGGCGAAATTCAAAAACCCAGATCAACATGGGTTATTACAAGAGGCTACTTATAACCTCCTCATTGTCCTTGAAAGCTGGGTGGAATTGGAACGAAATTCAAGAAATAGCCAACTACATGTAAGGGCCTATGTAGTTGATGGTGCCATCATTGATCAATGACATCCCATATGGGATTTATTCTCAACTTCAACATAAATGGATTAATAGCTTGCTTGGCCCAATCCATGCCATCATGTATATAGCTCGTTGTGTCCTCGTCACCATCATCAACTTGAAGAAGAACAACAAAACACTGTGCAAGTTCTAATTATTATTAAACATTAATATAAATAAGTGTAAATGAAAATAAACAAATATAATACAAATATGAACAAAAATAGAATGGAAATATGATGTTACCTCTACAATCTCTTACACTATAATCAAGAAGTTGTGCTTATTGAAGACCTAGTCAACCAAGTCAAGCATGTATTGGTTTTAGCATATGAAGATGTGAACTGTTCTTCACTAACAAACATGCTCTTTAAAGTAGCCTTTAACTAAAGCAAAGATTGCAACGTGATAATGTTTGTTGTAAAGTTGGTTATTCTAGAATGAGGCAACTCCTTGTCCATGTATTTCCTTATTAGGTTGAGGACCCAAGCATGGTTGTATATGTATTTGCAAATGTTTGTACCCTTCTCCACACATTCTTTGATTAATGGGATTTTTCCAAGATTCTTCAATATGAGCTGAAGGCAATGAGCAGTCCAAATAAGGACGGGTGCCTATACATGAGAAGTTTATTTGCAACAACATAATTTGCTGCCTTATTTGTAACTATTTGCACAACATTCTCCTCACCCACCTCGTCAAATACTTCCTCTAAAATCTCACCAAGGATTTAACATTTTTTGTGTTTCTTGAAGCATCAATGGATTTAAAAAAAAACCTATCACCTAAGAAAGAAACAATTAAATTTGAAATGCTAATGTTAATTGCTAAAGTAGAAGTTAGAAATTTATTTGTAACTATTTGTATAACTTTCTTCTCACTCACCTCGTCGAATGCTTGGTCTAAAATCTCACCAAGGATTTAACATTTTTTGTGTTTCTTGAAGCATCGATGGATTTCAGAAAAACATGCTAATGTTAATTGGGAAAGTAGAAGTTCTAAATCTTAATTACTAAGTCAATGCATTTTATGAAATACAACCACCTGATAAAGAAATAAGGAAATTCAGCAATGTCCAAGTCCTCTTATTTGTCTTACCATTGGTCATGATGATACAAACCATCGTCCATATCTCATGCTTCTCAATTTTGGCCTTCACATCGGCCACCTTTTGAGCCAAAATGGATCCCTTTATCTCCTTATCATTAGGGGCTTTTGAAACTTGCTCCACAAATAATAATGACATCTATCATATTTTGCCAACAAGGAGACCTAAAAAAAGTAAAAATAAATAAAGTATTATAAAATTTAGAGTTTAAATTCTACAAACCCCTAAATTAAAAAAATCAAGGGACGAAGGAATCAAACAATATATTTTAAAACAAAATTAATAATTAATAACATGGCTGGTGAAATGGAATGGTACAATAAAATCAAAAGTCTTTGATTGCACTCCTTTCTGCATCATGCTTGTTCTTGTTCCAATCCATGCTCTCAAGTGATGGTTGCGAACTCAAAGTAGTGCACTGTACAATTCATGAATTTAATTTAGATCCACAAACTCTAGGCCCACCACTAGCACTAGCACTAGCACTAGCACTAGCATTAGCATTAGCATTAGCATTGCCACGACAACCACTATTCAAAGATTCCATAAATGGAGGAATTAAAGAAGAGTCCCCATGAATGATTGGCATCTTCTTATTTTTGCCTTGATTTAGTTCCTTGTGTTGGTCAAACGTTTCTAATGGCCCTAGTACCTCCTGCACAACTTTAGGAGGCACAAGTGTGTGCATTTTAATATCTTGGCATGGTATTTGTGTAAGGATATATTTCGATTGGTTAATGCCTTCCCCACAAATTTAACTTGTATATGCAAACTAGCTTCCCTTTCTTAGATGTAGGGATGACATGTTTCCCGCAAGGGTTCTTTCTAATTGGGTCGATTTTAGAACAATTTGTAAATGTGAAACACACTCTAATAACAAATAAATGGAAAATAAATTAACATTTATGGTTTTTAATTAAATTAAGATAAAAAATCTTTAAAAAAGTAAAAATAGTTAGTATTTGCAGCTAGAAAATAGAAAGAAAGAAAAGAAAAATAGCTAGGGTTTGTTCATAAAAAGAGATTAAAAATAATTAAGCTTTGTTCCATGAAACCTAAAATGAAAAATTAAACAAATGTAGAAGAGAAATGAAATTTAAAAATAAAAAAGAATCCAAAATACAACAATACCTCTTCAAATTTGCTTCAACTTGATAATGGGCTGCTTTAAATGAATGGTGGGCTCTTCCAAAAACATTGCAAGCAAGCTCCTTTAGATGCATTGACGGCTTCTACAAATCTGCCTAAAGGTATTCAATCCATGTTTGTTGCTCAACTTGTCTACTAGTTTTTCTTCAATTGCATGTGATTTTGGCTCCAATACTCTTTTTTTCTCCTCCTTGTGCTTGCAAATGAAATGAGTGTGCTTTTAGAGTCTTAGAGGTCAATTTTTTTCCTTTATTTTCCCATTTTCCCCAACTGTTCTCATGGTTGAATCTACCCAGCAGGACTTGCCTAGGTCATGAGTTCTTTGGCTTCATTTGGTTCTGCTCACGTTGGGACTCACTGAGTCTTTGTGAGTCTTGTAACATTGGGAATAACAGACCAGCTCAAGCATACCTGACCAACTACCAACTACTTTATGCCAATAATAATAATATTATTATTAACATTTATTCAGTGATGTAATAGATTATCATTAGTGTATTATTTTTAATAATATTCCAACATTAAGCCCCAAGATCTTCTCACTGAAGGCCTAAGCTTTTCTAAAACCTTGCAAATATGGTCACCCAAAATGACCTTTCCACAAGAGAAGGAAGGCTTAGACATCTGTGATCTGGATTAGCATAATGAATGATTTATATATCGTGGAACATTCAAGGACTAGGTGCCCACAATAAACATATTCATAGCAAAATCATAGAGTACAGCATAGATCTGATTCTTCTTCAAGAGACTACAAGATAAGAGGGTATGTGAAAGTTAAGATTCTACAAGCCATGGGACAAAAAGCATCTGCATTACTGCAAAAATACCAAAGGGATGATTCAATCTTTTATGCTACACATCCTTGGGGAGTTGCAAGCGTATTATTTTAAATAGAATTTAAAATGCAATTAAATATAGTCAATGCCTACATTCCTACAACAGGAAAACACAGGATAAGGACTCTGATTCTTTTGAAGCAATGTTGAAAAAATGAATACAAGCTTTCGTTTTATACTCATGGGCAATTTCAACACCATTAAAGAGCCTTTTGAAAAGAGATTCAGCTTAAGATTCAATAAACATAAAGCCAGCAACCTAACAGACTTCATTGCTAGCACCAAAATTTTAGACTTGGATTTTGGAGCCTATTCTTTCAAACATCCTAACAGGAAAATAGGGAAATGCTATATAGCAGAAAAGTTGGACAAAACAATGTTACTCCAAGGATGGATCTGACCTGATTCAGCATAGTTGGTAATGTCCAAAATATGTCGTTATCAGATCATTGTCAAAGCACAAATCAAGAATTCCATAAAACACCTGAGGAACTCCTTAAGATTTGAAATCACATTGGTTATGGATTCTAGTTTTACTGGCAAGGTGCAGTATTGGTGGAACAATTCCCTCAAAATCTTAGGACATGACATGTACAAATTCACCCAAAACTAGAATTACTAACTTATCAAATCACAAATAAATCTGATTTTTGTAACATTAGCCAAAATTAGAGATGTCTGTGAAAATTTAGAATTTCTTAATAAACAAATCAAGGAACAAGGATACATGGAGGGGATGAAGCAAGAAGAACAGGAATTGGTACAACCGTACAAGAACTCAAATTGCTGCAACATAGAGAGGAACTATTTTGGAGACAAGAGCAAGCAAAAAAGGAATCAAGAGTGAAGATAAAAACACAAATTTTCTTTTCTGCGAAGATGCCTAGATAAATATCACAGCAACCATCAAATGGGCTTGCTCACCCTAAGGGTTGTTTGACTACTGACCCCATAAATTGGTGAACAGTGGTATTGATTTCTGTGAACAACTCCTCACGAAAACTTCTAATTCCCGAGACACAGCAAGCACACAGGACAAATTTCTTTCAAACATCCCTAAGGTGATCATGGACACAGATTATACTATGTTCAATGCTGTTGTGATGAAGGAAGAACTCAATCCTACTGTCTTATCTTGTAAGAAAGATAAAATACTTGGGCTTAATAAAGGACCTACTAGAATTTTGAGAGAATTGATTTTTCCAATATTTTTGGGGTTTAATCAAAGGACCTACTAGAGTTAACAGATAAATCAACAATAAATAAAAAACTAAAAGTGTTAGTCCAGCTTAATGCATCAAGAATAGTTATGATCTCGAAAATGAGAGCTACTTGTCCAGATTGGTTTAGAGTCTAGACCAAGGCCCCTTTGCAATATGACCTATACAATTATTGCATTAGTCATTGTGAAGGTTAAAAATGTTTCTCCCAAAACTGGCATCCACCACAATCTGCCTTTTGTTTTATAATTAGAGACAAATACTGGACAATGCTAGCTATTGCTGTTCAGGAGATAACATACTCATTTACAGCCCCCCAAAAGGCTGGCAGCTTTACTCAAGTTAGACATGTCAAAGACTTTCAACTGTTGCAGCTGGCCTCTAATTATTTGCACATTAGCTGCTTTGTGGGATTTTAAACCAAGTTTCACATTTGATTCAAAGCTGCGTCACTTCTTTGATATTCATATTACAATGAATGGGTGTAATGGAAGCTGGTTCCACTTTGCTAGAGTGTTGAGACAGGGGGACCTTTCCAACCCCTACTTGTTTGTAAATGAGTGACCATCTTCTCCTTCTAGCTTAAAAGGATCAGCAAAAGGCACTTCTTTTTGGATTACCAAATTTAAATGGAGGTTAACGATTTACAGGATTTCAATTTCTAAATGATGCAATTCTATTCTCAACTCTGGTCCTCAGAGAAATCAGCAGACTGAAAGCAAGAATTGGCCAATACCAAATTGCTCCAGGACAATTATAAGTAGCAACAAATCAATTCTTATTTTCGATATTGTCGTCTTACATAGGTGGAAGCAAATTAAGAATATACTGGGCTATAGAGAAGATCAAATTCCTACCATATATTATGGGTTCCCTCTCTGTAGCAAAGTTTCAACAATTTTGTCAGAAAATATTTATGTTATCGAATTGGCTAAAAATCTAGGTGTACCTGAGTACGATTCATTTCAGAATCAGAATCATTCAAGGCATGGTTTTTTGTGCATGGATTTGTTTGGAATCATTGATGAGCATACCTTGACGATTCCAGCTACATTAAGGTGATTCTAGTGGTAAAAGACAATTTCAATGCATTTTGTTTGACTATTGACCGTCAAAATTGTGTCATAAATCCTAAATTAAGAGTCATTTTCCCTTGTGTTTTGTTTGACAAGTAAGATGGGAAAAATCACTTCATTTTGTTTGACGAATATGCAACACCACAATAAGATTCATGGTCACCAGAATAGGCAGTGCCACAGTGCCACAAGTTTCCTTTGATTCTGCAGCCATTTTTGCTTTTTGAGGAGTTAGGTAGCCAGCATACTTATAGATCAATGGTGTTGAGGCTGCTTATGGTTCTTCTAAGCTACCTACACTATCTTATCAATGATGATGATGTTGATCTTGATGAAAACCCATATGACACTGATTACTGATGGTATTGTTTTAATATCGAACAATGAATATCTATCATGACACTTGAGTGTGACAAATTTATATTGAATTTGCATACTGTATTTCAAATTTGTAATACTTATGGTAGTTTTCTTTAGCATATGCATGATATGTGGTATTCTGAACTTATTTTCTGTTTTTAGGTGGCAAATATGTATATATACTTATGATTTTTATATGTTTTTTGTATGGATGTACATAGAACATACGCATTTTCCCAATTTTTTCTGCCATGCCAGCATACCATACCCATACCTGATTCCAATTCAGCAACATAGGAGAATATCGAAAGAAAGATGAAAAAACTAAACCATTGGATGGTTGCTGGTTTTAGTGTCTGGAAGAGTCAGTTGATTTGACTGGCATTACAATCCATTTCTGTATACCTTATGAATTTTCTCCCATTTTCCCAAAGTGTTGAAGAAGAGATCATAAAGGTGCAGCAGAACTTTGCTTGGAGACTTCTCAACAATCTGGGCAAACTTTGCTTGGAGACTTCTCAACAACCTGGGCAAACTTTGCTTTGATTAACTTGTGTCCAAATTTTTAGACACATACAATGTTGTGAAACTGGGTAAAGAAGATGTGATTTTAGAAAAGAAATACTTGCCATGATTTTTAAACACATTATCAGCGGTACCTCCATCTTCAACAAGGTTTCACCTAGCAAATTGTCAATAGTCAAGCAACAGATTCTAGCTTGACAGCTGGAATGAAGATGCCAAACTTAGAAAGGTTGGACTTGATGATATCCAAATGCATCTCAAGGGTTATAATTTAGCTAGAGTGGTGGACGATATTGCCCCCATGATAATCCCAAACAGCTTTGAACATGGCAAGAAGAGGTGAATGCTACTACTGTCCCTCAACAACAGTTGAATTTACTTTAGGCCTTAATAACCCACAAACCTTCCTAATTCAAGGGCTAATGATTAAATCAGTTGGCTTCACCCTGCCTTAGGGGAATGTACTATAACTTAGGAGATTGTGATAAAGATAACTTAGGTTATATAAGGTACTGTAATAATCTCCCATTGTTTTGGATGACTTTTGAAGTTTATAAGCTTTTATTGTCAAGAGCACATTTATCCCTAAGAAACAGTTTAGTCTGGTAATGAATAATTGTAAAAAGTAACATGAATAGTAGTTTCTTAATGTTTGTTTGGGCAGCTTAGAAATCCAGTATTTTTTATTTGATTTTTCCTCTTTCTGGTCCATTCTTCAAATTCATATTATTAATGAGTATATGAATATCAAACTATCCTTCCCATTGGTGGCAATGTTCATTCCGTTGAGAAGATGATCTATATTGCAAATTTGATGTGCTATGGTACTGTTCAGAACCACATGAATTTTGTTTTTGTAAAGAATATCATCTTTAATCTTCTGTTCTGTTCTATCAAATTAATTTCTTTATTTGTAGTAATAACTTTTCTTTCTTTGTAGTAATAACTTTTTATTGTTCCACAGGACCACAAATGATAAGAAAAGTTTAGTTGCACTTGTAGGATCGGTTAGAGCAACCTAAAATAGAAGTGCCTGAACTGGAACTAAATCTTGATTGGTCTTTGCAGGAAGCCACTTTCGACTTGTGAGTTTATTTTTTCAGCTAGCGAGGAAGCTATTTTTGTACATGTTGTCGTTTCTGCCAAGTACGTGCAGTTTTCTATTTTATTGCAGATTATTAATGTATTGATTCAATTCGTTATTTTAATATTTCCTTTTATCTATCATTTTTGTTTGTCAAACTTTGCAGGAGAGTTCGGGCACTTTCAAGTGATGACATGGAAGGGGTCTTAAGACAACACTCTCGTTCCAATGGGGCAGAAGAAAGGCTTGCTGGTAACTTACAGACACAAAATCTTTCTAATATATGTTAGTGTTCATTTTATGTGTCCAGAGTTCAGACCAAATGCCCATATGTACTTTTCTGTTCTAAGAGCACTTTCAATAACATAAATGAAATGAGTGTTATGTCATTCTAATTTCCATCAAAATCCAGAGGATGTGGTCTGGGATCATTTGCCACTTAATTTTTCTCTTGTTTTCTGGTATGCCCATGTCAATTTCCTCCATGACATTGGTTTGAATACATTTAGCACTGCGTTCTTGTTAACATTTTAAGCTTCCACTGCATATTATCACTGTTTCAGTTTTTGCATGTATTATTGATTCACTTGCTGCACATCAATGGTGTTTGTTATTTATTTGTTTTGGATTTATTTGGGATCTTGTGAGAATTAAATTAACAAATTCGTGTAGTTCTACATTTTAAATTTCCCCCCATATGTAATGTCCTGTTTTTTATTGCATGGAGAAATATAATATAATTTTAATTATTTAATATTTTCCTTCAAGTGCTAATTCAAAAGGAAATATTATTAATTAAATAATATTATATTTAAGATGACTTATTAAATGCAAATTTAAAAATAAGTCACAATTTAAAAAGAAAAGGAAATCTGAAGAGTCACGAAAGGCCAAGAGTCAAGGCAAACGTGAATAAAAGAATTGGGAAGAGCTGATTGCTGGCATGTATGGTTGATTGTAGTTTGGAGAGCTTGGCTCTTTTTCGTAACTTGAGGACGAAAATCTTCAGGTTCAAGAATTGGACGGAAACCCAATTCTTCACTAGTGGAATCACCCTGGTTTCGCAGTTGATATTACTGATCAAGTTCATAATTTTGTATAGTCTCTTGCATGAGACTATTATCAAAAGAAAAAAAGAATCTTAGTTTGCATATTGATCTGAATATGATATTTTTATCTTCAGATGTTCAATTTGATGTTGCAGGGGATAAGAAGAACTCAATGGTTGGAGACTTCTTTTCATATTTCCGTTTCTTATATCTTGGCCACCCATTTATGTGATAGAATCGTATCTATAGAGGAGCTACTACGTTACATGAAGAATGCCCGACAAAGAGTAATTTGAGAGTTTGTCGTATATTGCCTTGGTTCCGTGCTTGGGCACTGCAGATTGATAACTAGCAGAGAAGTTGAAGGGATAACTGTGTTTGACGGGAAGTCTATTTGTTTGGTGTTTCAAAGGAGTTTTGAATTCATTTGGACTTTGTCATTATGCTTGGAAAATGAGGGAAAGCGGGAGTTTGGAGATTTATTAGCTCGAGTATTATTTCCAGGCGCAATTCAATGAGTTATTACTGTGATCGACTATAGAAGGACGTCTATGCATTTGATCAAAACCAACACAACAGATTAAAGAAGTACCGGGAGTTTATATCATTGGTGTCGCTTCACCTTGAGAAGATAAAGAACAGGATTCTTTGCTCGAACTGGGCATTTTATGCGACAAGAGAAGACACTTCATTCTTTGAAGCTTTAGAAACTTTGTGCTTGACAGGACGCCACCTTCAGAATAATTCAATGAGGTGAATAAAGAAGTCGATATGCAATTCTGAGAGTCGTTGGAGAATTAAGACGCGTATCCAAGACTTTAATAGATTGTAATTCTGCAGTGTTTGTTCAAATTAGCCTCTGTTTGTAATAAGAAGCCGTCCATTTGAACAAAATAGCAAGGCGTATAAATTCCACGAGTCATCGCGGCTTGTATTAAGGGGACTGATTACCAAACTTGGCCGATATTCATGTCGGGTGCAAACCGTGGAAGTAGAATATGTCCTGGGAATTAATTTGAAACATACTGATTCAATTCTATTGCTCCTAAATACCCGGCTATGTGTATTAAAGTTGGAAATTTTAGGAGAATCGTGGTGTTTTAATCTTCATATTCATGCGCCAATATCACTCTTGTGATGCCGTTCTTAAAGTAGAGACTCGGGCAATATTAAAGGAATTGATTTACTCTTGAAAGATCCATCACGGTATTTTAAGCCTTTATGGAATCGTGATATTGACTTTAGATAGGGGAGCTGTGCATATTTCAAGGCTCGATTATATGGCAGTTCATGAATTAAATTAAGGTTTGTGTGTGGCTGCCGTCGCATAAATATTTGAGTTTGGCGGAAGCTAGAAGTCCATTGCAGGAAATAAAGAATACGATTCAATCTTTGGGCAAGGCGGTTTAATATTGAGCATTGTTTGTTGCCTTAGCAGTGGCAACGTGGAAGGTATTTGACTCTTTGTGTGTGATGTGGGAGGTCAGTCGGTGCCTTAATATATGCAGTGGGAGAATATTGGTAGCCACGCCTTAGTCTGGAGTCTCACATTGGAGCTTAATGTATTCGGTTTGGGCCTGTTGGAGGTAATGACTTTACAGAATTAAACATTCAAATATTGGCTTAAGCTACAGCCAAAAAGGGTCAGAACCATATCGTTCCTATGATTTATTTTTAAATAGTGTTGGCGTGTAATCTGGACTGTCAATATCTGAGATATATGCCTTACTGTAATTATTCCGAGTTATAATCTTGTATTGGCAATATATGTTCATTTACAATTCAGGCAAGTGTTATAATGAGAAGACTGTGTTAATGCAATGAAATTAGTGATTCAAATATGGGAGCTTAACTGAAACAAATCTCAAAACATCAAATGGTAAATGTTTGACGAAATGCTTGAACATTCCTACCTGGTAAAATCGAAAAAAAATTTGTTCCTAGAACAGGGGTGTTCACTACATCATAACTTTTAGTTCCGTTCTCACAGTTTCTTAATTCTAGAGACTAGAACTTGGACTTGTTTCAGCTTCTGCTTAGTTGAAGGATAAGTGTAGGATAAGTAACGGTTCAGATTGAGCTTGCAGTAAAGTTATCTCTAGCAGTCAACGTAGTTGCTAAGTGTAAATCTTATGAAGGAACCTGTTTCTACTGCTGTGGGATTTTATTGAGCCCAACTCCAAGAGCAATTTGGGGGTCACCTCATCAATTGTGGTGTTGATATCTAAGTTGCTGAATCGGAGTATGTTTGTACAAAAGCCATATACAAATCATAAATACATAATATTTGCAGTCTATAAACAGGAATTAAGTTTAGAATACCACATATTATGGATATGCTAAATAAAATTACCATAAATATTACAAATACTATACTGTATACTAATTCAATATCAAAATTAATTTCAGATTTCAATTATTTTTTTACACGATTTATCACAGTTGTAAGATAAATTAATTGATTGCCATATTCATTAAATCTAATTTTAATAAAGGAATCCATTTTATTTCTTTACGAGTATTTTATTTTATCATTTTTCAAAGGATTAATTTGTCTTTCCATTAATATGTTGTGGGAAATTTGCACAATGTATTTAAAAGGACATAAATCTGGTTAAACTAAAAATTGAGTGAGATATTCGCTTTTATTCATTATTGTTTTTTATATCACAAATACCCGATACAAATGCAAACAATAGTAATGTCATGCCCCCGCCATAACACACTAACTATTATTCCCCATCATGATTAATAACCAAAGAGAAACAAACAGATGCTGGTCAACACTTATAGATGATTAAAATAAATATATATACTGAGATCCTGGTTGACGATCAAGACATAAAAAAATTAAACATATTAAGATCGCCCTCTTTATACCACCCCCATCAGGTCGGCAATCTATTTAGAGTTAATATAATTATCTTCAAAATTATTTACTCAGCAAACAATGGTTAGTGAAAGGGCAGCATTGACTAAGAGGAGATGTCTCTAAAGATGTAATCTTTAATAGTGGTTGTGACTTTTTGTCCCATATTGAGGACTATATAAGGCATACCCCCTTGGAGAATGGGGAAAAAGAAGGCATGGAAATCTGATCTGGATAAGAAGACAATAAGAAATCAGAATTATAAAGCAGTGATAATTTGAATTATAAGGCAATAAGATACAACAAACTTTATATATTTCTGCAGTATTTGGTGTGCCACATATTCGAATCCAATATTTATAATTTGTGAATTTAGCAAAGAACATATTTATTTATTTAATTAACTTGCTAATTCATCAAGAATCTTAAGATTAGTAATTATTCATTTGATTTTCATAAAGCAATCATATTAGGAATTGGCAAGGAAACATAATAGGGAGATGCAGGAGTATGGGTTCCCTCAATTAAGTAGACCACCCATTGAGTTGGATTGCTTGTGGGCCAAGGGGTCGGATTGACTTGGTTAGTTGTTTCGCATTCTTGGGCTTAGTTGTGGAGGACAGTCTCCCGGAGCCCCATTGTGCTTTTCCCCTCAAGTTCTTAAAATGGTTGGCTATAGTGCGCATGTTACATTATCATTTTGTTTGATGATTATTTTCCTAAATTCAATTGCTATTGTGTAATTTAGTGAAAGAATACTCTTGTAAATAAATTGTATTATTGGATTTGTTAATTTTGGGCAAAAATCAGGTATTCCCTCAACAGGGGACATTACATATTGTGCGCAGGACCTAAACCAGGATTGATATCTAACAAAGGGCATTTCAATTGGTAACTTTACAATCTTAAATGTATTAAATTTCTTATTTTGGATTCCAATTGTCCTTTTAGGGCAAAATCTAGGAATATCCCAAGTAGGGGACATTACAAGTAACTTCTTAAAATAACTATTATACATTGTATTTTTTGTGTGGTATTGAAATCTTTAATAAATGAGTTGTTTTTATTGCACCGATCCATATAAGTGCCTATGGACCATCCAATTACACATATAGTGGTTTATCATAAAAAAATAATAAAAAAATGCACACAGCAGCTCGGAATTTTGCAGGTGACCCAACATTATTTATTGTTTTTGTTGAAGTGCTCCCTAGGCCATGGTCTGAGATTCACCCCAAACTAAAGGATAGAATGGTGAAGAACAAAAATCCAAAACATTATCAACTATTTACTGTGGGTTAGGTAGCTTAGTCGTTGACTGTTTAAACACACCTCCTCTCCTTTCCCTGTTCACGCCTCTTTTTCTACTATTGCAATGACTTTCATCTTTGCTGCTCTTGAGACAAGAAATGCTTTCATATTTAGTTTTTTCCTGTTACTGTACTTGACACATGAGATGGGTAAACATGCTTTGAAAAATTCGTTTGTATAGTGTTTGGGGACAGTTTTTAAGGGTTTCACGGGTCAAAGAGTTGACAAAAATTTCCCTGAAAACTTCATTTATGCTGGAGTTGCTATGGAAATATTTTGGAATTGCCAGTTTGACCTTAGAATCTCCCGGGTTTGCCCTGCATTGTTTCCAGATGATTTTGTCTGCTACCAACCGAACCCTGGCTGAACCTGTACTTGATTTTGGTATGATTCATACCTAGAAATAATTGATTTTCCAGCTGATTTGGCAAGATAGATCAATTTGGTAAGAGCATTGTAATGATCAATTATTAAGGTGAGGAGGTAATAACAGAATTTAATCTATAAATGGCTCAAGAGAAGAGTTCTACAAACTAGAACAAACTGGAACAGAGTGCACAAGAATATGGAACATCGACCTGGCAGGTATTAAGTACTTTATGTTCATAAATGTAAATCTAATATCTGTACATGAGTGGAATACATAATGCTGAGTGGAATACATAATGCCACAACTTGGTGTAAACAAATATATGCTCTCCTAGCTGTGTATCGTGATATATGCAATGGGATGAAAAATGTGGTAGTTGCAGGTGCCTACGATTTTATTAGAATAAATGTGCCTCATTCCTGAGAAGGGAAATGAGGATATGCATCCATCCCAAGCAATGTAGTGGAATCCATGTACACTGAACAGGGTTTCAACTATGAAGGCATGGTGCCAGGTTGTGTAGACTCATGAATTGATACATATACTTTTTTACTCTTCTTTGATCTATCTTCTGCCATTATGGAACGCATGATGTTTAGCAATTCATCTCAAGAATCTGAATAGTCATCAAGATAGATGCACCATCATGAGGTGTTATTTTTTGTGTTGATGTGGCATGTGGTGCATAGGGGCTAGTGCCATCAGGGACTTTGGTAGAAGCGACTTGATCTTGTGAGGGAGAGCAAGGGAACACATTAGTTAATTCCATTGGTGTGGCCAAGTATTTTGTGACATGTATATTCTCTTGGGATGAGTTGTTACTAAGATCAATGCAGGGTCCACTTTGATGACATATTTTAGTTATTCCATGTGATATTCCACTCCTAAATTATGCTACAAATATCACTGGTCAAAGATGGACGATTTCGTCAAAACAAAAACCATAATAAAATGGATCAATTCTTCAAGGCAGAGCAGCGATAATATAAGGGACAATATTAATAAATTAATTGTCCCTGAATCGACTAAAAGAAATAATCTCAACCATATGATAATAATTAAATAAGCCAAGCTGGGGTGGTGGGCCTAGCTCGATTGGCTAAAGCATCCTGTTGCAGGCAAGAGGTCACGAGGTCTAGTCTCCCCACCATCCCCATGGTACCGGAGGGTGTGTCGCGCCAGTGTCACCGGTCACGTGAAATAAGTTTACCAGGCGCGCTGCAGTTTATAGGGGGACAGATGCTGGACGGATTCCTGCAATCTAAAATAAATAAATAAAATAAAAAAAGCCCAAGTCGTCCTTCAAGGCAGTGATGGGAGAAAATATTAAAGGAGACGATTAATGATTAACAAACATTAACTAATACAGATTGCCTAAAATAAGAGTCATCTCTTTTCAAAGGGACTTAACCTTCCACTCAAGCGATAGGGTATAAATAAGGAATGAAATGAAGAGCAGAAACCATCGATTGAAGCTGAATAGTAAGATATCTAATCAAGAAGATCAAGCCGCCCCTAGGGAGCAATTGGTCATCCTACAGGCTGTATATTCATGAGAATAAGTCAGACATCCTGCCATTTATAAATTCACATGAATTAAAGAGTATTCAAAGCAGAGACAACAAACAAGTTTGGCACCAACATATTCGACCTGCATATGCATGTGATTAATTGAAGAATTCAGAAACAACAATCTATTCTATGGTGTCAAATCTGCAACCTTAAACAAGTAAAATTGCAGACTGCATATTTATATCAGAACTTATAAAAGATACCTATTTATTCCTATTTTTATATTTCCAAATATCATTAGCAAGTACAAATCCAATAAATAAGTGCACTAGACTTAAATTGGCTCTTATAGTATATCATTTTAAGTTATTGGTCCTAGGTCCCTTTTTGAACATCTTGATCTAAGGAAAAAGGTTATCATAATTTATAAGGGGACATCACAAGTGGGTATCAAAGCTGGTCAAACCTGCCAGCCTATGAAGGTGAATGAGTGAAAGAGAAAGGAGATACTACAATAGAGAGATAAAGAAACAGTGGGAACTTGCTCGTACTCCTGAAGGAAGACGAACATCTGACATCATAGGCATCAACAATAGTCCCGAGTCTAGGAAACAAAGAGACAATAATATGGACAGAGAATTCAACGATCATATGGACCAATTTATGGCCGAACAAAGGACTACCCAACTAAAGATGACACAAATGTTGGACAGCTTAGCACAGATCGGGATGAACACTAACAAGACCAATCAAGTTGGCAATAGTGGGGGAAGTGAAGAAAATTCAAGCAATAATAGAACCCCAAGTTGTCATGCCACTACTACAAATTCTAGGCCTATGATACCTACCTTCCCACCTAGGGTTGATCTACAAACAGGCCATTAATCAACATTGGTAGAATTACAAGAACAATTCTACCAAGATTGGTTAGACAGAGGATTACAAACACATATGTTGTTAAAGGACTCTATGGACATAAGAATGAGACATTTACTGAACAAAGGAAATAGAGATCATCATAATGACCTAAGGAGAAAAATTGGTAAGCTTAACTTACCATATTTTGATGGTTCCGGAAAGATCATTGCAAGATCATGGGTCCAAAAGGTGGACACATATTCCCAACTCAATCCCATGTTGGAGGATAAAGCAATCAAGTATGCCGCCTTACATTTGGATGGGGTGGTGCATGAATGGTGGTACCATGGCATGGTTACCTTAGGCCATGATCAAATCACTTCATATGTGGATTTCACGGAGAAGCTCGTAGAATGGTTCGACAACAAAGACCTCGAGCTCCATTTCAAGGAGTTGGCACAATTAAAGCAAGATGGACACATCGACGAATATATTGCGGACTTTCAAAGGCTTTCGGTATTGGTCACCGGCATATCCAAAAGAAGATTGGTTGTCCTAGTCATGGATGGCTAAGGGATCCTTTAAGGGGTTGGGTCAAGGTCCTCAACCCTAATACATTTCAAGAAGCCATTAAAAAATCTAGAGATATGGATTCTAGCACTACAAAGAACAAGATTACATCTAAAGGGTCCTCATTCCAAAGGGAAAAACCAAAACACCTATCTCAAGGAAGTGGCCAAGAAAGAGAATGGATGACCCTACTAGGGAGGAGTTAAGGAGAAAGGGATTTTGCTATACGTGCAAAGAACCTTGGGGCCCGAGGCATAGATGCTTGGGGAAAGGAAAGGTTCATTACATAGAAATCATACTCGACAGTGATGAAGAAGATAAATCTAATGTAAGTAGTGAGCAAAACAAAGAAGAGGAAGAATCACCACAAGTGGAAGAACATACACCTAAAGGAAAGAAAGATGGTATAATTTCCACCATGATAGGAACTCCAAGATTCAATTCCTTTAGAGTTTGTGGGGTATTACAAGGTCAAAATATAACGGTATTGATCGAGAGTGGAGCCACTCACAACTTTATTGATTCAACATTGGTAGCCAAGAGAGGGCTTCCAATGATTGAGCATGAAGGATTTAGTCTTATGGTAGCGGATGGCTACCAAATATCGTGTTTAACTAAGGTACCTAAATTGAAGTTTACAATTGGTGACTACATCATCCTTGATGACTTTTATGTTGTAGAATTGGGTGAGACAAATGCAATACTTGGAATCCAATGGATGATGTCCATTGGGAGGTATTCACAAAATTTTCAAACCATGGAATTTAAATTCAAAGTGGATGGTAAGAAGGTGGTATTCAAGTGACTATTCGATGGACCCCCTCAAGTTGGTTCCGCTAAGAAGATGGAAAGTATATTTAGACATAAAGATATGGTTTGGGCTAGCCAATGTCTTGCTCTTCCCAAATCATCAAACATCAATCCTAAGCATTGCCACGATGATTTACAACCCATCTTGGAGAAGCATAGTCTTATTTTTGGGGATATTCCATCAAGGAGACCCCCTCATAGAGGATTCAAACATACTATTGAATTGGAAGAAGGTGCCAAGCCAGTTATCACCACCCCATATAGGCATCCCAAAAGATTTAAGGATGAAATAGAGAAGTGTATCAATGAGCTACTAGAAATGGGTCATATAAGACCTAGTTCTAGTCCATTCGCATCTTCCGTGGTGCAAGTCAAGAAAAAATATGGAACCTTACGAATGTGCATTGACTATAGAGCACTTAATAAGAAGACAATCAAGAATAGCTATCCCATACTTAGGATTGATGAGTTGAAAGATGAGCTTCATTGTGCCGTATAATTTTCCAAGATTGACTTGCATTCGGGGTACCACCAAATAAGGGTGAGAGAGGAGGATGTGCATAAGACGGCTTTTCGTTGCCACTATGAATTTACTCGCTAGTTTTCAATCTTGTATGAACCACATATTCAGGAGGTAGTTATGAAGGTTCTTGCTAGTATTCTTTGATGATATACTCATTTATAGTAAGACATGGAAGATCACTTGAAGCACTTGGACGAAGTCTTGGGGATTATGGAAGCAGAGTCGTTATATGCCAAAGCCTCTAAGTGTGAATTCGGTATGACCAAAATCCTATACTTAGGGCACATTATTAGTGCCAAGGGGGTACAAGTACATCAAGAAAAGATCCAGGCCATCCTAGACTAGCCCCCACCAAAGACTCACCAAACTACGTGGCTTCTATGGGCTATGTAGTTATTATAGAAGATTTGTGAAAGGGTTTTTCCAACTTGGGGCTTCCTTAACAAGCCTCACCAAGAAAGGAGCTTTCAAATGGTTCGATAATGCACAACAAGTGTTCGATAATTTAAAGGAGAGCATGAGCAGTTGCCTAGTCCTTGCCCTACTTGATTTTAGCGAAACCTTTGTGCTAGAGTGTGACACGTCAGGAGAAAGGATTGGAGCAGTTCTAGTGCAAAAGGGGCACCCTATTGCCTTTGAAAGTAGGAAGTTAAAGGATAATGAAAGGTTGTATTCCACATATGACAAAGAAATGCTTGCTATAATGCATGCATTAGCTAAACTTCAGAAATACTTGGTTGGAGGAAAATTCATTGTGAGGATGGACCATAACAGCTTGAAGCATTTCATGGAGCACAAGGATCTCAACAAATGGCAACAAAAATGGGTGAGCAAAATCCAAACCTACGATTTTGATATTGAGTATATCAAGGGGAAAAGAAACATAGTGGTCAATGCTTTATCCCGCAAACCTTCTATTTGCTCACTATCCGAAGTTTCCACAAATTGGAAAGCACAACTACTAGAGGAATATGTGAGAATACTTTTGCAAGAAAATTATTAGAAGGGGAGGTGCAAGATGAACAATATAAAGTAATAGATAGTGTCATCTACTACAAGGATCGAGTCTACTTAGTACCTGAATCAAAACTAAAGGAAAAAATCTTAAGAGCTATCCATGAAACCCCATTGGCAAGCCATCGTGGGTACTTTAAAACTTACAAGCAAGTCAGGGAAAGACTCACTTGGAAAGGTCTTAAGGATGATGTTCTCCAATTCCCTCTGGATTGTTACAACCCCTCCCGATTCCAAATCAAAAGTGGGAAAGTATTTCAATGGACTTTATCATAGGGCTCCCTTAAGTCCATGGCAAGGATTGCATCTATGTTGTTGTAAACCGATTGACCAACTATGCCCACTTCTTCACCATCTCTTCTGAATATAAAGCACCCCAAGTTGCTGAACTATTCTTCAAAGAAGTATTTAGACTCCATGGGCTCCCTAAAAACATAGTAAGTGACCGAGATAGTAGGTTTCTAAGCATCTTTTGGACTGAACTATTCAAGCTATTAGGCACCAAACTAACCCCAAGCACGAGCTATCACCCACAAACGGATGGGCAAACTGAAATTGTGAATAAATGGGTTGAAGGCTACTTGCGTAACTATATGGTAGGATAGTAGAGGACATGGATCAAGTGGCTTCATTTGGGGGAATATTTTTACAACACCACATATCACATGTCCATTGGTATGACAGTGTTTAAAGCATTGTATGGGTATGATGTGACATCCTTTCTAGACTTAGCCCTTGGGGAAAGTAAAGCACCAAAAACCAAAGAATGGGTCCAAGAATGCCAAGATATCCTTAAATCCCTTAAGGATAATTTGCACCATGCACAAAACCAACAAAAGATCTATGTGGATAAGCACAAGGTTGAGAGAAGGTTTGAGGTTGGGGATTTGGTTTACCTCTGCCTACAACCATACTGACAATCATTCTTAAAAAGGAGCGGTGCTGAAAAACTAAAGTCCTGATTTAATGGACCTTACAAAGTGATCAAACGTATAGTAGAGGTAGCATATGAATTGAAACTCCCGAAAGACAATAGAATACATAACGTATTCCGTATTCCATGTGTCATGCCTTAAAAAAGGCATTAGGGCCAAAAATCACACCCTCCACTGAACTTCCACCTTTAAATGAAGAAGGCAAGTCGGTATTGACTCTTGACAAGGTAATAGATACTAGAGAAAGAAGATTGAGAAACAGGGTCATTAAAGGGTACCTAATTCAATGGAAGGGTACCTAATTCAATGGAAGGGTTTACCTTTGGAAGATTCTACATGGGAAAATGACCAAGTCCTCCAATATCATAAGCTATGAATGCTTGTGGGCAAGCATTTTTAAGGAGGGGAGACTGTGAAATTCCACTACTAAATTATACTACAAATATCGCTGGTCAAAGATGGATGATTTTTTCAAAACAAAAACCATAATAAAATGCATCGATTCTTCAAGGAATAGCAGCGATAATATAAGGGATGATATTAATAAATTAATTGTCCCTTAATCGACTAAAAGAAATAATCACAACAGTATGATAATAATTAAATGAGCCAAGTCATCCTTCAAGGCTGCGATGGGAGAAAATATTAAAGGAAATGATTAATGATTAACAAACACTGACTAATACAGATCGCCTAAAATAAGAGTCAACTCTTTTCAAAGAGACTTAACCTTCCACTCAAGCTATAGGGTATAAATAAGGAATGAAATGAAGAGCAGAACCCATCGATTGAAGCTGAATATTAAGATATCTAATCAAGAAGATCAAGCCGCTCCTAGGGAGCAATTGGTCATCCTACAGGCTGTATATTCATGAGAATAAATCAGACATCCTGCTATTTATAAATTCGCATGAATTAAAGAGTATTCAAAGCAGAGACAGTGAACAAGTTTGGCACCAGTATATTCGACCTACATATGCATGTGATTAATTGAAGTATTCAGAAACAGCAATCTATTCTATGGTGTCAAATCTGCAACCTTAAACAAGTAAAATTGCAGACTGCATATTTTTATCAGAACTTATAAAAGATGCCTATTTATTCATATTCTATATTTCGAAATATCATTAGCAAGTACAAATCCAATAAATAAGTGCACTAGACTTAAATTGGCTCTTATAGTATATCATTTTAAGTTATTGGTCCTAGGTCCCTTTTTGAACATCTTGATCTAAGGAAAAAGGTTATCGTAATTTGTAAGGGGACATCACATTCCATTTGGCAATAATCCCAAATACAATGTTCTATAGAAGGTAATACTAATAGACCGTAAGAGAATTCATGAGTGAATGAAAGAAAATGGCTTGATATGTGGCTTTTTTTCTCAAAGCAAGCTATTTTGTTAGAAAAGTGAACTTTGTTTCCTAGAACATCTTTGGAAGGATGTTTTGTCCAGTTTAGAAAGGCTCTATTGAATTTTTCTCTTGGAGGTGATTGCCATGAATTGCAAATGTTAGTTATCATTAATATCAGCTATACGTTTTTTTTTGTCTAAAGAAGCTATTTAGAGTTTAGACCATAGTTACAAGACCCAAACTTGGCTCAAACTCAACATGTTGATTTTTGACTTAAACTTGGATTTGACGCTTGATTTGGCAAATTGTAAAAAATGATGAAATATAGAGATTTTAAAGGATTTAAAGCAACCTATTGAGGCAAAGTTAGATAGTTAAGAGTTATAAAATTATAAATGAAATTTCAAACTTGAAAATGTTTGTCTTTGAGATAAAAAATAAAAAAACAAAAAACTTACTAGCAATAAAATTTTTATTGCAAGAGGCTATTGGCCATGGAGGTACCACCAATGGTAAGCATCATTCTTAATTATTTTATGAAAAGTGAAAATACTTTGACTATTGGAGTGTAGAAAATCAGCAAGCCCATTCATGTTACTTCCTCCAAATTAGGATCACTGAGGAATCCATTTAGGATATGCTTGCTTTTACTCTTTATTGACATCCAAATCTCCATATATGGTGCAAACCTTGCTGGCAAAGTAAGGACCTTAGCACTATAATATTTTGGAGTCAATGTGAAAGCAAGAAGATGTGGGGTGGTTATTTTGTTCCATCACTCAATAAGAATTGTTTGAACTTGCTTGAAGAAAGTTTGTTCAAGATCTTGCTCTTTATCATTTATGATGGTTTACATCTTTTCAATGTTGGAGTTATGAAAGAATTCATAGGCACAATGTAATAACCCTTGCTCCGGATCGATAGTTTTTCAATTTATTTCTTATTGGATTGACAAAGGTTGTCATCCAATATTATTAAGGTAAGCTAACTAAGTATACAAATGATAAATAAAATAGAATGAACTATTGTATGTAACACTTTATTATCAATTCTATCACCATATGATTTCCAGAATACAACGAAGCCAATAATCATTAATTGACAAATTGTTGCTGACAAACGTTTTATGATAGATGCACTCCACAATGATACTCTTAACTGATATATATATATATATATATATATTGGAATGAGTAGATAATATGTTGGTAATAAAAATGACACGTTCTTAATATGAATCTTGAAATAAAGTCTGAAATGATTATAAATTCCAGACTAGTAATTCGTTGAGAAGTTACAAATGCTGTTTCAGTTTATGGCTTTAAATACATGCGTTTAGAGTTATGGATCTCTTGCTGATCGCTATCTCTGATTTGGGACTCTATACTCATGCGATTGGTGCTATGTCTAATTGATGCTCGATGCTCATGTGTCCATTTCAAATTGCTGGTCGTAGGCTCTTGAGAGAGCACTCGATCTGCTGTTATAATTCTATAAGTCTGCAAATATTCCATCCTATCCTTGGATGAATTTTGATATCCTTCATATATCATTTGAGCGGGCTTGATGTGAGAAGTTGTGTCTCCTCACTCATGTTTCCTTCATTTAACTAATCTTAACTAACTAATTCTTGATAGCTTCCAGCCAATCCTATTTGTCGTGGCAGTAATGATTTCTTCAATCCTGTCAGCATATAGCTCTCCCTCGAGGACACGATAGCATGTCAATAAGATGGCGACAATGAATAAAATGATTTGAGTCTTTGTTTGACCCTCCATTCTGTCCACATCAGACCAATGTATCTTCAAACAATACCTTGAGCCATCTGCATATGCAAATATGAGATATAATATGTGCTAGATGTTAATAAGCAATTCCAATATGAACCAGCGGTGTGACAACTAGCTCCTTCAGAGCACAAAATAACCGTTATGATCAAAACCAATAGGTTAAAAAGTTACACAAGAGAAGTAATTATATCCTTTTTTCAAGAATTAAGCAAGGAAACATCAAAATGATACAACATTTCATTTTCAAGTTCATTTGAAGAAAGAGATTATCATCTTTCATCATCATATAAAAATGCAACTAGGCATTAATATCAACATGATACTAATCTAATCAAATATAGTGCAGAAAGAGTAAAAGTCAGAGAACCTCATCTGATTCTTGCGCTATCCAAGACTCAACATGCCACTATCGAGAGGGAAACATCATCCGACTACTTTATGTCCAACCACAGACTCAAGCGGTCCCCCACACACTCCCTAACTGGAAACGGCCCTACCCTTCATCGAAAGGTAATGCTGGGATTTGCTATCTGAGCTCTGGTGTGTACCCCCATCTAACTAACTTTGACGCACTACTAAGGATACCCTCCTACTAAGTACGTCATCTCTGGTTAATTTAGGCATTCAAGATATTGTGAACTAACAAGTGCATGTGTGGCTTCGACACTCACTATGGCCATAGTTTGGTACAACTATACACACTTCAAAAGCGTAGTCTTAGTTCACCACCCTACTTGACTTGGAATAAGCGTTTGACCTAGGGCTCTTTGGACTACCTGTCCTGCTCGGTTATCATGCTTTATTACCAACTGGGGTTTATTGGACTAACTGTCCTGCCCTATATTCAAGTTCAATATACAAGACTAGGGCTTTAGACTATATGTCCCGCCCGATGTTCAAGTTCAATATACAAAACTAGGGCTCTAGACTCCCGCCCCATAATCAAGTAGATGTTCATACTTGAAAGCTAGTGTTCTCTTTTTCTTATTATGACCTAATGGTCGGAGCTTGATACCATACTCATTTCTTGGGAACTTGGGCAAAAGATTGTTACCCTTGAGGCTCCTTTTTTATTACCAATTGATTAAAAACACCGCAAGACTAAGACCTTTGAATAGACCTTATGAACTATTCTTCCAACACTTTATTTGCATTATTTACGAGTTTAGTCCAAAAAGATTCAGCGTGAGTAACAAGTTCCAAGATTCACTTCACATTACAAATTCATATTCCCTCTTCCTATGAGTAAATGGTTGAGGTTGAGCAACTTGGAAAGATTAGAGTTGAATAGGATTAAAGAACTCATGACTTTTTGAAAACATCAGAATAGAATACTCAGTTTGTAAAAACCCAAAACCTTACTGCTCAAGAGAACATAGAAAACATTCTTTGATGAAGGTAGTAGCCGACATGGTCTGCATTAAACAATACTTATCTTCTTGCCTCAAACGGTTCTACTATAATTTACTTTTACGTAAAACTCTCAAGATTTTTGGCAGGGATTCTACCATTCTTTTTAGCCAACCATGGTCGACTACTAAGACTTATTAGAATCTTCATGATCCCTACGTCGAGAGATGAGAGGCAAAGAAAAGAGGATGGAGCAAGACAATACGATTGGAAAAGAAGATTAGAAAATAGTAGCTTGTTCAAAGCTTAATTCAAACAATTACTGATTTGCAAGATACACTTGGCTATACAGCTAGGTGTTTGCTATCTTAAAAGCCTCAATACAAAACAATGAAATCTTCTTACTAAATATCATGCGCCATTCGATGATTATAATAAAACAAGGAACCAAGTTCGGTTACCTGAGGCAAAGAAATCTTGATGGATATAGCTGGTTCAAGTCTCAAGGGACGACTTCCTCTAGCTGAAGTCAATTTCCATTTGTATACTCTTAGCTCCGTAGGCATAAATACCTACAGTGTTCATTAATACTTTGAATGCTTGAGTTCGTTCCTCTTATGGAGTTCTCGATTGTCTAATAGTGGCAATTGTTTTTCCTATCATTCCACCAACCAACCCCCTCAAAGTCTTGTATTTTTTATTATATAATCCTATACACGATTCCTGAATGAGAACTGTTTCAAGAATTAGTTACCTCAACCGTCAAGATCATCCAGTGATGTCATTCAAGAAGTTTATGCAGTGAAATGATGACTCCTTTACCTCTTCAAATTAGTTACATTACCAACCGAACGCCCATTTTGAAGGATGGTTGAGCCGATAATGCTATGGCCGTCGTGGCGAGAATACTACGTTCAAGAATGGGGAGAATTTTAGAACTTTAAACTTTAGAAATCTTCTTTGATTAAATTTTGCTCAGATTTTCCTCCTCCCTTTCTGTAGGTTTCCCGTGTGAGTATCGGGTCTTGGCATATGCAACCATTTTCATAATATTTAATACATTAATAATGTCAATACTTTTTAGCATTTAAAGATAATAATATTATTTTTATTTTAGCTCAACAAGGGATTTAAAAGTCAAGTTGACAAATATTCTATATTTTACAAAGAATGAAAACTAAGCAAAACCAATGACGACTACATTACCTTGCCACCTGGCTTGGTGAATTATACCAAAATATTCGATAGTAGCATAAATATAATAATGCCTATGCTTATATATATATATATAGACATATATCTATATTAAAGTATGCCTAGTTCGCTCACTTGAATATATAAATATGTGTATATAAAGGACAACGAGGCGGTAAAGAAATCCCAAGCCCTATCACATCAAAATTTGGAATGACACTTCCCAAGCGAGGTTACTTAGCACCAAACGGATAAAACAAGCCCCTAACTAAAGTTGACCGAAATTCACCCTACTGACTTGAACTCAGATGGCAACATTGAGACTTCCCAAATGCATCCTTTCTATTGGATGATACTTTCGCTCTTTTGTCCTGTTGAGGCCTGATTTGTCTTGCATCATACTCACAAAGATCAAGTAGTTAGTCTGACAATATCCAAATCTTCATCTGATCAAATTTGCATTAACAATTGCTTGTAATATAAAAAGAACTTATAACATATTTCCCGAAATAGGCATCATGTACCCTTGTCTCATTCAGAATGTAAAGCAAACATTGTGCATACACAATTCATTCAAAATGTAAATCAAACATTGCATTTTCCATTATAGTTTCATTGTTTTTCCAATCTCATAACATAACATTGTGAAATTAATGAAAAGTAAAAATAGTCAGATGAGAAAGTAGGGTGGGATGTAACAAGCGGCGACAATATAAATCTTCCAAACAAGTTAGGATTAACACTTGATATCGTGAATGCTTCAACAAGAGCTTCTATATAAGATGCGATATTTATAAGAGGTTGATTGTTGTAGGCTTAGCATAGGTGCTGATCAAATCTCCATCATATCCCTGCTAACAATGATGGCTCATGCATATAGGATGCATCACGTCTAGTGCCAGATATTCAATAGGCCGTTGGCAAATATGTCGTTTACATCATGGTCACCATTCAATGTCAATAAGAAATATTATTTGATGGCAGCGATGAAATCTTTGGAATAGCTCGACAAGAATAATCAATATATATATTAGATTCAATTCCTTCCATTGTGCATCATGAAGACTCCCGACCACTAGAACATGCGTTGGGATGAATCTTTCAATCATTATGTGCTAGCGAGTGAAGCCTCGATACACAAACTCGTGAGAGAACTCCTCCAATTGTAACAACCCAATAATGTAGTCGTATAGGTATAGGTGATTAGGAGATGCAACCTGATAACTTCAAGTGGTAGATGAATGTTAAGGTGGTGGCTCAAAACCAAATAATCAAATGAAATGTGTTCAACTTCAAGTTAAATAAATAGCAACTTAATTGACTTCGCCCCCAATAGATGATTAGTACAAGTTGCTTATGTTGTGACTTGATCCCAAATAATCACAAACTTCAAGGTGGCGGCTCATAACCAAATAATCAAATGAAATGTGTTCAACTTCAAGTTAAATAAATAGCAACTTAATCGACTTTGCCCCCAATAGATGATTAGCACAAGTTGCTTATGCTATGACTTGATCCCCAACTTTGACCATCTATTTATATATATATTTATTCCCGCAATATATAAATCAATTTAATACGTACTAGACTAAGCAATATATGAAACTAGCAATCAAAATAACTTATGTACTCTTTTGATGTATCTTGAACAATAATCGATAATATGCAATAAAATCAATCTGGAACTTCTAATATAATTGATAAATCAAACTCTTGCAATTTTGTCTCCAAAGGAGACTCACAAAATTGCCAAATCCAATCATGATCAAATGCATTCCCGAATGCCTTTTTGTAGCCTTCATAAAAAATGGGACATTACATACAACAATCTGTTGGCATTTCAGTTCACACCTTTGGAATGCGGATTATAAATGGACAGCTATGCACAATTAAATTGCTTTTCAAATTAGGAGGGGAAGCTCCCTCTTTGTTGATGATGCTTAAAAAGAATACTAAACTACTGCCAATCTTTTTATTCTCAGCTAAGAGCACAAGGTTATAAAACTCTTTGCATCGCAGCTGAGGTTTTCTCTTTTTGAAAACTTCAAACTACAACTAGGCCTAAACTATAGATGCTTCTGACAACTCAAGTAAACTCAGAGCTTGAGAGTCAGAAGTAAACAAGGAATGATTTGATTAACACAAAAACTTAAATAAACTTACTTCCATATCACACCTGAAGACTCATTGTACTTATAAGATGTAAGCTGAACTAAAGATTATATAAGCAAAACACATAAGACAAGAAACTGAAAGAGATCGAGCAAGTAAATCAAAGCAAAGAAGGCATAAGTTTTCACTTTTCTCAATTTCTAACAGCAATTACAATTATGGGACAGCAGATTGTTGCAAAGACAGGCTTACAATGCACGATCAAACACCAAATTACACTTGACACATGTTGAACGGTAACTAAAGAACAATTTGTAGCAATACAGGCATACAAATTAGCTCTTGCAATAATAGTTAGAAAATAATGGACAAGGCTGCCCTTATTTTATACATAAATAAGGAGGAGGTAACCCTAAAATCTCCTTTCTTTAAGTTGACTAGTCTTGCCAACTTGCAAGATTTATTTTAAAACTAACACAAGACAACTAACAAACCACCTGCTAAAATCAATTAACTGATTTAAAAGCAGGAAAAGTTCTAACTATACATTTGATTTTTCTATTTTACAAAGAATAGATAAGCATGAAACAAGAATTGCAATTAAACTCGGAAAAGGCATCGAGTTAACTGCTGCTTTTAGTTCTATTTTTGGAAATCTTCGTTGCCCCAAAAAGGTGACTCATTTCTCTCCAAAAAGCGGATTCTCAAAAAAAAGCTGAGGTCTGGATTTTGTAGACAATCACGTTCATCGGAATTTGAAAAAGTTGAGGGCTTCTTGAAATACTGGATATTTGGAAATATCAAATTTCCCAATCTTCAAGAGGAGCAAAAAGTAGATGGACCTAGATCGATGAAAATTGAAAAAGCTGATCACTTGTTTGTAAAATGCGATGCCCTAGAAGATTGGACCATGAAACAGCGTGCCTCTGTGCTTCCCAATCCCAAATCCACGAAGAACACTAAAAGAGCACTCCGCTTGAGCTTCCAAATCTCGATAAGAAGAAAACGATATTTTTCTTCCTTTGGATGCCAACTTGCAAAATATGAAGAATGAATGCCAAAAGCCTTATTGAATAAAGTCTAAAGATGAAAAAGTGCTTTCTTCGCAAAAGCCCTAAAATTTTGAAGTCTATCCATGAAGATAGAAACTTTGTATGCAAAAATTTGATTTCGTTTGCATGTGCAATGGTGAATTCCTTCTTTGTAGCTGCAAAAAAGCACACGTATGAAGACATGTTTTTGGTAAAAGCATATGCGTTCGATGACATCATCAAACACGTAAAACCTCTCCAGTGTTAGTCATTTTCTTCATTTTTCAACTTTTGCTTGCTTCTGCTTTTGGCGAGGCTTGGCTTTGACTTTGACGAGCCAACAATCTGGTATTGCCAACTAATAAAATTTGTTTGATTGTGGCAATCTCATGTTTGACCACTGCTAAAGTGATCTCTAGCTTCATATCGGCATCCAACTTCGTCTGATCATGATTGCAGACCCAAAAAGTGACTAACAGAGGCTGAATTGGAAAGAAGGCATGCCAAGATCGAAAATATTCTAAGTGTTGAAAACCCAGGCACCCTGGCTGACAGGTGCACCTATCATCCCATGCCTTAGCCAAATTTCAATGATTTTCATCTTTCTTTCATCCTTGATCTCCACCTTTGCCAATTGTGTCTTTTGATCACCGATTTCCGCGAGACGACGGACACCTGCATCCGGATGCTAAGCATACTAACCTGTCTGAACTTTAGTGATATGTTTGCCAACTTTTCTCAACCTCTAATGTTGCTTTTATCCTATTTTCTACGCTATTGAAGGTTATTGACGGGCAAGATTTACCGTTTCCAAACAACGAACGACGGAAGCCGAAAAATGACTAAGGCACCAAATCCTAGGCGCCCTGACTGGACAGGGGCACGTAGACATCCCAAAGTTAGAATTTTTTATAAATTTCACCGTTTTTTGATTCACCTTCATTTCGTGTGAACTTCACCTTTTCTTGATTGTTGACAGTTTGACGTTGTCTGCACAACATTTGAGACTTTGAATTTGATACCTGGTAGCAGATAATCCTCCATTGATGACCTTGAAGCTCACGCTTCGCCTTCTGAAAAAACATAATTGATCCATTAGAGAAATCTTGACCTTTTGACGATTCCGACCGGACCAACTTGATTGAGAAGTATTCTCAATCAATCAGAATCAATTAGAGCCCTCCAAACAAAGATTCTATTTTTTAGAAAGTTTTGCTAGCATCCATTTGACAACAAACCTAGAAAAAACCTGAATCAAGTCTATTTTTAAAAACTTTATAAAAATAGAAACTTTCTATTTTTAGAAATTTTGACTTTTGATGAATTTTTTTACAAGACTTTGACCACTCTTTACAAAATGCCTTGATGAAGCAAAATTTTTGATTGTGCACAACACAATCTAACAAGTAGACCAAAAACCTTCCATGAGAGAAATGCAATAGAAAGAATTGCTCTATTGCTAGAAAACAAACGAATGTAGTATGATACAATACAATAAGATGACTTTGCTAGATAGGCAAGGATAAAAGCCGAGAACTATCTAAGATCATGGCAAGTGTGTAAATCCTATGCCGTGAGATAGAAAAGAAAAACCCTAAGTAAGCTTAAGTAATTAGGTGTGAATATGTCCCAAAGAAGGAAGGAGGACTCTTCTTTAGTCATCAATTATCGAAGCCAAAGAACCTCTTGGCCTACTAGAATTGCACTTTGATAGTTAACCTATGTGGATCATAATGCATTTGCGGATTGCTTCTTGAAAAACCATGCAATGGGGCCAAAACCAAAGCAAAAGACAAAGCTAGAAATAGACTTTCTTTCATCAATATCACTAGCCCAATTAGAGTTAGTGAAGTTGACAACTTGAGAGTCTCCTGACGTATAGGGGGTACTAAAATGTGTGGTGCCTTGGATATGTCTCAAATTACATTTGGTAGCCTTCCAATGACTTTCTTGTGGTTCCTGGGAGAAGTGAGAGACAAGCACAACCACAAAAGAAATATCAAAATGAGAATGGGTCAAGTACAAAAGATTGCCAACCAATTGCCTATACAATGTCGCATCAATAGTGTAACTAGAAGAGAATATGACACTTGTCTAGAATGGAGTGGGGAGAACTTGCAAAAAATGACAATCCCCTCTAAAGACTAAATGACTTGCAAACCAAGAAAGTAATGTAGAAGTTCAAGATTTGTCATATCAAATTGCTCCAACAATACTCATTGTACACTTTAGATCATGGAAGATGAGCTACTTGTGAGGATCAAATCATCCACATACAACACCAGAATCAAAAGATCATATCGCTGTCTTTGAGTATAAAATGTGGGATTAGAATGGCATCAAGTGAATCCGAAAGTTAGGAAGAAATGATGTCTTTTCATATCAAGCCCTAGGGGCTTGTTTGAGGTCATATAATGAACAACAAAGCATGGAAACAAGTGACAAGTCTTACACAAAACGTGGAGGCTACTTCATATAAATCTCCTCATGAAGATCATCGTGTGAAAAGGCTCTCTTCACATCCATTTGTTAAATTGACCATTCCCGTGATGCAATATTTGAAAGTACAAGACGAATGGAGTCCATCTTGGACACAAGAGAAAAGGCCTCAAAATAGTCAATGCCCTCACCACAAGATGGGTCTTGTACTTATCAATAGAACCATCAACTGCATATTAGGTGTGGTACATCTATTTGTATTGCACCAAATTTCTCCCCTTAGGAAGAGAAACATGATACCCAATATGATTCTTCATCAAAGAAGAATACTCCTTTTCCATGGTTGTGTCCTACTCAAGAATACATGCCACATTTGAATTTTTTTGAGGATTATCTAAAATGGCATGACTCAAAATAGTAAATCTTGATGTTTGTGAGCGAGTATGACGTGAATCTAAAGGATCACTAGTGAAAGTTTCAGTTGCATCAAGAGTAGTGTGGATCCATTGTGGCAAAGTTTGTGTAATAGGAGGTAGTGGATTTGGAACAACCTTATCCTCAAGAAACAAGGAATCCTTAAGAGATGAAGGCATACGTAATGAGGGAGAAGCTGGTTATTGAGAATCCATCAAAGGAAATCTCTCATCAAATTGGACATCCCAATTGAACAAGACATCTTTGGAAATAGGATCAAATAACTTGTTAGCCTTAACATAATCATAGAAGCAAGCAAATAGGATTGGTAGGATTTTCCTCTCCATGGTTTTTTGTTGACCATATGGAATGAAGGTCCAAGCTTCACCACTAGATATTTTGAATGAAGATACATCTAGCATGACATGGGACCAAAACTCCTTAGAAATTATATTTATCATTGCCTTATAGGGCATGCAATTCTATATGTAATTGACACAATTGATTGCTTCAGCCTAAAAAGTGGATTCCATATTCTATGACTACATCAAATAGTTTTCCATCTCATGTAAAATTTTGTTAATTTTTCCTAGCTACACCATTCCGTTGAGTGGTGTAGGGAATTGTAAGCCAATGTTGAGTACGATGCTCACTAAAAAAGTCCCTGAAAGCCTAATTGACATATTCTCTCCCATTATTTATGCACATTCTCATGAAATAGAGAATTACTTCTCCGTGAATGCCTTGTAGGTCCTAAAAGTTTTAAAGACCTCACTCTTGTACTTAAAAAATATACCAATGTATGTTTGGAGAAGCCATCAATGAAAGTGAAAACATACTTGGCCCCTAATAAAGGAGGAGTTGGAAATGGCATGAAATCACTATATACCAACTCTAAAGGCGCTATGGTATTTGCCAACTTCCCTTTGGGAAAAGGATCCTAGTGATGTTTGCCAAGTACATAACCTTGACAAACTCTCTATCACTAATTCTTGTGTGCTCATTTACTATAGATACTTGTAATTGACATGATCAAATTGTTCATGCCAAAGCTTGCTCGAGGAATCATCATATGCTAGAAGAGATGATTATAATGAACTTTCAAAACCATCAAACTTGTATAAGTTAGGTCCACGATCAACACTAACTAAAGCCTCAACAATCTTAGGATCACAAAGTTGAATGATCACATCATGAGGTGAGAACTAACTATCCTTCTAGTGCCAGAGTGATAAATTTGATACATCGAAAGGAGGTTGGCTGAAATATTAGTAACCGAAAGTACATCTTGAATAGAACCATCCCATATCTAAACAATACATGATCCCAAAAATGAAAGTTGGGTAGAATCCTCCTTTGTGATTTGTGAAGTATTATAATTTGAAAGTGATGTGACAATGTCCTAGTGATGTGTCATATGATGAGAAGGTCCTAAGTCAACTATCTAGCTTGTTGCCAAAGACAAAGCCCATGCAAAAAGAGCTTTCCCTTTACCTATACTTGTGGAAGGATACTTGGAAAATGAAATGTGATGGTACTACATGGCCTCTTCTACATGCTCTTCCAACATTTGGGAATGTCATGACCCACTTTGCCACAAACTGCAACGCTCTTTTGATTTCTTCTTTGCCTTGGAGGAAGAATCACCATACTTGGAAGAACTATCATTGTTAGAAGTGGATTGGTTTTTTTGATCTAAACTTCTATTTTGGCTCAATGGGATGCTTATCACTTGATGTAGAATCTATCTTAGACTTTTGTCTCTTCTTCCATTTCCTTTTGGATGATTGAGCCACTAATGCTTGGTTCTTTGAAAATTGAAATACATCTAACTAGACCAGCTTAGCCTATTCTCGTGTTAGTTGATCTCAAAAACCTCAAAAAGGGGCATGGTGAAAGTATCACCAAGTGCATCCCTAGTAGAATAAAATATAGAAGAGAAGACCTGAAATGGACCTCTTAGCTTAGATAGTATCAAGAATATAGATTCCTTGTTAGTCTTGTACTTCCATAACCTTGCAATAGTGACTTCAATGACTTGAATTTGACAACAAAGTCTTCAATGGAGGAGAATGAATCTAGAGCTAATGGAGATTCAATGTTAAATAAGAGGCTGTCTTAACCATGCAGTCATATCAGTCCTATGGCCTCATCTATGTTGTTTTTATATGCAAATTTCTCATATTCTCAAGTGAACTTGAGTGGAGCATTATCCAAGGTGGATCATAATCCCTTAGAAATGAGCACTTTGGTTATTTGTGGTTTCCAAGTGTAGTAATTTTATGTCATAAGATGCTCAATAGAAGAGGGTTCCACCATTTTGAATAACAATTCAAACCAAAATTGAAAAATATGCAACAATTGATTGTTTATTGAATCCTTAATGTGTTGTAGGGCTAAAATTTAACCCCTCCATAGCAAGAATAATAAACCTTTATTTACAATTTTGCACAAGAATAAAACAAATGATAAAGAGCTGAATTCAATCTGAAATTACAGATATTTGGGGTGAAATTTGGAAAAACCAAGTAGGTGGTTGGGTAGTGCTTAGAACTAGTTTCCAATGCCTATTTGTTTGCAAAAATCTAATACCATATGCCCAACTTATGTCTTTTAGAAAAAAACCCTCCTTTATGCCTTAAAAAACACACACATTATAGAGTCTGCTAGTCTGAGTGGGACAGCGGTGGTAGGAAGGTGTTGTTGGATCTAGGTGTTGATTGTGGCGGGAGATCTGATTGCTTTAGCAGCGAGTCTTACCAACCATGCCTTTTAGTATGGATCAGCCCTGTGGGATGGATGAGAATTGTGGGCTGTCCTCTTGTTATTGGGGGCTATGGACTATTGGTAGTAGGGCAAGTGTTGACATTAGCTTTGCAGCTTTCATACCCTACCCTTTTTAAAAAAATTAAAAAGCCTTTTTAGTTTTTTAAATGTTCTTTTTGATCATACTAGTGTTGATGTAGAGCTGATGCAATGCAGAGCTTGATAGGAATATTCTCCACACAATAATGGTGATGACAATAGCACGGCGATTGGACGATCATATGGATCTATACAACCTATGGCTTTTTTGTGCAAAATTTGAAAACCCCACTAAAAGAAGTTCAAAATTTTTTAGCAGCAAAACTTATCGAGTTTTGTATTGATTTATAGGTTTTTTGGCCTTTTGAGCATGTTTGTGAGGTCAATTCCACTCTAGGAGGCACCTTGTAAAAGTTCTTGGCAAAAACCCTTGAAAAAATGAGAAGGGATTGTTGATTTAAAGCTCTCATACAATGTTGGGTTATAAAAGAACTCAAAGGTACAACAATTTAATTAGTAAGACCAAAACCTTCCACAAGGGAGATGCAATAGAAATAATTGTTATATTGCTAGAAAACAAATGAATACAATATGATCAATACAATAAGATGACCTTGCTATATAGACAATCATAAAACCATGGAGCTATCTAGGATCATAACAAGTTTCTAAATCCTATGCCATGAGATTTAAAGAACACTAAGAAAGCTTAAGTAACTAGGTGTGAATATGTCCTAAAGTGAAACTAGCTAACCATTCACACCAATATTGCTGATTTAAAGCTCTGAAAGCATGCTGGAGTTATGAAGGAACTCGTAGTTACAACAATCAAACCAACTAGACCAAAAACCTTCACAAGAGAGAAGCAATAGAAAGAATTGCTATATTGCCAAAAAGCAAATAAATATAGTATGGTACAATACAATAAGATGACATTGCTATATGGGCAAGGATAAAACCCTAGAGCTATATAAGATCTTGAAAAGCATCTAAATCTGTTGCCATAAGAGAAGAAAAGAAAACCCTATGTAATCATAAGTAACTAGGTGTGAATAGGTCCTAAAGTGAAACTAGCTAGATAATATACCTTGTTCACAGCAAAACTCAATCAAGTCAATACCATTATATATCTCTCCTAAACATAGCTTATCCATGTTAGTATAATTGTTCATTCTCAAAATGGGGTATGTAAAACAAAGATGATATTCCACATGATCCCACCAAGTGTCATTTAGGATCATCCACTTAATATTTGCTGCCCTCACAGTGTTGGATTGCTTCCATAAAGATCATATTTGGCTAATGACCAGCTAGAAATTGCTTTCCAAACCTTCACAAGTTGTCTCAAGACATTTGTGTGGGAGGTGAATTGGTCTCAACAACTTATTCGAAAATAAAAATAAAATAAGAAAAGACAAAGAAGAAAAAGTACATAAGTTTTAAAAATTAAATTACTAAAGTAAAACAATTTTTTAAATATTGCTTCAATTTTGAGAATGTTTTGAATATGCATTGTGACATTTGGAGGTTGGTGATGAACAGTTGGATCCCTTTGGCCTCAATATACACTTGTTTGATCCAATCAATTTTGATGTCCATCTTTTGTAGTATATAGTTGAGTGATTGGATAGCATAATGTGTTCAAAAGATATGTAAATAATGTGCCTCAATTGATGTTCCAATTGCTCTACATTTTTTTGCATTGTTCATTATGACTTGGACAATGTTACTATGCCTCACTTGTTCAATGGCCCTTATAATGATGTCAACAATAATTTGTGCATCCTTTACTTGCCCTTCACAATCCACGACTTCTAAAGACATTGTCCAATTAGGGGACTCAACAATCACACTGATCAAGGGCTAACATTTAGCATCCATTGGAAATGGCAAGCTACCTTGTCTCTTTTCATGAATTTGCAATGGGCTTTAATGAATCTTCTATCAATTGGAAATGATAAACACCCTGTCTCTTTCCATTAATTTGTAATGGGTTTTAATGAATCTTCTACAAGTTTCACCTCCTTTGCTAATAAGATGCTACACGTTTTCTCATAACCCATCCCCTTGTATTCTTTTGGAGCCCCATTGATTTTGTCACCATTTCTTGTCAATATAGTGGGAGAACAACATTGGAAGACAAACCATTTGCATAGATGCATCTTGTAATGTGCTGATTGAAAATATCTGAAGATTCTTTTTGAAATCCCATTTCCAATAGACCCTTTGTTCTCTTATGTGAAGTAAGATACTCTTGAGGTGTGGGCAAAAATGAATGGTTCTCTACCACAACTTTTGAAATAGATGAGGAAAGAGGGGCCCTCATTACTCAAGATCCTTGCTTTGTTAAAGGATGACCAATTCTATGAGCTATTTTGTCATTTTCTTTCTTTCTTACTTGATTTGTTGGCATGGGTGTACCATTCTTGCCTAGGCAAGCTTGGATTTTCACTCTAGGAATGCCACACAAGTGGGATTTCACCCAACTATGTGAGCTTGTATATTTTATCGTAGTTTACATACTCTCTGATTACTCTCCAAGTAGCCGAGTAATCTCCCAAAAATTTGCATGCCAAGTAATTTCTGCTTTTACTTGCAAGCAGTATGCAAATAGATTTTCTCCCGTCAAATTATCGAGTAATCGCTAGTAGCTCGCAAAAAACCCACAAAGTTGGCATGTTTGTATGTGTATAAATATGTCTGTGTGTGTATATGGATGCAAAATTAGCATCCTGTGTATGTTTATAGATATGTATGTGTTCACAGTGCAGTCCTAAGTATACACATACATAAATATCCACGCACATTTGCTGTAACGACCCCACCCTTGGGTAATTATATTTTTTCCAACATTTCACTTCAAACATATAAAAGTAACAAGTAACAAAGACATTACAATAGAATTCTTCCTTTCTTTATTGATAAATACATGCAAGTTACAATATATATATTTCCACATGAATTCCATTTTCATTGTAAATATAAATCAGAGTACAAAAAGTAAAACAATTACATACATAGCTCGTAAGCTTTTGCACAAATAGTAGTAAGACGGTCTAGGTTCCCTTTGTTTCAAATCTTGGTGTATCTGTCGCCTGCTGTGGAGGATAAACATCACTCGGGCACTTTTCCACCAACCACAGACTATTAATGCGGTCCCCCGCACATCTATCATTCGATAGATGGCCCTCCCTTCGAACGAAGAGATTGGTAGAGTATCTGGCTGCAACAACCCAACTGAGCATAGTGTTGTGTCCTATACATCTAGAAATTGCTATTTCACAATCCCGAACTAGCATAGGATCACAATGAATTGACAGTGTAGTCTCAACTTTCTCACATCTAAGTGGATGTTGTACATTTCACTACTTTGGCCAAAGTATTCTCATTCAGTACTTCAAATGAAGGTCATCTATTATATACACTACTCAGGGCCAATTTGACTTAAGGCTATCTTACACTACGCGTAGGCTTAGTCCTTCACTGGATTGTCAATCATTCCAGACTCCCTACAACAACCTATCTATTTAAGAAATGAAAACAGTCTACAAGTGTCCCTTAGGTAACTCCTATTCCGGAAATCTTTATCCACAAAGTACTTAGCTTATCTCAGTTAACCTATTAACTTAAGCTTTAGACCACACTTGGTTCTAGTTTCATCTCGGTCCTAATAGATAATAACTAGTTTTCTCATATTCTCCATATACGAAGATCATATAAAATAAGCAATATTCATAAAGAAATGCCTTTCAATTTATTTCTTTTCAATATGTCACCACTATACTTAGAATCCCTTTTTAAGCAAAGTAAAGACAACAGTTTCCCTTTCCCTTATAAATACATTGCATTCAAGACATATCCTTTAGTCATTGCAACTTATAATCAAAAATCATAATCATCTTTTCACTCAATCAATCAGCTACGCCTATTTTTAGTCAATGCGTAAAGACAAACACAATGAATTCTTTTACTTTCAAAAATAGAGAAATAAGAAGGTTTTACTCATGCCTGTTTCCTCAAGCTTATCCTTCTTGATGCTCTTGAATATTCCTGAATCCAACTAAATACAGCTCCTTGGTTGATGGTGAAACTTTCCAACTGATTTCCTCTATACCTTCTCTCAAAGGTGCTCTCTTTACTACTATCCTACTTAGTTACTATTTCCTCTATTTTTTTCAAGCTCATAATGAATGAAAAACAATGACTGGTAATGCTGGTTTGCATTTACTGTTATTTCCAAATTAGATACTATAGAAAATGCGTATATGAAAATGTGAAGCAAATGATAGCTCAAAATTTAACTCAGAATGCTCAATGTTAAATTCGTGTGTTTTAGCAAAGGGCTGGGAGTCTTTTTATAAGCCCGAATTCCTCAAAGTATGGCATGCGAATGGACAACAAAGTGCCTAGAATCGTTCAAGAAGCAACATGGCGGATTTCCAAGACCTAAGTCATTAGAAATAAGTGTGATTCGACTTCTTATGAGCTAGCAAATTCAAGACTCGTTCAACTCTAACTCGGAATTGCCACATACAAAAAAAACGTCCATTTTTGGCACAAAACAGAGGTTGATTCATGCTTGCTGCGAAAATGTCAAGGTTCAGGTTGCAACAACGAATTTCCAACTGGCTGGTGTTTTCCTTTAAACCAATGATTGAATTTGTCTTCCATTTCTTCCTGCGTTGGAAGCTCATATCATTTCATGGGAAGGTTTATTCAAAATTTCGCCCATTTCAAATGTTAGTTAAAATGTTACAAGGAAATATTTCTTCTTTATGAAGTTGGTGTATTTTCCCAGAGGTGCATAAAATACTTAAAAGTATAAACATTGCAACCGATTTCCATAGTTTATTTTTCATGATGCAATAATTGATTTTACCAAATGACTTAATAAAGTTGAGTCTTTATTTTCCAAATAAATCTCTTCTTTATTTCAAATATATATATTTATATATATATATTGTATTATATTAATATATATTTTATTATAGTTTTATTTTACTTCAAAATGTATATATGTAGATATATATTTAAATATTAATATTTAAATATACCAATATATACGTATATATTTATTTTGGTAAAACTATAATAATATATATATATATATATATATATATATATATATTACATTTATGCATATATACACATTTACATAATATTTGATTAAATATGTGTATTGCGAGCCAGTCAGCATACTTTCAATATACCTATCCATGTATATGTGCATATATGTATATATGTAAATTTCAGGACAATATAATAATATTATATTCACAGGTAATAGGTAGCGTGCATATGTATATAGATGTGTATAGCCAATTATACTGTCATGTACATGTATGTGTATGTATACCATGTCGACACATACATATGGCATATTAGTTTTTCGATCGTATGTCTGTATCGCTAGGTCTATACATATAGATACATGTATATGAGAGATACATGTGTACACATATACATCTTGCCTATGTACATATATCCAATCATGTTTCACACCCAAGGTCATAGAACAATAAGTCATGTTTAAAAGTAACACCACTCACAAAGCACAAAGAAGTAACCCAAACTCCTAAAGCCTATGGATGACTTATCAAGACCAACCTATTTGACTCAGTTCCTCTAAATCTTTAGTGAAGTGTGTGTATGCTCAATTGATTTACTTTACCGGTTATTCAACCAAGCCCCTCTTCCAAGTGATGTTTCCCCTCTGCCTGGAGGAATGGTTCATGTACCTGCACCCACAGACATACAATCTCGGTAGTTAATTGTTCACAACATTAACAGTATACAAAACATCTTAAGTTAGAATATTCACAACTCAATAACCATGCATGCAACATTCTTCAAGGATAACATCGATAGAAGTATCAATCAAATGAGACAATCATTTCAACATAACACATTCATTTTGCTAACAAAAACATGTTTTATTCATCTCAATGATTCAAACATTACAATCAATTGCCCTATGCAATAGTAGCTATACAATCGGGGTGTAACATTTGCCAAGTATTTGCCGAGTATTTATTGAGTATTTTTCGAGTTTTTCCCGAGTCAAAATTTTTGCGCTTGCCGAGTACTCTCTAATTGCGAGTATGTAAACTATGTATTTTATATCACACCCATTGCAAACCTGAACATATCCCCCACCACTTAGAACCTGCTATATCATGTCAACATATATCTATAGTGGGTCAATGTGTGCTTGTTTTGAATCAGGGTCAGTTCATGGAGATAGAACTGGTTGCCATTGTAATCCCTATAACAAGAAGTTTGGAAAATAACATAGTTCAAACAAATTAAAACAATTTTTTCTATATATCCTAACTCATTTAATATTTTTAACATAGAAGAATGGAAACAAAACAAGTGAGTTTGTTTGTGTTATACCCAAAATGAAATTTTTGGCATTCTGCTTAAATTGAGCTAAACAATGTAAAAATGCCATCAAAAGTACGTTTTAGGTCAAAACAAAGATGAAGTCTTTGTGGGTTTCTGTCAAGGAACCTATGGTTAAAATTCTGAAAAAATGAAAATTAGGGTTTTACGCCCCTATTTTTAAGGAAACCCTTTAAAATAGGACCTTCCCAAAAATGATTGAAAATAATTCTGATAGGGTTAATTACCTTCACGATCACACTGATCAAGTCAGAATTATCAAAATACATGTTTTACTCTAGTGGGTCTATTTCTATTTTTCAGGAACAAAGTTAGGAGCTTCGCAACCATTAATGGCAGATTGGCCAGTACCAGGTGCTAAAAGTTAAACCTCAAAAGCTTCAATGAAGAAACCATGGCGGAAAAGGATAAAAATGATGTCGTTCAACGAAGGAGATTCTCAAAACGGAAAAGGCCAAAATTTGGCTAAGTCTGGAAGGTGCACGTTTTGTCTACCAAGGCAAAACACAGTCTACAGTGGCTAAAAGCGCCCCTCTTGAAGAAAGGCGCCCTTGGATCTCAGAGGGCAAATCAAATCATTTGGCACCTCCAACTCAGTCATCCTCTTCACTTTCATGTTGGCTCGACAACGAAACAATCAACAAGATCATCTGATTTAGGGATCATTGACCAACCGTCAGCAAAGTATGGAGGATCCATTGACGATAGAGATGCCAAATCAGAGAGCTTCAAGGTAAAAGCACCCCTGCTGCCCAGGGGTGCCCCTCAATTGCAAGCACCAAATGAATCCATAAGCACCAACTCTGTACATGATATCTTTCCAGTTTCCTCCTAGTTACGTGATCAATCTGACGGCAAGTCCATAAGACACACCAAACGATCACGAGTTGAGATCAAGCAGAAAAAGCCAAAATTGAAGAACTGGAAAGACAAGCCAGAAAATGGCTGAGGCATGGCTAAAAGCGCCCCTCTTGAAGAAAGGCGCCCTTTCCTGGAGGCATCCAAATTCAGCCAGAATCTTCACTACCTCCCAAGATGACCTTCTCAGCTATGACCTATCTCGTCAGCGAGACTCTCAACAAGAACTTCCGACAGATCAAACAACTGATAGAGGAGGTCAAAGACTGGCAGTCAATAGCCAAGATGAAACCAAGCAAAAGCTAAACCAGGGGCGCCCTTTTGTTTGAAGACCCAAAACTTGCCAGCTTCAATTGAGAAGTCAGTCATCCTGAGCAAGACCGAACCGGCTACCCGATGCATCGTCAAGTAGAGTCATCTGATTCATCTAAGCATCGAGGACGTCAGATCAAAGCAAAGAGGGTCTAAAAAGATGAAAACGAAGAACAGTCAATGAAAATTGACTAAGGCATTGTCAAAAGCGCCCCTTTCAAGGAAAGGCGCCCTTCTTTTTGGAGACCTTAACTCAGTTTTCTGAGTTAACCCCTCCTAGGCATATCTAATCATACTGATCCTGCCTCAACAACAGAACTGCCAGCCACTGCCTGAGATCAACTGAGTAACCTGAATCAAAGATCAAATGGGAGTACTTCAGCTTGCAAAATGGACGAAAATGATCAACTTCAAGGTTGGATGCCTAAAATAAGTCAAAAAAAAAGTGTTGACTTGAGTTAGCAATTTTGGAGCCAAAAAGAGACCAAACACTCCACAATCAGTGGAAATCATCTTTTGGAACTCCAAATCAGGCCTGAATGATGAGTTATCTTCCATACTTTGTGGATCTTAACCCTAATTGCCTTATATAATTATATTCATGCTAGGCGTCCCTTTCCTCATTATTCTTTTTGCAGGTTGAAGGATAAAACATCAAGTAGCTCCCAAGAACACATTTTCAAGATCTGGCAGGGGTTTTGGATGGATCTTCAATATTTTTGAAGATCATTGGCAGTAAAAGCATTCTTCTCCCAAGATTGCTTCCAGAGACAGATTATTGCAAAGTGGTAGTTTATAACTTCCAATCCATCTTCTGTCTATTTCCTCTATTTCTATCTATATTTCTTTTGCATGTCACAGGAAATAACAAATTATCATAGATTTGGCCAAATGGGTATGACCAGCACAACTTTTTCAACAAAACCCATATGGTAGATTTTTCTAGAAAAAGTAGCCTTGCTGCCCCTATTTTTTAGGGTTTCTGGAAAAAGTCATAATATTGAAAAACAGACAAATTGGGTTTGTTTAGCTTTGAAGCACGAACAAAACCCATGTGTCAGATTTTTCCGAGGAAAAATCACTTTCTGGTACCCCTGCTGCCTCTGCTACCAAAGGGCTTTTGCATGCCAAGGAAAAACTCATTTTTTCGAATTTCTGACAATCTGGGTTTGTCTAGAAAATCATTCTTCACAAAATGCATGTCTCAGAATTTTTCGTAAAAACTACCCCCGACGAGGCTATTTTTAGCAGTTCCAGAAAAGTGTCAGAACAGGGTCAAGTGCCCAGTCAATATTCAAGGTTTTTAGAATGCAGTACTCTCAGGTACAATACAAGACCAAAACGGTCCTATACCATGATTACCTGAAAACGACTGACACAGACTTATGGCAGAAAAATCCAGAGGTCAGTTCTGAGGATTTGGAGGGCATGAATCAAATCACATTGCAGAACATCGAGGAATCCGGTTTATTTCAATTAACATCTATTCCAATCACCTTACAAAGCATTGAGCTTGTAACTGTTTGCACAAAGCATTACAACCCGACTACAAGAGAGACCTTGTCAGTAGACAGGAGGGTGATTTGCAGCTTAAAACCGGCGGACATAGAGACTTGTTTTGCAATTCCACCATGCCCTATCAAGAAGGTCATATCTGTGACAGAATGCGAAAAAGCATTCGAGGCTTTGAGGGATGAGTGTTCTCTTATAATGGCCGGACATTGGTTGAAAACAAAGAGAACCAACTTGCCTAGATTGGTTGGGAGAGGAGAATTCAAAGATGAGTACGGAGTGTTAATCACCCTACTTAGTAGAGTCAGTGGGCAAGAAGAGGGAAAATCCTTCCAGCCGTGGATGTTCTACATTATTGGCAAAATAATCACCAGGAAAGAACACTACGACTGGGCCTCTCTGATCAATGACACACTCCACCAACAATTCACCGGGTTTCTAGAAGAGCACCATTTCCACATGTGTTCATACCTGGTCTACCTAATAGCCTTCCAAGGCGATTTCAGAACATTAAACACTGTGGGAACCCTGGGTGTGCAGAAGGTCCAAGAATATTTTCCTCGCTTGGAGTTCACTCTAGCGGAAAGACACTCCAAAAAGATAACTGACCTTTTCACTATGCACACCGTGCACGAGCTAGACCATGAGATGCATGTGCGTATTTCACCAGCAGCTAAGGCAACAATGGTGGATTGGGCGGATTGGTTCATACAATTCCCCACTTTCAACCACATATGCGTGTATGGCTATAATGGTCACCCCCTTCATGATGCCACGCTACCCCTCAGATAGGGTAGTGTTCATGGAATTCCTGAGGCAGTTGGCCGAAGTTCACTCTTACCTTCGCATAAAGAAAAAGTTTGTTGCAAACTTTCCTTTCTAGATGGGATTCTACAGATGCAGGACTGCAGCCGATGCCAGGTTGATAAGCCAGGAAATAGTGAGATTTAATCTCAAGTACCTCATTGACAGAAGGCCATCCTATGACCCTAGAGGCATCTTTGCAACACACCTTGAGCAGAGATCATCTCATGAACCTTTCATGGAGGATTTTTGGGTCAACTGCAAGGATGAGTTCGAAGTGAGAAGAAGGAACCATAACAGATTCAAGCTCTCACAGATTGCAGAATTTATGTCAGAGGACATCGAGGGCTTATCTGATGATGAAGAAGTCATTCTTTCTTCCTTCTTCACGGGTCTAGTGGATTCACAACCACTCGGCGAAGTAGACTGGTACACGAAAGAGAATACGTCTATTGAGGAAAGAATGGGTAGAGTAATTCGACTCAGTCAACTCTACCTGGACAGTAAAAGGACAAGGAAGGTAGTACTTCCCCGATCAGAGCCGCCAGCGGTTCAGTTTACACTACCTTCCTCATCTAGGAAGAAACCCAGACAGAAGAAGATGAGCATTCTTCCAGAAGGAATGCGGATGTCAGGGAGCACATGGGGAAGAAGAGGAATTGCCAGCACAAACCGGCAAGAGGTACAGGTGGAGACAACCACCAATTTACCTGAAACAGTTGAGACTGCTGCAGCTACACCAGAACCAGTGATTGAAATAATCGCTGCGGAGATGGAATCCATTGTAGAAGAAGTTGCAGCAGAAGCGGTGCCTGTAATAGAAATAGAGCCACCGACTTCACCACCATCACAGAGGTCGCAAAGTCCTATTGACTTGGACTCGCGACCACGAGACGTTGCCACGGTAGAGTCTCGTTTTTCCAGCATTCAGGGGGCCTATGTTCCTCCTCCCAGCGATACTAGCTGAGATTCTATCTGGCTGGAAAGCTCGCTTGGGAGGAAGAGAGAGAGACCTTCTTATCAGCTTGACTTCTCTGAATTCCATCATGTCCCACAAGACATGCCGGCAAAGAAGTTGAAGAAGCAAACACATGTAGAGAAGAATGCAGAGAACGAGGTTATCATTGAGACTGCTGCCTCGCCTGAAAACAAAGATATACATAATGTGAGGGTTGAGGATTTCACGCTTTCAAAGGTGAACCTTGGAAAGACCACTCGACAGGTGGAGGTAGACCTTCTCGGAATCGCCTTAGCGAGCGTCAAAGAAAGGATGACAAAGGATGGACAAGACAAAGCAGCCTTAAAGGCTGAAATCCGTCAGCTGAAATTGTACATTTCAAGTTTGATACATGACATTCCCAACTCCTCGGCCTTGCCTCAGGGACTATTGGATCTCCCAGCTGAAAGAAACCATCACCAGTTGATCACATATGGCAAACACTTGAGATGTCAAGTGGATGAGTTTGTCGTTAAAGGAAGGTGTGTGTTAGCAGAAGCATATCAGCTGAGAGATAGAGCACATGGACTTCGATCAGAAATCCAGTAGTCAAATGTGAAGGCAGCTCAAGAAAGGCCGAGAGAAGAGGCGACAGTTGCTGATTTGCAACAAGCATATGAATCAGTTACGACCACTGAAAACAGACACCATCTCTTTGAGTGGAAAGAACAGGTGGCATACAAGGTGAGAGCCTATGATGCCAACTCAGTGGAGTTGATTGACTATAGACGCTTCGTCGCCAATATTATCAATTTTGCAAGAATGTTGGTAATATCTTTCCCTGAGTTAGAATATCAGTGAGAAGGAGGGGAATATGTGGAGCTTGAAACAGTGCAGACACGGTTCCAGGATGTCATCCGATCTTCATTCCTTGAAGATCCCAATGGCTGCAAATTAGCCAAAATTGCAGCCATGTCTGTCCAGTTAGATGAAGCTGCTGCCCAATGCATAACCTATCATCAGCAGCTTGCAACGGGTGAAGAAATGCTTAGACACCACATAGTCACTTTGAAAAGCATTAATTGCCCGGAGGCTGAAGAAGTCAACGACTGGATAGAGACTTTGTTGACCAGTGGTGAAGAGGTGTGAAGCACCAAGGAAGGACGTCCTACCCTCCAAATAGCATTAATGATGACTGAAGTCAACTTGATGCCCCTTTCCAAGTTGACTCCAGATCTCCACAGATCATGCATGTCAGATCCCACTAATCTAGGATGTCTATTTGACTCCCACGATTTGTGGATCTCAGATCTCCTCAAAAGGTGGATGTTTATTTGGAGACATTTGTAACATAAGTTCACTTTTAGTTAGGTGTCAGTCAACTGAGGTAGTTTCCCAGTTTGACTTATGTTTAGTTTCAGTTAACTGAAGTAGATTTCTAGTTAACTGTTTGCTCACCTACTTTTAGACATAGAAATAAATCTTGCTGATTGGCAAGAACTGTTTGTTAACTCAAGGAGATTTTAGGGTTGCCTACTCCTTTGAGTTTCTATAAATAAGAGCCTTAGGTTCTTTATTTGTTTAACCTTTATTTGCTAGCAAAATTGCTGCGCCACTGTTGCTAGAGTTCGTTTGTTTATATCTGTTCACTCTTGGATGAGAGTTCGTTGGTTGATCACAATTGTGCATGATTTCGTGCCTTTGCTGTCCCGACCTTTGTAATTCTTTGAAGAACCTTGAAGAAATAAATCAAATGGTGCAAGCTTGATTTATCTAATAATTTGAGTTATTCAATGTCTTGTTTTTAAATAGTGCATTGTTTCAATCTCCTCCTTGGATAGGTGTCGTTGCCTCCTTGGATATTTTGTCATCGATCATTATCGTTTGATGTTGTTTAATGATCTCTCTTGCAGCCTAGACTTTGGACAAGTGCCGTCACCTCCTCGGGAATCCTGTTAGAAAGGCCATCGTTCCTTGTTGTTTCCAGTTAGCTGCTTCCAAGCCTATACCTCGGATAGGGGTTCCTCCTCCTTGGCAAGTCTCAGATCCAGTTTACCGTAACGAGTGTTTGCTTGTATTGAGCCCTATCTTGGTATATATCCGAAGGTTCAGAGCCTCGGCCATATTCCATTGAGACGGAGGATTCAAGTGATCCAACCATACCATTTCGCTCCTACGCCCTCATGCTCTGTTTATCTTGAGGAGGTAGGATAGTCTAGAAGTTAGTTAGTCGTAGTTAAGATCTGCGGAAACCAGAGAAATAAGCTTAGCTACGGCGCATTGGTTTATGCACCCTTGTGTCCTGCCGCTGAGTAAAAAAGATAGGAAATCTTAGTACACCCCTTTTTTACAGTATAAAATCAGCAAAGAGAGATCTTCCTCTCTATAATCCGAAGAGCATGTACTAACACACTTGCAATAGCTGTCCGTTTCCAATAAGCACTCCAGAGGTGCTAATTGAAACGCCAACAGTTTGTAAAACAAAGAATGAAGAAAAAACACCACAAATCTTTCTGTACAATCTCCTTGGCAGTGAATGGGCCCTTGCACATGCATAGGAATAGCAATTCAATCACATAATGACCAATCTTCAACTCTATTTGTGTAATGACAAGCACAAATGAAAGGTTTTATCTTTTGGATTCAATATGGGGTAAAATGAGCTTGTTTTACTGTTTCAAATGAATTAGAAGACCCTTTTAGGGCTAAGGCTCACATTTTTTTTGTTTTTCAGGTAAACAATAATTCAAAAATAGAGGAAAAAATTAAAAAACAGTTTAATTTTCCTGCAGGTTTACATGGTTTCATTTAGATTCTTCTGGGTTTTGTTCAGGTTCACTTAGTTTCATCCTAGCCAAATCCGGGCCTGTTGAATTGACCCAGGATCTGGACTTGGTTCAGTTTCAAACCAGACCTGGATCCAGGCCTGTATGCTGATGAATTGATAAGTTAGGTTGGCTATAATTGATTATGTAGAAGGTCTAGGTAATAGCTACCTCTGTGATGATAATCTGGAATATTTATATTTAAAGTCTAGATCAATATTTGTTGTTATGCATAATCCATTAAAAATTTTGTAGTCAAAATTCTTTTTTCTTACATCAACTGATTTAAGTGCCGCAAAAGGCATCTTCAATCTGCACCATGCATACAGCTTTGCTGGAGGCTGCTGGAGGAAGAACTGGGAGGTGCCACTTTTTGGATATATTTTTAGCCAAGATAGTTTGTCAAAACTTCAATAAACGGCTTTTCTGTGGCTTAATAGCTTTCTTTCTCAGCTCTTTCTGTTCTACCAGAGTTCCACAGGACACCATCAGAATCCTATCCTGTATCCAAGGCAGTATCCCTACATCATGGCAGCTTCATTACCTTTATTTGAATATCTAAAAGGAGACAGTAATTACTGGTGCTAGACAGAAGCTTTCACATGGCAGTGATGCAAATCACATATCTCATCAAAATGACTTCCAGTTCCTTTTCCATTGCTTGATTAGGACATGCATATCACATTTCTAATGCATCTTATTATTGCAAGAAGAGTTTTGAGTCTTTTAGTGCTGGCATTCATACTTATAATTTTGTCCATTGTATAATGTGTTCAGAAATATGTTAAGTACATGTCTCTCCTTGAGCATCTTCATGCTCCAACTCCTTGACATGTCCACTTTGGATTGAACCTGGGAATTCGCAGCATAAATGCTCTGGGAATTGGAGATAAGCTGGAGTTTACATTACCAGTAGGCCACAGGTCAATGAACATTAAAAACTTGTTAGAAATGATTAGCCATATGATGGTCACTGAGTATGTACATTGATGTTTGATTGCTTGCGCCAGAAGTGTTCTAGCTTAACACTAGACTAAAAGTCAAGAGAATTGTGAAACACTTTCTTGAACTGTACATTGGCTTGAAACATGGTTGCACTCTTAAGCTGTATTGGAGGTTTCAAAAGCAAAATGTTATATCTTCTACATGTATCTTTTAGAATTCCCTGCAAGTAATGGTCGGACATGGAACATCAAATATTTGTTGATCCAGTGATTATCTGTAAGCTTTCTCTTTTGCTGTTTAAGACATTGAAACTTCTTGGTGCTATTTGTCTTTCTCACAAATTGTATATTCATCTTGAAAGTTGTTTTTCTGTATAATTCAAGCTTTTATGAAAGCTTTCCAGACATTGTTGGGCAATTATTTTGATAAGCTCAATCATTTTGAAACATGTACTATTGCAACTGCAATCACATTTACATGCATATGTCAAACAAAAACACAATACTGGGATTAATGGGCCATAATAATTTTTTTTAGGTAAGATCATATTTGCCAGTATCTACTCTTACTTTCAAGTCTGATTTGAGTTTTCTGATTAAAAGAACTGTGTCAAGTTGACCCTTTAGAAGTTTTCTCCATACAACTAAAAAATGCTCTAGTAACAATTTTTTTATTGTCTTTTTGGCCTGTTAAGATCCCATCTACTGGAGGGTGGAGAGAATTGAGATTTCTGGTTGAGAGATGCGTCATAGGTCCTTGCTTCCATATTGACCTTCCTTATAATGTCCCATTGATGTCCACATTTTGTCAAGCTCCTCTCCTCTTATTAACCACTTAATGCCCCCATAATGTTAAATTACCATTACTGGATTCTTCTAATGCCTGAGGACCCATGGTTCTAAGTAGGTTTCACCTAGCCAACATTATAATCCATGTTTGGTAAGATGCATTATTGCCTGCCTTAGCATTAGTTCTAGTCAGTTTCAATGGCAATGATTGGTGATGTTGGCTAAATGGGAATGATTGATTCAAGTTTTAGGGGTTACACTTGTTTCCAAGTTTTAGGGATTATGCTTGTATTTATAGGCTTCCATATTATCATATCTGAAAGAACAAGATTGATATACTCTGCTTTGAAGGTTCTAGTGTAAAAAGTGAAAAAACACTTCACCAAAGGAAGACAAGATGCAAGTGGAGGGCTTGAGGATTCAAGAATGTGAGATCCACCAACAATACACACCAAGTCTTAGGATTTGCCCACAATGATTTCACTTTCTTCTATTCTCGTTGATTTCACCCTCAATTACCTCTTGACAAGCAGTCAAGCCAAGGGGGAGGTTAATTGCCAATATGTTGACCCCAGATAATATCTTTTTATCCCGCCTTCTTTCATTTTGCAACTCTAATTATATTGCATGTTTGTTGCATTTATATTACTTATTTCCTTGCATATTGTCATTACTTTAATGTTTGGTTCTATTGCCTTTCATATTACCATAGTTATAGCCTCTGGCTTAGCCATCCGACATAGTGTCCTTTGAGTGTTGAATAAAACAGGTCTTCTACTTTAAGCTATTTAGAGAGTAAATTTAATTTAGTAAAGACTATATCCGAGTGCCTAAAGTTAATACTTTTATGTCCTGCTGCAATCACAAATTTCACTCTTGGTGTGAGTGAACTGTTGTTTAATGTCTCATAATCATTTTATATGTTCTGCCACCATTGTTTTATTATTCTGTGTATAGCCTCTATGTCTATGTTTAAATATGTTTAATATTTATATTATGGAGATTTAAGGTAAATTGTCACCTAATCCCTTTTGTTTATTTATGTATTACATTCATTATTGTGTCTATATTAATATTTTTTAAACCAATGTCAATGCTCCCTCAAAAAAGTATTCTTAAACAGTGTGTTTTTTGTGATTTTGAGACTGTGTTGTCATTTGTGCTTTGATTCTTTTGGAGTACATTCTTACTGTTTGTTTGGTATCGTGGACAGTGTTTGTTGCTCCCCATGGTATGCGTGGGAAGCTCACAGGTTGTTGTCCTGGTGATTTAGTGAGGCAACTTTATCAAAGGTATGCTAATAATAAACATTTGCTGCCTTTTGATGTACTGGCTGTGGAGCTTGGAATGGAAGCTTTTTCTGCAAATGATTGAAAACATTTTTTTAAAAACTTTTGAAGCTTTGGGTTACAATTTTTCCATTGGGAAGGTTTTGTAGGTCTTTTATATAAATAGCATTACCTTGTAAGTTTCTAAAAGGAAGACATTCTGCAACTATGGCTTCATGATTCAACTTTCTCAGTTTTTGTGCATTATAGAATTCAAAATTAATAGATTACTGATCCTTGTGGCTATTTACTGCAGCAAAATGAAAGCATCAAATGATTTCTCGGTAAATAGTCTGCCTTTCCATTTCAGTCAATGTTCACATGAAAAGATAAGAGGACAAAATTGCTATGCAGAGGTCAGTCTTGGTTGCGTTGCAGGTAAGGCTGGCAGGCCAATACAAGTACTTTCAAATATGAACAAGAATGGCACTAAGCAGGATGACATAGATATTCAATCTTGTAATATGCCAATGGAGGATGAAAGGAAGCAGGCATGTGAAGATAATGTTCAACTTGGTGAAAGGACATTTATATACCCAGTTGAGGCTGTTCTTGTTCCAATGATGCCCACTGTACTTGCCAGAACTTTTCTTAGAAGGTATGTGATTTTTTGTATGGGAAATTAGATTTTCCCTTTGCCAGTGAAGTTTTGTTTATATTCAGTCTAAATAATCAGATTTACAGATGCTGGTTAAGAGATTGGGCTGGTACATCATGGTTGGAGAACAGTCTGTTAGCTGACATGTCATGCACAAGTTCATCAATATCCGGGTAACATACTATGCTCTTTCATTGTGAAGGATTGTTTTTCAATGAAGTATCATTTTGATCTTTATAGATATGATTTAACCAGCTATTCCTTATCCTTGGATTATACTCTGTGTTAACAGGTTCACTTAGAACCAAGCCTGTACTTTGACTAGATCAAACCAGATATGGATCCTGGTCATCATATGGACTAGGTTCTCCCCAGGGTTCCACCGAGGCCTGTGGGTTGCACCAGGTACATCTGAGATATACCTGGGGTGAACCTACAGGTCCAGAAAGATCCCTGGGCTAAACTGGGCATTATCATTGACTTTGGCCCCAAAAAAAAGAGATCCAAACTGCAAGTAATCCTAACATTGTATATTTTCTGCAAATTATTTATATCCATATATATCTGAATCCAGCCGTGCCAAAGTTGTAAATAAAGTTGGTGAACTGGAAAATCTGAACCTTGAATGAGAATTTGACCCAGCAACTTAGATTCTACCATTTTTTCTTCAAGTTTCTGCAATGGGTGAATGTTAGAATGTAGGGACAGTTTTGGGGATGGCAAATATTTTCTGAAATTTTTCTGAGGGTAGGGGGACCGCTGTTAAAGTATAAGTATAACTTAAACAAATTAAAAACAGCTATAATTTTAAAAAGTTTAAAAAATGTGCTGAATTTGCAATGAGAATCCCACCTCGCCACCTCGCCACCCTCTAGATTTTTGTGGTTTTCAGTATTAAGTTTAATCTAAGTTACTGGTTTGTCGATTCCGCCCCCCCCCGCCACCCCACAATGAGATTGTTATGGCTGGGTTCAGCTGTACAATATATATAGAATTGAAAAATATATAAAAATAATTATACTAAAAATAAATAACTATAAATTATATAATAAATAATTTAATATATAATTTTGTGAACATATTTATCTATCAAATTAATTAATTAATATATATATATATACAAAGAGGGGTAAATGCTTTTGACTTGGAGCTATGAACCGGTGAGGTCTGAAATAGGGGACCTCATCCCCAATATAAACACTCAACAATAACACCCTAGTGGGGTAGATGTAGTTATTGTTTTAAAAAAAATATGTTTGTATGAAAAGACCTGACAATTAAAAGAGGAAGGACAATTTTCATTAAGAAATGAATGCCCTATCCGGAATCAATTGGTGCAATAGACGGCTTGGTCTCATGGATGATACTAAAATCTTTCTTTTCATTTCAATAATGATTCAAAAGAATATTCACCCGATCTTCTGTTTTGGAAGTCAAGCCCATATTCACCCGATCTTCTGTTTTGCAATAGACGGCTTACTCATCTGGGATCATCCTATAGAAAATTCAGCATTTTCCAATTGGTGTGACACTCCACTATTTCTCAAAGGTGTGGGGAATTGACTCTTCTATCTCACACTAATGGATGAGCTTTGGATTCCTATTGGTTCTCGTTATTGCTATTGTCAAGGCCTTATCTAGACCAACAGTTATCATCATCTCCATTGCTGTGGAAGTTGTGAATTAGGGTTGTCATTCATTGTTGGAGCAAGTTGTTAATTTAGAGAATGGATTAACATGGGAGTCACCCTACAAATTGAAATCAACAAATTGGAAGCAGTAGATTTGTGAGCTAGGAGGTAGAAAACTATTTTGTTCAACTACCTTTTCCCTAGTTCACCTAGGGCACCTCTTTGGTGACTTTGTTTCGCCTTGGGTATGTCTATGAATGCACCCCAACCATACTTGGGCCATCTAGGCTGTGCTTATGATAGACCCGCCCGGACCTATTTGATTTGAGTGTAGGGTTGGGGAGGGCAAGCCCAGTGATTGGTCTTTTTTATTTGTATGCACCAAATGGAACAGGCTACTCATTCCTAAAAAAGGGTATGACTCTGCCAAGTCCTCAAGTCTAAGGGACATTTGGAATGTGGGGAACGTCACCTAGAGTCTGAAGTATTCATCCCTCTAGAATGTTGGATTATCATTGCACTAAAAGCCATTTCTGAAATATCCCACCCTTGGTAGGATATTTACTTATCGAATTTTGCCAAAACCAAATATTTGCAAATAAACCAACTTACAACAGTTGCAAGCAATTAAAATCCAGGATTAATTAATACTTCAAGAAATACATTAAATTCATACTCGGATGATAACTTCTGATCTTGAAAGCTCTGTAAAACCTTGAAGGATGATCTCTAAGAAATTGACGAAGCTCTGTGATAATGCCTGAATAAGATTATCTCTCAGAATGTCCTTGGGTGATCTTCCACACCTGTAGACATTGATCTCTCTAAGGGGTTTTGACTTCAAGAAAGCCTGAATCTTGAAACTACCAGTAAACCCTTGTTGAAACTACTAGCAAACCCTTGTTGAAACTCTTCTCCAAATTTCTGCAAACAAGAATAATAATCCAAAATTACCAAAATTACCTTCAAATGCACTTTTGTAATATTCAATTTGCATTTGACTTCATCTTATTTAATTTACTTTAATTTCTTTTTCTTTCTTTTTGGTGCACAACTTTATAATATAATATTATAAAGTATACTTTAATAGTCACTTATATCTCCCTTTAAATTGGTACTTAAGTTTATATTATAAAGTGCACATTAAAATCACTTATATCTTTTAAATATTACAAATATAACTCCAAGATATAATTATGCCACCATGCTAGATATAGACACTCTGCCAATTGACCATACTCGTGACTTACCATAAATAGTAAGTATGCATCGGAGTCTCCTGAATGGCCTCCGAAAGGCGCACCACCAATAAATTGGGATGAAGAGCTGAAGAATACTGAAATTAGCACCAAAGGGTCTGCTGTCAAACCAAAGATTTCCCTCGAAAGGGTACCCTGAACACCCTCTTAGCCTACGGGGACCAGTTGGTAGGCTAACCACTGCATTTGACCATTGCTCAGGAAAAGGGGACATTACAATTTCTCATAATGATTTATGAAAGTAACAGTTACCATGAATATAATTTCAAATAAACCAAATACAAAAAATGTTAGAAGTATATATTAACTAGAACTTCATTTATCAAGCTGGTTTTATACTAAAATCAGCCTCTCTGTTATAGAAGATTTTTCTATACAGAGATCCTGCGAACCTTGGTTATGCTAAACTCATATGAGTGTGGGTACTACTATCCCAATAAATACCAGAATATAGCTGATTAAGCTCAACCTGCGGACAATACTCCTCACCCCATAGACTGCTCATAGCCTGAATCTCTGATTTCAGACTGGATGCAACACTATAGAAATAAAGATGCTTCTGTATCTTGGAATGGCACTGGAGACCCCTCTATGGACACTGAAAGTTAATATTAGCAATCTTATTTCTTACATTTCTGCTGTAATTGTCTATAATGCTGGCATTTTTAACTCTTCTGCATTCTTGTGTTGACGAAACAGCCACAAACGACTTATCTTTCTTTCTTTCCTTATTTTTATACTACGGGTTCTTGACATTGCTGTTTTTTCTCTCACTGCCCCAAGTTGGCTATGATTAGTGAAAATTTGGAGTATTTTCAAGATCAAATATAATTCTTTTTATTTGAAACTAAGTTACCAGTTCGGGTTCAGGTTCAGGCAATTTTTTTTTGGGGTTTGGTTCATTGGTACAAAAACATATAAAAATCAGAAATATATACATATTTGCAGCAGTAATTAAGTTCAAAATACACCACCATATTAATAGTCAAATAACATAGCAAAATACACCACCAATTTCATAGTCAAATATTATTGGAACTTTAATGTCATGATATAGATTAAAGTTCAAAAATAATAATGTCAAGTGTTAACAATCAGCCATCATTGATCATTGATCAAATATCATATGGGTCATCAAAAATATCATCATCATCCATATTAGATGATGTATGTAGTGGTAAATTAGAAGAACCACAAATAGTGCCATTGGCACTACCACTAGCACTAGCACTCTCATGCTCACTAGCTGGCTCATAGTCATCGTCAACATCAAGTGCAGCAAAGTGGTTAGTGGAAACATCCAAGTCAAGACGCTCTGGTTCAATATCCCACTTCTTTGTGTCCCCTTCTTTGTAGGCACTTTCTTTGTGTGTAAGGAGCCGCAAGTTTGAATGCTCACAAGCTGGCTCATATTCATTGTCAACATCAAGTGCAGCAAAGTGGTTACTGGAAGCATCCAAGTCAAGACACTTTGGCTCAATATCCCACTTCCTTGTGTCCCCTTCTTTGTATGCACTTTCTTTGTGTGTAAGGAGCCGCAAGTTTGAATGCACATACACCAATTCCTCTGCCTTTTTTGAATGTAGTCTATTGCGCTTTATTGAGTGGATGGAGGAGTATGTGCTCCAATTCCTCTTAGATGAAGATGAACTAGCAACCTATTAAGACCAAATTAGATAGTTAAGAGTTACGAAGTTTAACTAATTAAATTTAAAAATTAAAATATAAATAAATTTATAGAACTTAAAAGATTTTGACTACAAAACTTACTTGGGATAAAATTTTGATTGCAAGAGGTTGTAGGTACGTGTATGCTTGACCATGGAAGTACCACCAACTATGAGCATTGACTATATACTTGTCTCGAAGAGCATCAAGACAACAATCACTAGAGCATGCAAAGACCATGAACTCAGCCCTCACTACATTACGTTGGTTACGATTAGTGAAGAGTTTGCAAAGTGCTACCTTGTACCCTTGAGCCACTTCAACATCTCTATATGGGGCAAATCTTTTTGTCATAGAAAGGAGCTAAGCACTATAGTATTTTGGACTCAATGCAAAAGCAAGAAGATGCATCTGAGTGGTCATTTTTTTCCATTTCTCTACAATGATTTTGCATAGTTCTTTGAAGATCTTTTCTTTGAGATCTTGCTCTTTTGCATTGATGATGGCTTTCATCTTCTCAATCATTGAGTTGATGCCATCAGATACTTCACCTAAACAAGGTCTATCCATGTCAGTATAAGGAATCATGCTCAATATGGGCTTAGTGAAATTGAGGAGATACTCAACACGATCCCACCAATGTCATCTAGGATCATTGCTTAACCTTTGTTGCCCTTGTGCTATATCCAACTTTTCCCTCCTCTTCTTTGATTTCAATAGTTGTTTGGAGATGTTTTGTGTTACTATGCAACTTTGATGGAGTGTTTGGTGGGGTAGACTACTCTCCTTGCATTAAGAGAATACTTGTGTACTTGTACTTTTTAGATTATGGGGATAGTCTTTAATTGAATGACCAACAACTTGGCATCTATCACAAAATAGAGTTTTAGGACAATTAGTTTTAGTGTGACCATCTAATTTTACAATTAGTACACCAAAGTTCCTTACCATTTTCTTTTGCGTCCTTCAGTTCTTTCGTCATTTTTAGCATGTCTCTTTGAAGAGCTTGTATGGATCTAGATTTATCATTACTTGGATCATAATCCTCTTTGCTTTTCTTCAAATGACCGGATGTCTTACCTTCACTTTCTATGTTGATGATTTGATTATATGCCTCCTTGTATGACAAGGGAGGAACTATCTTCATTTTGTTTTGAAGTGAGGATATTAACCCTTTAACAAACTATCGTTTGTTTAGTCCATCTTTTGGTTCCCTTTCCATACAGTTGAGTAACTCCTCAAGTCTCCTGTCAGAGGCTCAAATATTCTCGTGCTTACTTTGTTGAGCATTATAGATTTCTGCAAGGATTTCATTATCATCCCTTAATAATTTGTACCCTTGTTCAAATTCTTTCTTTAGTCTCTCCCATCTTACTTCATTAGTATCAAGAAGGTTTGTATATCTATCTATCAGTACTTCCCATAGTGGGGCTAGAAAACACCTTAACCAATATCTTTGGTTTGTTTTCTTGTTTGCCGTCCATATAGTAATAAAGGTTCTGCAATGTCTTAGAGGGTTGTTAAATCCATCTCCACTAAATTTTTGTAGTTCTTGCCTCTCGACAGTTTGGGACATTTCTAGATCCTTCCAAAGACTTCGGTAGTCCAAACATTGCTAGTTCCCCCATAAAACACTCATCCCACTCCAACCTTCAATCTGGATAGTGTTAGGCTTGGTTGTTTCTTCATGAGCAATTCTTTGATGTGTTGAAGATTGCTCTCATATGCTTCACAATATTCATTTGCCAAAAAGTCCTTTGACTCTATTTCACTCTTGAGGGATTTAGTTATTTCTTGTAGCCAAACTTGGTTTGTAAGTCGATGCATACTTCTTTAGGTAAAGGAAGATGTTTAGCTATCTGCATCCATTCTTCCTCTGTATGGTTGTTCATAGTGGGTTGAATGTTCTGATGTTTTTGCTCTTGACTATGACTTAGACTTGCACTTCAACTTTGCATTATGCTTCAAGTTGGGCTTCAAATTTGAATTTGTAGCGATGGAATCTCTTCAACTACCTTCCATGGTCATCTTCATTGCTCTCTTTGCTCCACCAGTGTTAGAGATTGTCTAATCTCTTGGTCTTGACTACATTGTGGTCTCTTTTCACCTTTGTTGAGCTCTAAGAGCATTAATGTCTTAAATTGGACCCAACTCTTTTAAGGCAATGGTGCCAATGTTTACTCCTTTTAGAGTAACAAAAGTGATCTATTTTTCATAGGAAGTTCTTACATAGCAGTCCACCAAGGATGATCAACCAAGGATTAAAGTACTTTCCTTGACTACAAGAAGCCTATTTAAAGAACCTGACAGTTGGGAAACATAACACAACTGCTGACAACTACCAATAACTGATTCCTAACAACTACCCACAGGCTGACAAGTACATAATACATAGTCGGTGACAACTATATTAACAAAACATAACAAAGGCATTTTATGCTAACTACATACTCAATTCTGATCAGTGATTCCATTATTTCTTTGTAAGCCAATTGGGTGGACTTATTTTGTATTCTGATCAGTGATTCCATTATTTATTTGTAAGCCAATTGGGTGGACTTATTTTGTATTCTGATCAGTGATTCCATTATTTATTTGTAAGCCAATTGGGTGGACTTATTTTGTGATCTATGGTTCTGTAGGGAATTTGCTTGTCTCTTTTGTCATTTTTAATTGCTATTCATTCTTCTGAATAGAGATACATAGCATGAGGATCTATTAATTTTTTGTCTTAGTTACTTGTGTATGGGCTAAGCTTTTATTGGCTAGTTAGTGTGTTCAGATTCTGATAGTGGGTATCAATCAAAAATCTTGTTAGGTAGCAAGAGGGAGTCATCTGGTGACTTCTTCTAATGTACAATGTGTTACTTGATGTGATAGATTCAATTTCCCCGCCATATAATAACTTTCTTTTTCAATTCAGTGGCAATTCTTCTAGGAGTACTTGTTACATATTTCAGGTACTGGTTCTACTCAAACTTCTGAGTAGTTTCAGGAGTTAATGCAGAATGTTCTGCAAGGAAACCATCCCATAGTTAACTACCACTTGGCAGTCCAATGCCTCTCATCTGAACTTGAATACATGCAACTTCTAGCAAGCAACTTAATGCATCAAGAGTTCTATCTCATAGACCTCAGCCAGTTTAGGTATAAACTTTTTCCATTGGGAATACTTATGTCTCTAGAAGGGCAGATGCCCATTACCAATTTTCTGTCTACATCTTTAGAAGTATGGCTTTGGATTTCAGGAGAGACAATGAGAGGAACATCTCTTTCTCTATAGGATTGTTAAGTGCTTTATCCTTAGGATTGATCAGCCAGACCCTCAGAGTGCAGTTTATTCTCTTGAGGACATCATCAGTTTCTAGTTGGCCATTTTGTGGGGATCGATGGGATGTTCTCTACTCTGATATAGACTAGATCACCGTTCTCCATTGTCTCTACTCTTTTGGCTCTGTTTGCACTTCATTTTGGCAATAGACATTCCTTTCACAGAATTATTTTTATTATATGAATTTTGTGAATATTGTTTTGTAAGGGTTTGTATGCCCTCTTATTCTGTTTATTTCGTTGTAGTTTTTGTTTGAAATACTTCATTTTTGGTTGTTAGGCTTTGTTTTTCCCTACTGATAAGCTATTGTTATTTGCTGTTTGTGAGTACCTTTCATCTGCATCTGTTATGTGGATGTTATTATAATCTTTATATCTTCTAACTCTGTCTTTTTCTGTCTTTATCTTTCAAACTCACTCATGTAGGGAGAGCCAAAAGATATAAATCTGATGGATCTTCCATCTTTTAATTCATTAACATTTCAAACTAAAAAACATTCTACATTTTTTTATCTGCTAAGCTTGCATTAGCTGGGCATACATGGTGGTGTAGAAACAAAATGAAAGCGAACATGGGTATCATCTACTATAACATCAGGTGTCAGGCCACTTGACGCCATAGTCATGGACTTAATATTCTGTTAGAGAGAGAGGAGTGTTTAAGATTGAATCCTGGACTTCAGACTGTAGAATCTATTGGGCTTGAGTTCTAGTTTTTTCAATCATGCAAAGTCTTTCAGCATAAAGTGAGCAATATACTTAAAATTTTTGCTTGAATGCTATAATGCCTAACCTGGCTAATAGGTATATTTAGTTTGTGATGTTTTTTGAAAAGTAAAATGAACCCACAATAGTCCATTGGATTGTAATCCTGTGATAAGATAGAGAACTTATGCCATGACGATCCAGGTGAAAGACCAGCTGGTATGCTGCCTCTGGCATTGCATTTGTTAAGTTAAATTTGAAAAATTGAAGTTCAATGCCTCTCCATTCTTCAAAAGACTAAAGTGGTTCAATGATTAAAAAAACCAGCAATAACAAGTAAGTAGTGGAAGATTACCAGGGTGAAGGCACTATAATAATTCACTCCACATAGATAATCAAGGGAAACAGTTAATATTTCACAGGCTTAGTTCTAGTGTTTTCTCATTTTTAAGAAATCTAAGCTATTTATCTTTATTTCAGGTCAACCTTTTGTATTAATGATGGCAAGGAGTCCTTGGAGAGTTCATGGATTGGGTCAAATGGTTTGCATCAGCAAAATAGTACTAATAGCAATAGCAGCAGCAGCAGCAGCAGCAGCAGTACCAGCAGTACTACCAGCTCTAGTGAGAGTGATATTGAGCCAGGCATTGTCTCAGGAGAGCTTGAAGCTGATGCTGATTCTCTTGCATCTAAACAGTCTCATTTGACTTCAGCTGTTCTAGTGGATATGGATGGATCTAAATTTTTACATGTAAGAATGAATTATTTGATTATGCACAGTACATTTATATCCAACCTATCACTTGCTTAGAATATCTAGAGCACATATGCTTGTAAAGATTGCATTAAGATCCCTATTGAATCCAATGCATGAAAGATGGACTGAAAAGTAAAGCTATAAAATAAAATTGCATTGGTCAATTATGTTGCTTAAATGCTGTGGATCGTTCATTTTGAAAAGCAAATGATGCAAACATTAAAATTGGTAAATTCTACAGTTAATAAACTAGTTCCTCCTACTTCTGTCTCACTCCTTCTCGGTCAATTATGTTGCTTAAATGCTGTGGATCGTTCATTTTGAAAAGCAAATGATGCAAACATTAAAATTGGTAAATTCTACAGTTCATAAACTAGTTCCTCGTACTTCTGTCTCACTCCTTCTCAGTCAATTATGTTGCTTAAATGCTGTGGATCGTTCATTTTGAAAAGCAAATGATGCAAACATTAAAATTGGTAAATTCTACAGTTCATAAACTAGTTCCTCCTACTTCTGTCTCACTCCTTCTCCTAAGCTTATATGATGCCATTCTTGGCAACGTATAGACTTTAATGTGTTATTCATATTAAATATCATCGGCACACTCACACTCACACACACAATATTCTCTCTGAATGAAGAGATGTTTTAATGTGATTCTGTTTGAAGTTTTCTTATTTCTGGGTTTTTTTACCACTTTCTTTCATCGTACTTTTTGGGAACATAATCTTTATTCTTTAATACTGTATTCTGCCCCTCCATATACACCTTTGCTTGAAAAAATACTCTTGAAAGATTTATTTCTTTTTTCCATTTTGTAACATAATATTGATTTTTTCATTTTATGAATCCCCCTTCCAACTGCATTGATGCTCACCACCTAAGAGTCTAAGATTAATGTTTCCTTAAATTGTTTTTTAAATTTGGATGCAAACAATACTTTCCCTTTTTTATCATCTAGTCCCTAATCTGGTTGTATAAGTACAGTAGTAAATGAAAAACTTATGTTTGTTAAGTATTTGTCTCAGTTCCTTCTTTATTTCTTTAATTGTTTTCCATCCATGGAATCACTCTTTTACAAGCCTGTGATACATAAACTCATATTTGAATTCACAGTATGACAGGATTTGACTTTTTAAGTTAATTCCAAGAGAGAAGGTTAGGTTACATTTTATCTTCTTAAAAGTAGAGAATAGCAATATAATTCATTTCTTACTACCTAGGCGAACTTGAACAGGAGGTGCTATAGGATCTGGAGCTATACAGACTACTAGTGCTTTCTTCTTTCTGAATAAAAGATTGTATACCTTGATTTACTATCCTATTGCTGCAGTTTTACTGTTTGCAAAGCTGGTGTTTGACAACATATGGGTTAAACAACCATGAAAAGTCGACAAATATTCATCTTGTACATGAGGATCTTGGGTCTTCTATAATGTTTCTGTTGCAGTAACCCACAAAAGATTCAATGTCTGTTTGATTGTTCAATTTATCTATTAGTATTGCATCTGTTGTGATGATTATTTTGGTAAGTCCCCTTTATGATAGCTTTGTTATCTCAGTCTAGAATATTCTTCTGTATTACTATTACCAAATTGTTTTTGCAACTTATTGTAGCATACTTACTGGACGATTTAAAACAGGATTGTTTAGTATGGTTAAAAAGGATGTGATGATTTTCTCAAATCATGCGATAAAGCTGTGCAACGTCTCTTCAACATAAAGATCAAATTTTAGAAATCAACATTGCTCTTTCTCTTTTTTGTTTGCTAGAAAGTAAAACTTCCATTATGTATCAATTGGAATATAATGAGAATAAAGTGCCATATGCCAGAAAAATAAAGAAGTGTTGGTGATGGAATGTCCACTTCCAAACTGGAATCGACAGAGGCCATAAGTTTCTCATTTAGGTAATCTAGATAAGGAAATACAATGGCTTATGTCCAGTGTTTCAGTGATTTTTGTTGACTACCAGAATGCAGTAAATGTTGGCCATATAGTTCTAGGAAACTGCCTTTGGATTCATGCCATATAGTCTCAACTGAATACATAAGTGATAGAAATAAAATTTTAACAAAACAAACAAGCAATGGAAAAGCAGGAATTAAGACCAAAAGCCATTCATTGGTCACCTAGATCACAAATATTCTATTTTTCACCTAGCTTTGAATTGCAATGTCTTATTTTTATCTGTCCTGCATTGTGTGTGAAAAATTCAATTCTAAGACATTCATTTCTTGTGAAAGCAATCACTTGTGTGGAAATTTATAATAAGTATTTTGGATCACATTTTGTGACACATCATCTAGATGAGGAAATATACATGTCGATTGCAGAATAGAGGTCCTTATATAGATAACTCTAGTAAAATAGATTGACATAATCTACTATATAGGGCTACCCAAGGGATTTACTAATTGAACGAACCATTACCTACACAAATAATAGCCACTCATTTATAAATATTAAATACCACTTCCTCTTGGGTGGTGAGTCTTGTGTGACATAGCGTTGGCTTCTATAAGTGACTTAAGCCAAATCTCTCATCCCTATTCAGATTATGCATATCTTGCTAATCCCAACAACTTCCCTTAGACACCTTTTATAGTTCTCTTCGTTAGCCAGAACATTAGTATTTTCAATACAAATAGGGTGTTTAGTTTTACTTTTGAAAGAGTGCTATGCCAAAGCGAACTTGATAACTCATTCACTTTTTATTCAGCATCATGTTCTCTAATCCTTGTACTGATGGAACAATATTTTTCCCCATTGTATGACATCCCACAAGAACAACCAATCTATTTAATACTACATTTATGAGTTGGTTCAAAATAGTCCTTTGAAGGCTTGATCAACTTCCTTAATTTCATATACAATAAAAGCTTGCTTGGATGCTCTTTTTCTTCACAATTGTGGTGATCTTGTTGGAGATGCCATTAATATAAGAAACCTTAGTTAAGTAAGAAGTTTCTTCTTTAATATATTTTTTGTCACAGATCGAAAAAGCCCTTGTGGCATTGTTTTGAGGACCTGTGCTTTTTGAGCTAAGCGGTGATGCAATGTGCATGCAAATAAAGATCCTTGTTCTTATTATAATGCTTATTATTGCTTGCAAGGCCTAGATCTGGGTGTTGCATTACGCTGGCGAATAATACCTCTCTGCATTGGAGATGTATACAATTGTGTTCAAACTTCCAAGAAGTCGACACAAAATGCATTAACTCACATTATACGTATTGTTATAATTTCAATCTGGTGATACATCTTGCAAGAACAAACCTAGAGCATGCATATTTGGCTGATATTGCAGTTATTTGATCAGTCTGTCACTTATATTTGTAGGCTTTTGTTGTTTATTTGCTCCTAAATTGTTCTTAAAAAATTTCAATCCTATTTTGAGTTTTGAGTTTTGACACTTTAACTTTTGAGATGTCTTGCTTGATTCTGCCTATATCTATCTTAATCTTTACTAGCACATCAGTATACATATGAAGACTGGTCATCTTTTATTGATGTTTGGATCTATGTTTGAAAATTAAGTTATTTTGCCTGAACCTAACAGGCTGATCGAACGTTTTTTACTTTGAGTTGGTTATACTGTAAGAGATCTAGGAATTTGGAATGAGCCTTTCAGACTAGACAAAGAGACCTGCGTACTGATTATGATTGCAAAATTGAAGCAACTTGACCATGTAAATTGGCTACCATATTAAGTTTTAACTTCCCTTAGTCTGAAGATTGACATCAAAAGACTAGTAAATAAATAAAGGAAATTTACACTTACTTTGTGTAAGAAATAAAAAAGTGGAACATGAGTCTGATTATTTTGTAATATAGAGAATTATGTTTACTAAAAGAAAATGCTTACTAGATATAGTTGTTTACAGGGTGGAAAACGTGGACGGTCAAGTGGGGCAGAATTAATCAGTGAAGCAGGAACAGCTAAAAGTGCTAGGAAGGGGGATATTGCTGGACCAGAGGTATCAGGACTTGTGGGGGAAAAATCTGTCACTGGTACATTGAAATCAGGAGGTACTCTTACAGAACTGAATACTGTGGGTATATCATCTATCACTGCTGCAGCTGCTAGAAGCCCTTGGGACTGGCCTGATGATGATAGAAGCATGGGGATGGAGATTCAGACCGTTCTTGCAGAATTCGGTGATTTTGGCGATTTCTTTGAAGATGATACATTGGCCTTTGGGGAGGTAACATGTCATTCTCATTCACAGCATTGATGTTTATTATTACTCTTATGCATATTTACTAATGTTCTTATGTATTGCTTATAGTCTTATATTATCATTGGGAATCTACAAGAAGAATGTAATTGAAATTAAGAGGCTTGAATAGATCTTTAAATATTACTATAGCTAGGTATTGAAGTTAAGAGCATCTGAAACACATACCAAACATGATTGAAAATTTAAATTTCAAAATTCCTGTATAGTCTAACGTTACAGAAAAGATACATGGCAAATTCTTTTACAATTTTTTATAACCAAATTTTTAAGTGCTATATTTATATGTGCTGCCATCCCCCTGCTGTCCCTGCATTCCCCTGTTCCAAAACTCTATGGAACTATCCAATTAAGTGAGAATTGAAAGGAGGAAAGGAAATTTGCATGAGCTGAGGGATTATTTGCATCTTGTAAATAGCTATTTTTTGTTCTTTATATTTCAATTGTTTTTGGACTTTTGACTTATCTATATTTAGAACTGTTATCAATGTTAGAGGGGCATTGCCGGCGTTGGAGCAAGGATGAACGCTTTATTTATTGGCTGGCATTGTTGAAACACCGTTGTTACTTCATTATCTCCAGAGAGGATTATATTTGGCAGAGAGTAGTTTTTGAGATGTTAAGATCGATAGCAAGCTGGGGGAGAACAAGCGCTAGACATAATTGTAGATTTTTCTCTCAAGCTGTGTTAGCAATTCATTTTTAAAATAATATGAATGATTTGAAATAGTCAGCTTCCCTTAGTGAATGGGGCTGTACTCAAGTTAATGACTCCCATTAGCATGGAAGAAATTGAGTTGTGCTTCTCCAACTTCTTTCTCAAAGCAATAATAATCACTGTTCCTTCCAATTGTTTTTATTAAATTTCTAATCAATGATGTTTGAATCACTTAGTAGTTTCATTCATGCAGTCAAACGACCTTTTGGTGCCATTTTTCAGTGTTAGGTCGAAGATACATTTGTCTGTTCAGTGGCAGTTACAAAGTACATTGGCTTTTGTGTAGCTGATCTGTGCCTCAAATGCATATGTTATATAGATCCATTTGTTCATTCTAGATCATATATTTCTGCAAATACCTAATTTTCACATTTATCTGTTCAAGAATTGATGAGTTTCGGCTGGAGAACAATTGCTATGACTGCCTTACAAGGGAATCCATACATATAGACAGGAAAATAATTTTGTTTTGGCATATAAATAGGAAAATATTATGGAGTTGCAGATGTGATGGATTACTGTGACTTCTATAATCAATCTAAATGATGATGTCTGCATATTGCATTACCTTTAATGACTATTGCTATGGTCATTCTTACGTATACTCTTCATTGAAGTTAATTACAAGGCCTAATTATATGCAATGTAAGTTCTTCCTGCATCTTTTTTATTTATTACAAATCAATTATAATAGACAGTTTTTCACATACAAGTTAAGAGGAAGAAAAGAAGAAATCTTTGCTTTGAACAAGCTGGTTATTTATATGAAAAACAAGGATTTGTCTTTATCTACATTTAGCTTTATTGGTATGCATGCTAAATTTGATATTCAGAATACCATTAAATTGTTTTACTAGCTTCTGTTGAAGTTATTCTACTTCTAAAAATAGATTAAGTTCTGGGGAAAGTCAAGGTTTATGAATCTCTGAATGGAATGTTGTAGTTCTATTTACTTCTTTGTATTCCTAGAAAGGGATGTTGTTATTTGTGCTCATTATGATAAATGTTCATGAGTTATATGTGGTAAGTCTCATGACAGCATCATAAGTTGTAGAAGAGAAAATTCTTTATGGGCAAATATTGGAAACTTTTGCTTTCAGTAGAATTTGCATGAAGGAATATCTGTCCTATAAAACTGAAAATTACATATGTTTTACATGAAGCCTCCAGGAACGGCTGAGTCTTTTATGCTATCTCTAGCTGATTGTGGAGATGGAGTAGGCAGCCCAGATGCTAGAGGACTGGAAACATCAGATCAAATGCTTCTACCTGTTTTAGATTTTTCATCTTTAGATGGTTTTAGTCAGGATATAGAACTGGTCAAAGAGGATGCTGAAAAAGACTCATACAAAGATGCCAGATCATCACAAGCAGGGAGTCAGTCCTCAGGTCTTTCACTGGGAGAAGTTGATTCCCTGCCAAAAGCTGAAGCTATGATGATGTTTGCTCCAGAGTATACACCAGTTGAGACTACAAGAAGTGAACTTACATCATCTCTATTTAGAAGCCCATATATTCCAGATTCAAGGAAAAAACGAAATATTCAGTCAAGCTCGAATGGCTATGTCTACAGTGCAACACCGCCACCTTCTCCTTGTATAGAAAGTTCTGACCAGAAACCTGAATATGGTGGCAAAGGAAATGGTACTTCTAAAATAAGGAATGATACAGATATTGAACATGAGTTGAAAAAGCATTACAGACACGTGCAGTCTGGAAAAGTATTGTATGAGAAGCCATTGAGTAATAATAATTCTTCTGTGGTTCAAAAGAGAGATTTGCCATTTCCATCTATCTCACAATTGGTTTCCACGAAACTTGGAATGTCTGTGCAGTTAAAGAAATGTGAAAATGACCTAGGTGCAGGAGGGCTCTTAGTGGGTCCCAGAACAGTATTGGCCACTGACATTGAATGTGCAATGTTACAAGCTGCTATGTGCCGAATTCGCCATGTGCTTATGTCAAGTAGTAACATTGCTCGTCTTGGTTCAAATCGATTAACAGTTGGGACATCGCTGGACCGACCAACCAATGCATCACATTTCCATGAATCAAACATGCTATCTGGAAAAGTTTCTGTCAAACAAATGAAAGAGAGTATACCAGTGAGGATTGCTGGTGATGCAGATGAAGAAATGCATGATGGACATCGTACTGCACTAGTTGGAGTTTGGAGACCAGTGGGAGCACCCAAAGCTTCAAAATCATCTCATATACCTAAAAATGAGAATGTGAAGTCCTCACCATACAATGTATTTGAAGAGGAAAGTATTGTTTCAAATACACTCAAGCAACCTTTGCATGAACTTCTAGATGCTATGTCATTTCTGGTTCAACAAGCTACTACATCAACAGATATTTCCCTTGATGGGGATTGTGGAGATGGTCCATTTGCATGGCTAGCATTTCAGGAACAACAGAGACGAAGGTTTTCTTGTGGACCTGCCATGGTGCATGCAGGCTGTGGAGGCTCTCTGGCTACTTGTCATTTCCTAGATGGTTCTGGCGTGGAATTACTAGATCCTCTTGTTGCAGATGTAAGTTACCCACCGTACAACCATAAAATTGATTATATTTTCTATGTTTTGTGTAAGCCCTTTCTGAGTTTATTTTGCTTATTTTTCTAGAAACACAAAACTCTCTTCTTATATATACTATTATTTTTGTCTGTCATCTCTGGTTAGATACTGCTAAACACAATATAAATCTGATATGCTAAAAGAAATGATTATCATACATGCAAATGTGTAAGGACAATTACTTTTTCCATCTGCAAAATTTTAGTTATATATGACTTGTGTTATGGTTAATATAAGTTCTTGATCTTCTACATTTGTATTCAAAAGTCTTTGATTACTGAAAGGACAGAGCATTTGCACTGTTGCAGCTGGACAAAAATAATGGTCATAAGTCTACCTCTGGAAAAATATATCTAGTTCTTTAATAATTTGATGTCACAGTGGGGATATTACAAAAAATATATTTAATAACATGTGACAAATTGACAAGAAAACTTGTTAAATCACAAAAATAGACTCCAATATGAAAAGTTTTGTAGGGGCACAACAGACACAATTGTGATTGGGTTAATCTTGCATGGGTAAGAATTTTGAGACAAGGGTGACTTATAAGGAATTATGTTGGAAATGCTTTCAAATGGGTATAAAGTCTAGAGGGTGAAAAGAGCAAAGTGATGGATTCCATTCACTGTTTCTTCCCAAACTAAAAATGCTTAAAAGTGTTTTTGTGATTTTTGTGTCCCCCTTGGTCAATATTACCAAAATTACATGCAGAAAAATGTCATTAGCGTAATGAGTCTAATGCCTATGGATTTAGGTCATCTTGATATGACTTAAAACACACAAGAATCAAATTACCACCCTTGTTCCTTCCCTCACACCCTCCAAAAAAAGATGCTCATTGGAGCCTTCAAATTTTTAACATAAATATGTTATTGGGTTGTAACTAGGTTAGCCACAAATGGGTAAAAATTATGACTTGTAAGGCATTACATGCTTCAAAAGATTTGCCAATGGGGAAAGCAGCGACAGAGTTAAACTCTTAAATTAGTGTATTAAATTCATTGTTTGTTCCACTGCTAACAAACGCTTAGTGGTGATTGTGTGCTAAGCAGGTACCTCTTGTAATGATTACCAAAGTACATGAGGATTGCCATTAATCTAAGTTACCGGTTCGGGTTTGGGGACGGGTGTGGGTACGAGAACCAATTCAAAGAAATTGCCCCTAAAATTCTATGGGGCCCACAGAACAACTAGACTAGCTACGTATGGGTGCGCACGTGTACGGTACGTGGGTACGTGAAATTTTTTTTAGGGGTTTGGGTACGTATGGGTACGTATGGGTACGTGTGTATACATATATATATGTGTATTATATTTACAAAAAAAAAGAGAAATATATAGAATTGTAAAACTAAATCATTTCATAGTATGATACTTGATCATTGATCAATGCCAAATGCCAAAGATAAATATTAAATGCCAATTGATAGTTGTATTTGATTGATTTGAAAGCAAATTGGGTACAAAATGGCATCCTCATGTGGAATGCGTTGATGTTGATATTCTTAAACAAAATGAAAATAGAAAATTGTTTTTGTAAAAATGAAAGTAAATACTACATTAATATATTTTACAAATTTACATGTTCCTCTTTCCCATGAAAATGAGGTGCGCCATGGAGTTTTTTATGGTTTCAGAAGCCTTAAATGCAATATTATAGATGAAGACTTGTAGGAAAACTATGGAAACTTGGACTTGGAGAGTACCTAGAAAATCAATTAAATTCAATGGGAGTTTGAGGGCAATGTCTCCAATGGGGTCGAGGGGCAGCGCCCCTTGTGGGGGTCTAGGTGCAATGCTCCAAGTGGGGTCAAGAGGCAGCGCCCCTCGTGGGGGTTTGGGGGCAACTCCCCCAGTGAGGTTGAGGGGCAGTGCCCCTCGTGGGGGTCTGGGGGCAGGTGCTTAGCACACAATCACCACTAAGCATTTGCTAGCACCTCATTTTCATGATTTTTTGAGTGGCAAAAAGATAATGCTAACAAAGCCCAATTTAAGACCTTCAAAACACACAAACTGCAAAAAATATGAGGGGTAAAAATGAAATGTATGTGTTTGAAGGCCTCATATTGGGCCGTTTTAGGGTTAGGAAGAAAGAAAATTAACAAAAAAATAGTTTTTTAATCAAGTTTGGGCCCACATTTTTTGACTTGGCCCATGGGTTCGCGTTGGGTTCGTGCTGGGTGCGTGCCCAGCACTGCGGGTTCGCTTGGGTGCGCGGGTGTGCGCACCTAGGCAAACCCACAGGGCTGGGCGCGCACCTTGTGCGTACCTAGGGCGTACCCACGTACATCCTCATTTATCCAAGTAAAATGTCTATGGTGTGCGCACCCAGGCGAACCCACAGGGCTGGGCGCTTACCTTGTGCGTACCCAGGGCATACCCACTTACGTCCTCATTTATCCAAGTAAAATGTCTATTGGAAAACAAATACTTAAAACACTTGTCTTCGTGAAATGGTAACTGATAATTTTGATGCCATCCTTAAGCAGCAGTTTAGTGGCCTTATTCTTAAGGGAATGAGTTAATGATGTTTGCCCAGGTGTGAAAACTCATGGACTGATTTACAGGTGTCAGTTACAAAGGCATGACTTATAGGTGTTAAAGAGGCCAAATCTTAAATTTCCTCTAGGATGACTCACAGGTGTCAAACATAGATACATAAATACTGAAACGAACAGTATTATTTACAAAAGAAGAAATTCAGCATCTATGTCAGATAACAGTCATTAATTTCCAGCCAACATCATTAATTTCTGGTAAAAGAACAACAGTCTAAACCATTGTTGAAAAGTAGTAACAGCCAATCTGCCACTTTCTGATGTCAGATTTATACCTTCTTGTATTCAACTATTAATGAAAGTTATTTCTTACTGCAGCAGCATTGAAATTGCTCTACAAACAGTTAAAGGTCTACACCAAGCATGAACATCCAGTGCTTTGCCTATCATTTATGTTGAGCATTAGAGTAAATCCTAAAACAAAATCTACAATATCAAAAAATGTAGAAGAGGCAGATTTACAAACATCAAATATATGGTACCTGAAAAGAGTTAGATTTTTCAAAGAGTCATATATTATTTTCTATCCTGAAGCCACCTTTCAAAACTGAAAGGAATTCAATATGGGTTACAAAACTTGAGGGACATTTGTGTGGCAGTTAAAACTTTGACTCAACTTAAATGCTATATGAAATGCAATATTTACCAACATATGGTGGGCACAAAAATCCATATCGTTTCCATCATGGTATTTGCTTAGGAGGAAACTGTAGCCAATTTCTGCTTTTGTACAGGGGAAATGGTACGCAGAGTATGTATTTACTACATAAACTTAGCTTCCAATTGCAAGCTTCCTTTCTTGTCAACCATGTTTAAGTCCGCCTATTTTGGATAGTTGTCATCTTGGTGTACAGATGAAAGTTTTCCAGGGGAGAAGGGTAGATATTAGAAAAGGTATCTTTGGGTGTATAACATACCACATCCCTCGGAGGAAACAGTTCCTAATTTATGCTATAGATAAAGAAACTGATCCTTAGTTTGTATTGGAAGATTCATTCGGCTTCTGATTGCAAGCTTGTATTGGGAAATTCTCTTAGCTTCTGAGTAAAACATCCTTTCTTGCTGACCAAAGTTGTTTTAGTCTGCCTATTTTTCATGGTCCTATTTGATGTCTTCTACTGAAGGAGGGTGGATATGTGGAGTGATATTTTTGGTTTGTACAACATGTACATCCTCTTCCGAATGTGGCATTTAATTGAGTATAACCTTGCTAATGTTACCCACCTTATGATTGCCAAGGCAAAAGGCCTTTGGTCCAGTGGCCTGTGGGATGGAGTTTGCATTGCATCATATATGTTCTAGTTTTAAATGTTTCTGGCACTTGGTCTTTTGTATTAACCACAAGTGGTCTGACTTTGTCTATGACAGGAAGGTGATTTCTATCCCTACAACTTTCTTACAGAGATTCATATTTTGTCAGTCTTAAGTATAACATCTTAGAATAGGGCAGGCAGTTGCACTAAGTGCTTTATAAGAAGGCTGGTGTTGTTGTCTTCTTTGCTCTTATGATGAGAGGAACATAAAGGCCAAATGAAAGCTTATATGGTACAAAAGTGCAGAAGTCTATAACATATCAATAAAGGTGAACTTTTGACAGTTATGGCTCTGTTATAGATGTACTGGATGAAGTGCAGGTATTTGTAGCACTGCTTGTTAGACTGAATGTATTCGTAAGGCATACTCAAAATTCTAATGCAAAAGAGAACTACAGTTGATAGCCTAGCATCCTCAACAATATTTGCTTGGCTGAGGTGGTAGGAGTCTCAAGCTACGGTGAGTGCAAGACATTGGCTTTGTAATGTAGTGGAAGAAAGCGTTGCAGTATCAGGAGCTTCAATGATTTTGTTATAGGGAGTGGAAACAACTATTTATAAAAATATACACAGCAATACACTAAACAAATTAATGGTCAGGCTAACCAGTTCATACCTAAGCTGCTAACTAACTACACTGTAATGCATTCAATCACTGAGAATGCACTATTAGGTGCGGATAAATGACAATATTGGATTATAAAAGGCTTGAAGTAGATGCATAGGAAATACCTGCAGATAATCATGAAAATTGTTCTGCATGACCAGTTGATAGAAATATTTATGAAGGCATGGAAAGGTTTTGCTCACTCCAAAGTGTCCTCGATATGAGGAATGGGCCTGTTGACTAGGGTTCTACAGGTAATGACACTGGTACATGGTTCAGGTTTTACATCCCATCTTCTGAAGAGTATTGTGCAAAGAAAGAACTTTTGAGTCTTTTGACTATTGATTAGTCTTATAATGCCATGCAAATAGGTCCAAATTGTGGATCTAAAGGATAAAAGTCTCTTCAGTCCTCATAATTGCTTCACCTGATATCCATTATGCTGGTGCTGCATGCACAGGAGGGTGGCTGAGATTTTCAATCTTGTTGGTGGCTCAATTCTTGTACTTTAAAGTTTATTGTAAGCTGAAAGTTCTGTAGGTAAGATGTGAATTTCATATGGCAATCCGCTTGGATTTTATTTTATTCAGGATTTATGAACTGCAACAGTTAGTGATCTTTATACAGTGGTTTTGCCAGGATGACCTGTATATTATGTAATCTGCTTGCCAAGAATGATGTGTTGCCAGTTCTTGAGTGCATGAAGTTTTTATAAGCTCCCCAGTGTTCTGTGGATGTTCTTCCTCCTAAAGAATGAGGCCCATGGAAAATTGATAGTCATCTTTTACCTGAGTAAGTTTTGAGCAGACAGCATAATTGAACTTTTGGAAGGTCTCTATCAGAATGATTATTGCTTCGAAGTTAATTGAGGGGACGAGTTATAGAATGACTGCACAGAATAATGATAAATGGCATATCTTAAATATAAGAAGATGTTGGTTTACAGAAACCAACTACACAAAACATTTGTTCTGTATGCAAGTCCATGCAGCTCAATCTGTCTCACTATTGGTCTTGTTTATCTTGTAAGATCCATTAAATAGAAGCTTGTATTGTTGTCCAGAATGGTTAGTAACCTGAAGTCATTTTAACTTACTATGCAAGGCATGTCTTCTGAATCTGAATCTGTTCCATCACATTACATATTTGTATTGGAGAGATTTAAAGAGAATTCATTGTGTTCATTAGATTCCAGTGTCCAGAAGGCTTGTCTATTCTAGGATCTACATGTGCAGAAAATCATATATACTTGTATTTATAGTATATACCACTCATCTAACAGTTGCACCTTCCAGTTTCTTTGACCTATTTTTGTTCATTTCTTTCTTTCTAAGTTACTGGTTCGTTTTTGGGTTTGGGTACAGGTACGAGATTCCGGTACATGGATTTGGTCAAAAAAAATTTTGGGGTTGGGTTCATTTTGGGTACATTAATACAAAAACATATAAAAATCAGAAATATATACATATTTGCAGTAGTAATTAAGTTCACAGTACACCACCATATTAATAGTCAAATAACATAGCAAAAACACACCACCACTTTCATAGTCAATTTAATAATACAATACAAGGGCCTTCATACGCCCAATTTGATGTAAAGCCAGTACATTTTTACTCAATCCTCATGCTATGGTTCAATGTTGTGAATCATTAGAAAGGAGAAATAGCAAGGCAACCTGTTTCTCATGAAGACCAAACGAAATGCCATCTCAATATCCTAAACTGTCACTTACAACAGAGATCTGGTTTCTATGGTGCTTAGAACATCCTATATTACTAGTACCACCATCAGAACATCTTTCCGAAGAGATGTGCAAGGATACTGGCATAGTTCATGCCTTACTTCCACTGAGAACATCAGAATCTGCACTCAAAAGTTTAAGTCAAATGGACTATGGTCATATGTCCTCCCAAACAGTGATATCTTCCAAGTCCCAATTATGAATTCTAACAAAGCAATGAATAAACAGAGCTGCCCTTCACATCACCATAACACAAGATGCAAAGTTTACAAAGAGCACAAAACAATCCCATAAAGGAAAATAATAGTGTCTGATGTTGAATCTCCAACATTTTACTCATGCCTAATTTGACTCAGCTGCTCTTTATCAAATATCTCAACCATCCTAAAAATATCAAAAATATTCGGCACTTGAGAAACCCTAGAAACCAATCTGTTTTGTTGGAGAAAAATGTGAGCAAAGTTGAAATGAGAAAAAAAATCACAATATACAGCCTTTGAAGGGAAAAAATCAGATAATATCCAAAAAAGTTGATGTGGATTTTCTCTGGGTTCGAACTGGATATGAACTTTTCATACCCATAGTCATGAAATCGTTTCCTGGTCATTTCCACAGTCAAAAAAACGTATCCTGGACGTATTTTCTTTGTTTCCTTACCATTTCTCATACCCGTATCATACCCAAGGCCATATATGGGCGTACCAGTAACTTAGCTTTCTTTCTTCTTAGTGATTGAGAAAAAGGCTGCTGATTGTCACTGTAGAAGTATCTAAATTTCGATTTTCTTAAGAATAGTCTGAAGGAAAAACTTCACATTTGACTTCATTGCACAATTTTTCTGCATTTAGTTGACTTATATGGATTAGTTTTCACTAAAATGTGCTTGTTCGATCGTATATTGATGGGGGCGTTGTCATGGGTTTCAGGTTTCTCCAGCAGCAGTACTGAGTTTGCTGCAGTCGGATGTTAGAACAGTTTTCAAAAAAGCTTTTGGTGATACAAATTCTGATGGGCCATTGTCTATTATAGATTGGTGCAGGGGGCGAGTACAGTTAGGTGAGGGTGGCCATGCAGGTGACAGTTCTTCTGGGGATTGTGCCCTAAATGATTCCAAGGAAGCTACAAGTACAGTCTCAGGAACTATTGGAGATCCCATAACTCCACCACAGTGTTCAGCGGTTGGTTCAGTAAATCTCAAAGGTACAGGCTTGCAACAAATAGATAATCAAATTTCTGAAGTCCAACGTGGCAGCAAGAATTGGTGTATAGAAACTTTATCCATGCCAGAGAGCATGAGATTGGATGATAGTAGTCAAAGACGAACAGCACTGGATACAGATGGAGATCTACAAATGGGTGTTTCACGCAATAGACCAACACTTATGGCACTTTCAGTGCCTTCTTTGCTTGTTGGGTATTTGATCTAAGTGACTTCAAATAGTGGCTTGCCCTTATACAGTTACTTTTGTGTTTCTTTCTTGATATCTCTTTCTTTTGTATTAACATTAAGATCTACTTGCAGATACCAGGATGACTGGTTGAAGGCATCGACTAGCCCTATTCAACTTTGGGAAAAAGCTCCTCTTGAGCCATATGCACCTCCTAAACCTGTAAGCCCCTGTCTACTTTCATGAATATCTCTGTTCTCCATGCACTTGTCTTCTTTTGGCTGTGCAATATTTCCTGTCATGACCTTTTATTTCCTTTTGTCTCATTTGTAGGATTACCACTATTGTGTTTGATTTCTGGATGCATATTGTATCACAGGTTGCATATTATGTTATTTGTCCAAGTATAGAGCTGCTACTTTCTGAATCAGCTGATTTTTTTCAGCAGTTGAGTACAGGTATGCTTCAATCTTCTTGTTTCCTATTGGTAATTCTTATCTTGTGGCCTGCTTTCTTGTATGTGATCTTTAAGTATACATAATTTGTTTTGAGAAATGTACCTAATAGTCATTTTGGATTATTGTTCATGTAAATATTTTGTCATTATATCACAAAACTGTTAGTTTAATCGATATAGTCTTTTTCTTGCCTTATGTAACAGTTTTTGACACCCCCATTTTGGCCACATGTAAAAAATTATAACTTTACATTGCTGTAAGATCTTCATTAAGATGTTCCAATCCCTTGTAGAAGGTATACCCAAATACGAAGGGTCCATAGGGTTGGAGATGTAATTGTATGTCAAATGTTGCAGGTTGCAATGTTATATTGGTGGCGTTTAAACCTTGAAGCATGATGTAATAATCATGGAGGCTGTGCACCAGAATTTATTTCTGGCTATGGACTAAGATGTGACTTGGGACATATCACCAGTCTGAAATTAATAGTGAGGAGGAAGTAAAATGGTGCAATGCACTTTTTCTTAGTTAAAAAGAAAAAAATGAATTTTATATAATACATTAATATGAAGGAATATAATGTTATATTGGGTTCGTTTAAACCCTGAAGCATGATGTAACAGTCACAGAGGCTGTGGACCAAAATTTCTTTCTGGCTATGGGACTAAGATGTGACTTGGGACATATCATCAGTTTGAAATTAGTAGTGAGGAGGAAGTAAAATAGTGCAATGCACATTTTCTTAGTTAAAAAGAAAATATCAAATCTTATATTGTACATTAATATGAAGGAATATAACAACTAATATTGTATTCACCATCAATAATTTTTAACCTGCATTATGATTGAGTGAGGACTAACTGACTTAAAGCTCAGAATGTTTGCTTTGGCTAGAACCTTTTCCACCTCTTTTTAAAGCTTATGCTGTTATGCAGCCTATAAAGGAAGGAGAGGCTGACAAAATCAGGAAGGGGAAGCTGACAAAATCAAAATTTCTTGGTCACTATTTGCACAACAATTAGTTTTTGGTTGGTTATCCATGATATAACTGAGTTACACTCATGAGTTAGGTAGTAGGTGATTACTAAGTTCCTGATATATAGTCGCTCTACAGTGGTTATGTTTGTGCATTCTCATGATGTTCATTTGGGTTTTTCCTTCCCTCTGTACAAGGTACGCAAGGATTTGCCATAATTAGCTCAATTTATGGATTTTCCCACTACCAAGCTTAGGAGGAGGTTTCCTATGATATCACAGTAGAAACCAACATGCACATGGAGTTTATGACTCTGAATAAATGCAGTAATGAATCATGTTTAGGTAAATGTTACTTCAGAAATTTAAATAATGCACCTGAGAACATTGCAAGTCTATTGTATAAGTATTGGCTCTTTGTTGTTGATTTATCCCGGTTCAGTCTGGCATTCATGTGAGATGGAGTGGCTTTGTTTGCGAGGTGAAATGCAGTCCCTTATCTTGGTTATAAAGTATTTTCATATCTTAATATCTGTTCTTAATGCATGAGACTATTGTAAGATCTTTTTTTTCCCTGGTTATTTTTGCTTTAGGTCCATAAATACATTTACCTCAGAATAAGCTTGATAGATTCATAACTATTTTGAGTCATAATTTTGGAATAGAGGTATCTTTCTTTGCATGCATTATCTCTATTGGAAGGAAGAAATAATTATGGTTTAAAATTTTTGTCTTTCAAGTTTATAGCAGTCATAAAATATGTTGAGAATTTAGTGGTCAATGCTATTCGAATAAGTATGTGCAGTGCCTTTCATCCTTGGATGGAATTTATGAATTCTTGATTAAGTATTAGAAAGGAATTTGTTAAATATTGAAAGCATAACATGTCAAATATTCTAAATATTTGAGTTCTAGAATCACTTTACACTTCCAGTAGCCCTTAGAGACTTTGTGGCGGAAGAAACTCTTTTGTTAAAATGGGGATTGTAAAGCTTGGAGGAATCCACAACTGCACAGGGAAGAAAAAAATCAGATCAGAAACTATGGAAACCACAACCAAGTGATGGATCCAAAAACACACAAGGTAAGTACACCTTGGTGCTCATAGAAATGGAGGTAGGTGTGGCCCTGAAAATAACTTAGTTCCACAGAGTTTCCTGATGGGGGGGTGGCGCAGTGACGGGTTTCGGGGCAAGGGGACCAAGATCCTAAGTTTGGGGGTGGAGGGGGATGGTGGCGGGGTGTGGCAGTGGGGCAGCAGTGATGAAATACATATAGTACTTGAAAAAATAGTTATAAGAAGATGTATAAGTATAAGAAATACAAATGAAACTTTGGAAAATTAGTTTTAAACATTTGAATTTTGAAGTGATCATTAACTTGGCATCACTCCTTTTCTTGCTCTTCCTCAACCCTCTTGATCTTCATTCTCACTCTTTCACTTTACACTTGCAGCTTTCACTATCAGACTCACATTATTAGCTTCTTGTTGATTTGTTTTTGTGAATTGAAATGAGTATAGGAGACAATTTTATAGAGTTTGTGGGGTTTGGGTGGGGCCAATAGGCTATTAGGGTTTGGCCTTGAGCACAAAGTTCAATGAATATTTTGATTTTTTTTTAAAAGATTCGCTTTTTGGTTGTCTAACCATAGGAGATGTTTGGAGGTCTTCAAGATGGTCTGAAGACTCTTAGGAGTCCCTTGGATGTCTTGGGGATGCCTCAAAATTTTGACCACATCTTGGAGACAACAGTGTTGGTGGTGGGGTGGCAGGGCTGGTGCTGGGGCTGCAAGGGGACGTCCCCCCCAAGTCCCCAAGTCTTTGAGATGAGGACATCTCGGAAACACGTGGTTTTTGGGGGGGCACGCTTCCCGTGGAACACTGGAAAATACACTAGGAAACTAAAGTTACACAACTGAGATATGTGAATAAAACTTGAAAGTAAGAGTAAAACTTGGCTCTAAGCAAGAACTCGTGGAACCATGAAAAATAACTTTGTAAACATTGAAACAAACAAAATTATGTCAAATTAAATTATAAATAGTCAACATGCAAGTGGTTGCCACATTTTCTAGATATTCCAATGCTTCACTTGGTTTAATTTCAAAGGATTTCGGAGATGGAAGTCCTTAGAACATCTTATGAATATGCTCCGTGGTGATGCATCTTTTTCCAAAAATGACTTTGTTGCCCATGGGGGATGTTTTGGGAATGTGGGGATGGGTAGGAAACGTCCCCATGTTGTCCCCTATTTTGCAAAAGAATTGGAAACATCGTCAATATGCACACATTTTTTTAGGGGACACTCAGATACATTAACCATTCTTGGGATGGCTAGGGGACGTCTAAGACATATTTTAGTTACTTAAAAAAGCAGTTTACAACCCTTCAATGCTTGTTTGGTTTATGACATGTTCATCTAAGATTTACAAAAAAATCATGAAAATGGTATGTGCATGAAGGTTTGTGCGGTTTTGAAGGTCTTCATTTGGGCTCGGTGGTAGAGGCTTTGCCCCTTGACCTTGCCTTAGGTGTTGCCCTTGGAACTCGTGAGAGGCACTACCTCTCAATCTCATTGGGGACACTACCCCTAGACCCTTGCTAGGGGTGCTGCCCCTCATCTCCAAGAGAGGTGTTGCCCCCAAACTCCCACCAAATAAGTCTGACCAAGTAATAGACCAACGATTAATTATATCACAAAATCTACAGATTACATATCCTTTGTTGCAGATCTCTACATCTTCACAGTTGAAGTCACAGTCAAGGACTATCTTGTTTCATACATTGGACAACTTGTTTAGTATACAAGGACTGCCATAGACAAAGTTGACATGCTATGGTTATTATATTAAATATATTGTTGAATATGAGTGAAGTCATAGTCAGCAACAAACGCTACTTTCATAATACAAAAATGTATCAATTGTGCCCTGCATAGGCAACTCATAGAGCAATCCCATCTATTGGTATCCCAGTTAAGGTCAAACCGGAACATAGCCTCAGTGATCATTTAATTTCTTGGTTCTGACCACCTTGTTGTATCTTCTTGCTTTTGTTGGGGTCTAAATGCATTAATATCTTAAATTAAACTTGACTTCAAGGCAATGGCACAAATTTTTACTCAGTTATCTGATAAGAATAGTACATGCATAAAGGAATATAAATAACAATGCATACTAGACAGAATAACAAAAGTATATATATTTATTCAAATGAATTTCTTACATAGAAGTAGAGAAGAGATGATCAACCAAGGATTAGACTTTTTTCCTTCTATGAAATGTTTATTTAAGTACCTGATATTCGCCGAGTAGAACACAACCGTTGACAACTACTAACAATTGACTTCTAACCATAGTTTAAAAATTTGTGAATACTTGCATGGGAATACTACAAACGAGTAATTGAGGGTGAAACTTGGCACTGAATTTTTACTAAATAACACCAAAAATTGTAGCAACTTGCCAAAATCACAATTTCAAAAAACTCAGTCAAGCTTTAAGTGTAAAAAGTGATGCAATTTTGTTTTCACTATTTTTTTGATTTTTGTGAGACATGTTGGGATTTAAAAGGTTGTGTCTGAAGCTTCAAGGTTCTACAAAATTTCAGGTATGTATCATGAATCCATGATCATCATTGCTTTAGTTTTTTTTTCATATTTTCTTCGTTGTGCTTTTGTAATTGTTTAAAATTTTACTGAGTCATTTAAAAACAAATTAATGACTGTCATGGCTGCCAATGATATTCATTAAAATATTAAAAAATGACTATTAGAATTTTGCTCATCATTATTTAATATTTTTTCTATGTTTTCTTAGTTGTGTTGCTATCATTGTTTACAATTTTAATGAGTCATTTAAAAAAAGTTAATGACTATCATTGTTTTTGCCTAGTGCGAAGTTTTAATTTTTGTGAGTTACTTGAGTAATTGCTAAGTCCGAAATTTTAAACTATGCTCCTAAGTCCTAACAACTACCCACAAGCTGAAGAGTAATTAATGCATAGTAGGATACAAACAGATTAACAAAACATTACAAAGACATTTTGCACTAACTATATGTGACAGCTGATATAATGCTTTGCAGGTGGCATGCCACATTAGTATATTGCTTTTGATTACCTCTTTTTCAGATTTTCTTATTCCTGGTCAATAAAAAGTAAAAACCTATTTTTGTTTCAAGCAACAATTCGTATCCTTGTTTATTCTTCTAGGAAACAAGTTACCACTTCAGCCAATGACAAAGTTCCCATTTGGTGACAAAAGGTTTCCACTAGGCTTTCATATGGTTCTGGTAGACTGGCTAGAATTGCAAACACACTATCATTTAAATATTTTACTTGCCATATGTCTTGGAGAATATGGATTTGCAATTCTTTATTAACTACTGATATGAATGAAGAATTATTCCCCTTGATCTTTAAAGATCCAGTATGGAACCTTGAACATTACACTTAGATCTTCCACATTAAGTTTTGTGTATTGGATGAGATTTGCAGATATAAGGTCTTTTCAATTTGGGTTGTGAGATATTATAGTATGACATTTATTGTCTATGCCCTTGTGAATTAAGGTGTTTGGGAGTTTTACTGAACTCTGTTTCCGTTAAATCAGATCAGAAGTTCATGTCACTGTTTTTTATAGGAGATTGTTGCTCGTAGCAAGAACCAGAAACATTGCAAGCACAAGTGTCTACATTACTGAAGTTATTTACGGCTTCTTCAAATTATAATACGAACAAGAAACTCATGAATGGCTTTGGAAACAAGAACACTTAAATTAATAACTATGAATTAAGTTAGTTGAAGTTTCTCTCGTATCTTGCATGATGTAGTATCTGTATATGGGAGATACCATTTTTGATACCTAGATCATTTTGTTTGTTCTGATAGGTTCTCCTGTACTGAATGGAACTTGTTATCAATTGATAAATATACAATATTGTCTTTGTACAATCATTCCGTATCATTGTTTTTAGGAAATGGATTTATACTTTCATTTGCAAGTTTCCCAGTATTAATTTCAAGTCATCCATTCTTTGTTTTGGTACTTGGGTAATCAGTTCTAATGGTTTTTGGAATGAAATCGATTCTGTTTAATTTGGATTTTTATCAATTTTATGCTGCATAGAAGGTATTGCCAGCGACATGTTTTGATATGTTCTGAAACTACCTTGGTTGCCTGCTTTAACTTATCTACAATTTGGATTGTGTTTTACCAGTGTATGAGGCATGCAAGCTTGGGAGTCATGCTCCTGTGAATATTGGAGGGCAAATGCGCTTCAATTCTGGCAAATGGGCGTCATCAGGTGTTGTGCCTGTAGAATGTCCAGCACAGTTTCAAAAGACCGTAAACAATTTATCTTTTATTGGCTCCATAAACGACTACTTAATGACACTTGAAAAAGGTTGGGATGTCAGCAGCTTCCGCAGGTCTCTTGCAAAGGTGCTCAAGAGTCTCCCAATTGGTGCTAATTCACTGGGAAGTCAAAAAGACACAGATAATGGCCCTTTCACGGTAAATGCCAAGATCCTTTGTCTTTTCATTGTGTATGTGTGTGCTTGTGTGCTTGTGTGCATGTGGGTGTGTTGATTTGGATCTAGCATGTAAAATTGTGATATGATTTTGAGCTTTGCAATCTCCTTTTTTATTCCAGTTTTCTGTTTTGCTTTTAGTTTTGACTCATGCTTTGCATTTTAGTTTTCTTGTGTGTGTGTTGATTTTGATCTAGCATGTAAAACTCTGACATGATTGCGTGTGTGTGTGTTTCCACTAGGCTTTCATATGGTTCTGGTAGACTGGCTAGAATTGCAAACACACTATCATATTAATATTTTACTTGCGATATGTCTTAGAGAATATGGATTTGCAATTCTTTATTAACTACTGATATGAATGGAATTATTCCCCTTGATCTTTAAAGATCCAGTATGGAACCTTAAACATTACACTTAAGATCTTCCACACTAAGTTTTGTGTATTGGATGAGATTTGCAGATATAAGGTCTTTTCAATTTGGGTTGCGAGATATTATAATATGATATTTATTGACATTGTCTATGCCCTTGTGGGTTTAGAAGTTTGGGAGGTTTACTAAACACTGTTTCCATTAAATCAGATCAAAAGTTCATGTCACTGTTTTTTATAGGCAATTCTTGCTCATAGCAAGAACCAGAAACATTGCAAGTACAAGTGTCTACATAACTGAAGTTATTTCTTTGCCATACGGATGGCCATTTTTATGGTTCATTTGTTTAACAGAGCTCATGTTGCTTTCAGTTTCTGTGATTCATGTGCCTCTTCATTCCTTTCAGGTGCTCTATGTAATATGCCCCTTTTCCGAACCAGCTCCAGTGCTTCAGACAATAGTTGAGGCTTGCAGCTGCCTTGGAGCCATTGTTAACCATCCTGATAAAGAGAGAAGATTGTTAACCTACAGTCATGTTGGAAAATCTCTGCACAGTGCGACTACACTAGATGAAACGGTCAATTTAAATGTTCCCACTCTATTTGGGTTCAGTGTTCCAAAACTTGTTTTGCAAGTCCTTACAGCAGAAACAATCCTCAAAGCTACCCGTCCTCCAGTGAGTGAGTTAGTCACTCTTAAAGAAATAGCTTTTACTGTGTATAGTAAGGCTCGGCGGGTTCCTCGTTATGCACCTGTTTGTGACACATTGCAAGCAGCTACACCATCACTTAGGGCTCGACCAGGTGCTGTGCACATGAGTACATCTGTGACAGGATTCTGGAAGGATTGTGGCATAACCCGTGCTACAGGAGGAGCATCATCATTATCAAGAGACAATGCACTGGATACAGCATGCTTACGACCAGGTGCTTGGGATAATTCCTGGCAAACGAGGCATGGCGAGTCAACTACATGTGATTTGAGTGGATCTGGAGATTCTACTTTCCAGGATGATGTGTGCTACTTGTTTGAACCTCTATTTATATTGGCAGAACCTGGTTCCTTGAGTCAAAGTGCTTCTCTTCATATGACTGGCACTGCTACCCCAGATTCGTTGAGAACTTTGTCTGATGATGCCATTGGTAGTACACAGCCTTCTACTGCTAGTGTGCTGGGAGATATTGGGTCGAGTATTGTCATAGAAGGATCAGAATCTGACTGTTTACGGTCTGGGAATCAGAGAGCACCAAGTCTCCATTGTTGTTATGGCTGGACTGAAGATTGGCAGTGGCTTATTTGTGTCTGGACAGATGCTCGTGGTGAACTGCTAGATGTCCATATATTTCCATTTGGTGGCATTGGCAGTCGGCAGGATACAAAGGGCCTTGAAAGTCTTTTTATTCAAGTTCTACAACAAGGATGCCAATTACTGTCTGTCGCTCCTGATGTTGGAGGTGGCAGACCAAGGAGTCTTGTAATTGCACGCATTGGATGTTTCTATGAACTTGAGTGCCAAGGTGCATTACTTGTCATTTTCCTGTATCCTATATAGTGCTGTTCATTCAACTTCAAGACAGTTTTCTTGCTGTGTTTTATCTTTTTTAAACTTTAGCAAATCTCATTGTAGCTTTGATCAATGCAGAATGGCAAAAGGCAATTTCTGCAGTAGGAGGAGATGAAATGAAAAAATGGCCTGTGCAACTACGTCGGTTTGCTCCTGATGGCACATCTGCAAGTAGTGGTGGCAGCACCATTCAGCCACAGGAAATCAATATGATCCATGATAGGACTTTGCCACCTTCACCCAGTACAGCATCCTCTATTTATGGCTCACATTCTAAGGCATCTAATTTCATTAAAGGGAATGTTGGGCAACCCAACACAAGAAAACAGGTTATGTCTGGCCATTCACAAGAATTCTCTAAGGGTGCTTTTCATTGGGTGCAAAATATTAGTTTAGTGGGATTGTGCATAGACCACTCTCTCCAACTACTTTCCCAGGTTGAGATGACTTTATTAGGTATTCTTTCCTTTGTGTGCACTTTTCCCCTTAAATTATAGCAAGGTTATTTTTCGATTAAGTATTAAATGGTATTACATAAATGGGTGTGAAATTAATCTAGTTCTTATTAAGTAAATCAAATGATTCTACCTTGTTTTTATAAACAAAATTCTATTAAATGCTCTAGATTCTTGGCAAAGTTAAGCATATGTTTCTTATATATTATTTATTTATTTTTGGGTCTGTGAATATATATCCGTGTGACTACAAAGAAATTTTAAAAGCACATGTACCTTAAATTGAGTTTCTGATTTCCTGCAGGTGGAAACCAAGGTACTTCTTTGGGAATATCAGGCTCCACTGATGGGCCAAATTCAGTGAATTCACATGTATCATCAACTGTGTCAAACTTGTTTGTTCCTTCCCACAGCCTTCGCTTTTTTCCTCCAATGCCCTTACAACTTCCAACATGTCTTACATCTGAGTCTCCACCACTGGTGCACTTATTGCATAGCAAAGGTTTTGCATTCCCTTTCGCTACTGGCTTTGTAGTATCCAAAGCAACTCCATCCATCAGGAAAGATTCCATGCAGCGCTTCACCAAAGAGGAATGGCCATCTACCCTTATGGTAAACTTGGTTGATTATTATGGAGGAACAAATACCATTCCAACTAGTCAGCAAGTATCTCTAACTTCTGAAGCTATTGGAAAAAGTAAGCAAAGTAGAATACCAGTTATAGAGGCCAAAGACTATCAAGTTGAGGCTCATTTGGCATTGGAGTGTGTGGCAGCAGAACTACATGCACTTTCATGGCTATCAGTAAGTCCTGCGTTCTTAGACCGGCGTACTGCTTTACCATTACATTGTGATATGGTGCAGCGATTGCGAAGACTCATCCATTATGCTTCTAAAGAATTCGGGCTTTCTGGAATGCAAGAAAAAATGCAGTCTCTCTAGTGATTGGACATCCTTTATGCAGTATGACTTTCAAAGTTATAAGCTGATGCCTTTCTATTGCATTCTCTGTGTTGATTTCTACAAATGCAAAAGTAGAAATGAAACGAAATTTGTTGTGAAGTTCACAGAAAAGAAATTCTTAAAGATCTGTGTCAGCTTCAAATGTCTTGAGAATGTAAGTGTATTATGTACAATTTATGATTTAACTCTAACAACTTTAGCTGATTGTACACATGATCAGATAATGCTATTATTTGTTGAGTTTATACATTGGAGGTTCTGTACCAAGTTTTATGTAATAAGCACAAGTGCTGAATGCATTCGAGTCCTAGGGTACAGTTCTCTCCAAACGAAGTCATTTTTTTTTCTACTAATTTGTATCAACTTAGCAATCCCTCAAATAACCCAAGTTGTAATTGTAAATGTGGCTAATGCCCTTTCTCAGAAAACTCTAAAAATTAAGGTTCTTAAATTTTTTGAAAGGCCAGTTGTACTCTAAAAGTTGATGGGGGTTGGAAGCATAAATATTTAAATCCAGAGAAACTATTCTTGCATTATCAAAAAAGCAAGAAAAGCTATATCTAACCTTGTTGACGGCATTTAATTTCTCAAACTATTAGATGAATCTCCATCTTAATCATGTATCTGTATTGCCATTTAATATTGCATGGAAAGGTACAGAACTTGTTAATTGGTTTACCAACAAATGCCTTCACTGTATAATAATCTTAACTGAATATAGTATCTCATTAATAATTTTTTCTAATATCAAGAGTGTGCGTGTATTCCCTCAGTTTGCTGTTGATCTGAGAAATGAATTTTATTCTAGATATGTTGTGTACCAATATGAAATCATCGATTTGGTTTTATCTGTTATACTTCACATTTTATATGCTTAACCGAGTGCATCTTCCATGACTTGGAAAAAGGATTTTTTTTGTTGTTGGGTACTACTAATTTCTGCCCTGCCCTTTTTTGGATATAAATTATTGAGATCATTTTGCATTTTTGAAATTGCTTTTTTAAAAAAAATTCTGATGTTGCTATCTGGGAGTTCTGAATGTTATCTTTGACATGATGATGAAATTCTTAGCAAAGAAGAAGTTTGGATTTGGGAGAAACCTAAGGAACTTGGTGAATGAGAATCTAGATCTGAATGTATTTAGAAGGCTTAAACGTTCTAGCATGAATTTTTGGTTTTCTTAGGACATGGTGCATTTTTCTCCACGTGGATACCAGATTAATTCGCAGATGAACAGGATTTGCTAATAATAGTTTGTAGACCTTAAGAATGCATACACTTGGGAAGTCGAGGTTTAGTTTTATGGAGAGGTCAGCTATTGTAACTATTTGCTAAAGAGGCTTTAACACATTTTGTTTACTTCATGCTGATCAGATACATGTTTAAGATTGTATCATTTTAATGATAAGTTTGTTTTTATGTGGTGCTCTCACAACTGTAGGAAGTCAAAGAGCAGCACAGTCCTAGTATGTGGATGGCAAAAATAAGTACGTTTACTGGCTTTTAACTGAAAAAAGGATCCTATATTCATTACATTTATGATTAGTTGCTACAGCATTTGTATGCGATCTTTAATGATTTAGAGCTGTCAGTAATTACTGCCTTTTTGCTTATAGTTCTTTATAACTAGTAATGTGTCGGATGAGAGGACTTCGTAATTATAGGATATATAATCTGAAAACCTAAAATATTGATGTTAAGAGTTTGCTTCCAAGTTGACTGCCATAAACTAGTGGTACGACGGCATGGATTATTAATTGGGCTCAGCGAAAAATTGTCGGTGATGTTTTAGCAACATGAAGTGTATTGCTTTAATGATTTGAAAATTATTGTTTGTATAGATACGGTAGTAACTCACTTATGGCAAACATGTTATAGTTCCCAATACGAGGAAATGACAATAATTCATTGGGCTGGATAGGGTTCTAAATCTTGTATATGCATAATTTGAAGACTGGCATGGCAAGACAGCATGATTACTCTAGTGTGCAATATTTTGAATCCAAGTAGAAATGTTTTGATGTTATTTCGATTGAAAGAAAAAACATTCTCCAAGGCCTGCAACCTTGTGGAAACTCACCAATAATACTTTTAACTTATTTGTGTTGGAAGATTTCCATGCATAAATGGATATTAAGACAACATAATAAGTATTTGTTTGGTGAAATTATTTCATCAGGAATAAATAAATGGCTACGTTCCACCAAGTTGACAGGATTGGGACAGCAAGGGATGGGAGGATGCATTTCCAAGAGGATGTTTGAGGCCATTTATGAGATGGAAAGGGATGGCAAAGGAGATGTCTATATTAAAAATAAGGAAAATTAAAAAAATATAGGAAAAATTCAAATATTCGCATGATAACAGTAAGAAGACATTCATTATATCTTTAGTACACAACATTATAGTTGAGTTGAGAGTTCACATGAGAGTCAAACAAATTTACAAATGCCAAAACTCAAAATTTAATTGTTTTCATGGTTCATTGTCAACATGCACGAGTTCACGGGGTTAGGGCCCTAGCTCGGTTGGCTAAATCTTTTCTGTTGTAGGAGGTTGGTCACGAGGTCTAGTCTCTCCCACCCCTGTGATACCGGAGGGCGTGTTGCGCCAGCGCTGCCGGTCACGTTAAAAAGTTTACCAGGCGCACTACAGTTTATAGGGGGTCGTGCTACCCGATTCTTGCAATCTAATAAAAAAAACATGCACGAGTTCACATGAGAATTGAATAAATTAACAAATGTCAAAATTTAGAATTTAATCATTTTCATACTTCATTGTCAATGTACATATGATATATTAATAAATTATATAAAATTAAAAAATACAACAAAATACCTAAAGATTGCAAGTTTGAACAAGAAAATGACACAAAATAGAAAGTATGATGTTGCCTCAATCAACATATGCCAAACATTACATCAAAAACATAGTATGACTCAAAGTGATTGCCACTATAAAGGATTACCTCATCCACTGGAACTTAAACCAATCCCTCTTGTGCCTCATTATTTCGTGTGGTGTCTTTGGGACTAATATCCCATTGTAAAGTTGGAGTCTACCAATACTCTCAAGTTTTACAATATTGAAGTCATAGAGGACTATGCATGACCACCGACTTCTTTGTTTGTCTAAAGGTGGGGTCAATGAGAGACTAATAGAAGCTACATTTTTAAATATTTGTTTAAAGTAAGGAGAACATGTATATAAAAATTTGGCAATGGAAGATTGCCACATCTTGTGCTTGCATATTGAACATATTTGCAACTGTTCATACCTTCTCACTAGCACTATTTTTTCTCTTTCCTCTTATAGAAACATCACCACTACCACTAACAACCATGTATGGTATATAGATGATTGATTGTGCAGATTGTGTTGGCATTGACATACCTTTAGACTTTGCTTTTGCCTTCCTATGCAATCTATGAACCTCTACCTTCTCATCTTTCTTTATATCTTGACACACTTTAACCTCATGCCTTGTAAAGTCCAATAGATGAGAATATTGAAATGGGATGACACAAGTATAGGAAAAAATGACAATGGAAGACTTTGCCACATCCCATGCTTGCATATTGAACATATTTGCTATTATCCACATTTTCTCATTAGCACTAGTCTATCTCTTTCCTCTTGTAGAAACATCATCTCTACCACTATCAACCATGGAAAACATATATATGTCGATTGTGTTGGTATTGGTTGACCCTTAAATTTTTCTTTCGCTCTAACGTGGAGAAACCCTTTTAGGAAAAAATTCCACACCCAAAGAGATCCAAGACTTCTCTTAATCCTTCAAATGAGTTACATCAATACAACTTCTCCCTCTAAATCACTGCAACACTTTATTGCTTCAACAACTTGCAACTTAACTTGTTTTCCCTTCAACTCAAGCACTAAATATATAGGCATGAGATAAAACAAAAATCAAGAATGGTTTCTAAAACCATTCATGCATAAATCACAAAGAAAAGAAACTTTCTCTTCCAACTTGTGATTTTATCCATTTTAAGTAATGTGCACATGCAACTAATTTTTTATTTTTTTAAATCTTTTTCCAAGCTCACATTTAACTTTCCCTTTTTTCACGCTCTTTCTAATTTGACAATTAAAAACACTTTGCAAGTTGTCATAGTTGCATTTAGCAACTTTCATGACAACAAAAAGATAACTATAAACTGTCAATTAATAAGTAAAAACAAAGCAAGGTTGAGACATTTTCTCAACATTCTCCCACTTGTCGAACACCTTGCAAAAAGTATTAAGGGAAACATAATCTGAAAATATTTCCTTTGCAGATCTGCAAAACTGCAAGTTTTGATTAACTGTGTAAAAATTGCAAAACCAGTGTGTTTACGGACACACATGCAAATCCATATCCACTTATCATATGGAAGACCCACAAGTTTGTAAAACACCTAAATAGTTAAACCAAATGAATGGAATATCATGAATATGCATTACTATAGATCTTTAATGAAAAATCCGCAAAGCCCTAAGATCCAATCAACATGAAACCAAGACATGCAAGTACAACCAACCAAAGGAAGAAGAGGTCTAGGAACTCTAAGCCCATTTGTAGGTCAACTCCACACACACCATCATGTACAAGCATACAAAGGAGCTAGGCTATTTCAGAAGCTTACATATCATCTAATGATCAACTCCATAGCTTCACTACATTCGAGGTTAATAGAATACTGCCCCCAATACCAAGGACTAAAACCAAGCACCCAACATAAGCACATCAAACCATAATCATAACACAAATTTCCCCATATGACCAAGGAGCAAAGCACAAACACCCAACACGAATACTATGTTGCACATGACCACATATTGTAAGAACACCACCATGCATGAGGATTTAAAAATATTGTCAAATAAGAGCTCTAGATCAATATCACTATAAATGAAAAAACATGATCAACTCCAAAAATCTCTATCTTTGATTGTCAAAGCTCATACCCAGTATTGTTGAGCTTTTCAATGTCCAACCAAGATGAGCTAGCCATGATCTCTTATCACATTGGATATAAAACTGCAAGAAAATACCACACTCCCACTGCAAGAAAATACACTCCCATTGTAACAAGAATCCCAATAAAAAATTCCAAGAAAAGCATCCCCTTCTCTAATCAATCCAACATGGCTCTGATACCAAATGTTGAAAAATAGGATAAATTTTTAAAGTGAAAATATGTATATAATTTTATGCATCCAAATTAAATAAGTAATAAATTAGAGCTGAAAATAGATTACGATAAAAATGCAAACCATAACTCAAGAATTACGTGGAGAAACCCTTTCGAGAAAAAACTCCACACCTAAATAGATCCAAGACTTGTATTAATCCTTCAAATGAGTTGCATCAATAAGACTTCTCCCTCTTAATCATTGCAACACTTCATTGCTTCAACAACCTACAACTTAACTTGTTTTCCCTTCAACTCAAGCACTAGATATATAGGCATGAGAGAAAACACAAATCAAGAATGTTTTCTAAAACCATTCAATCACAAATCACAAAGAAAATAAACTTTATCTTCCAACTTGTGATTTTATCCATTTGTTTAGTAATGTGCACATGCAACTAAAAAATCCGCTTTATCTTTTTTTAAGCTCACATTTAACTTTCCCTTTTTTCACGCTCTTTCTAATTTGACAATTAAAAACACTTTGCAAGTTGTCATAGTTGCATTTAACAAATTTCATGACAACTAAAAGATAATTACAAATTGACAATTAATAAGTAAAAAACCAAAGCAAGGTTGAGACATTTTTTCAACTTGTAAGAATAGAGCATTAAGTGCAAAGAAGAGAGAGAACAAGAGTTTGTGAGCATGGGGATAGAGATAGAAAGCATGTTTAATGGATTGCATTTTGACATAAAAGGAACAAGAGGAGTGATGTCATGGGAGGGGAGGTGGGAAGGAATGGGAAATGGTGGCAAATGAATTTGAGGTGGGTGTCAATAAGAAGTTTGACATGTAATACCTTCCAAGTTGTAATTTGGGACTTTGTTTTAGCTTTGGACTTTCAAATTTGGGACTAGGATTATTCCATCTTGAACAACTAAGCTTACAATTCCATATAGTATTGAGATGAGGTGATAGTGTGATTGGAGGGATAAGTTGCTTGTACATCACAGGGGGAAGAACCAAAAGTTATGGGTATGCTTTTTGAAAGGAGACAAATTATATTGAGTTTTAAGATGCTGTCGAAATTTCCACCTAAAATTAATTGGGTCCCCTAAATATTAGAACACTCAAATTCATTTATTTAAAATATGTTTACCTTTAATTCACTAGATTAGACCAAGGGGTCCACTATCTTATTGGATTAGACGGTCCCACCCTAGTGGAGGAAAAGGAAAAACTTAAGCCATGGCTAAAAGATTGGTCGTACAATTCAACTTCCTTGAGGTGATTTGCTAGGCTCTCCAAATGGTGTTAAATGGGGTAGACCCATGAGTTTTGAAGAAAGGAACATTCAAAAGTTTTTCTTTCTATTTGACTATGTTCTTAAGGTGTCTTGTGGAGACAAAATGGATGTTAAGATAAAACAAAATGCTTCCAAGGAGAGTCCCCCTCTAAAGATCTCAAAATGCTTCCAAGGAGAGTCCCCTTCTAAGGCCTTCATAATCCATTTGGTAGTAAGGTACCCTACATAAATGAATTAATAAATCCATGGTTGACTACTATGTAGTTTTATCACCCCAATAATCCCAAATGAACTCCTAATCAACTAAGTCAATTGGTTATAACAAGTAAGGTGGAAATCAACAAGAGAAGATATAAACCTGAGTAGCTAGGAGGATTTTTATGTCTGCCTAGATATGACTAGCCATGGACAAGAATTGGTTGGTTTGATTAAAAAAAAATCCTTTAATTTAGTTCATGTATTAGCTCTACATTCACTTCAATGGCTGAGTTTTGAATAAACATTGTATCATCAACAATGTGTGAGTTACGAGATTTGAAGTTGCTAGAGAAAAAATGTTCTACTCGTAAGATTAGAGGATAATGCATGTTGAAATAAATAGCCAAGAACATCAACAACTAAGAAAAATATGAATGGGGTGAGGAGGCACCCTTTTCGAATGGATTTTTACAATGAGAATTAGGGGAAGAGAATCCATTTCTAACAACTTAGGGAGTAGTATTCATGAACAACATTTAATATGATTGCATATCATGGGACCAAAACCCAACCACTTTAGCATATTAAGAATGAAGGGACAATAGACGATCATAAGCTTTATCAAAGTCAAGTTTGGTGATTAACACATATTGAGCAATTTTTTCAGCTCACTCAACTATGTCCCATGCAAGTACCAAGTTATCTATTATACATCTATCACTTAAGAAGTTTGCTTTTGTTAGTTGCATAATATCCTAGGTAATATACTTTATTCTTCACATCAAGAATTTGGCTATGATCTTGTAGGATATTTTGAGCAAGATAATAGGTTTCCAACAATTCATAATGTCTTCATCTTTGCCTTTAGGAATTAGCTTGACCAGTCATTAATTAATAATAGCCCCCAAGGAGTCAATTTCAATAGCTTCAAGGTACACATGGTAGAATTTTTTTTGTATATGAGGCCAAAAATATTTGTAAAATTCCACAAGAAGGGAATCTACACTTAGGCTCTTCTACAAGGCCATATAATAAAGGGCTTCATCAATCTCTTCCATAGATTGAAGTTGCTAAAAAAATGGTTGTAATTAGAGTCAGTTTTTTGTGGTATGTAGCAAGGGATACTCTCATCAATGTGGAAGAAGGGGTTCTCTTGCTAACTCATCAATGAAAATATTTTTTGTAATATTCATAAAAGGTTTTCAAAATGTTAGAATGAGGAGATTGAAGAAATCCATTGACCTTTAATTATAAAATATGCTCCATTTTATGCTCGTGCTACAAAAATTGGAAGACAAATTTCCCTACCCTATTACCATCTTTAATCCATTGTAGATGAGCACACAATTGAGTTCCTTTGCCTTTATAATCAGCCAATTTTTACAATGAACTTTTAGCATGGGCAACTAATTATTGGATGGAAATGTATGTGGGTTAAAGGCTAGGAAAGAGTTGCATAGTTCCATTGTCCTTTTAGATACTTTTTAAGTCGATGATGGTTGGTAGTAGCTCCCCATCTATAGTCCTGAGAAAATTTAGTACAATAGGCAATATTTCTCTTTCACCAATTGATCCACCTATCTTTTTGGGTTGTACATTGAACTTTCCACGTGGCTAGGAGGCCATCAATATAATCTTCATGCTTTAAGTAAGAAACATTCAACTTATAAGGAAGGTTAGTAGGAAGTTTGGTGTTCTCCATGAGAAGAAAAGAGGGATGAAAATGGATAGGTGATCAAAACGAGTAGCAGAGAAGTCAAGATGAACAAGATGCCCAAGAGGAGAGGGGAGAATATGATAGTTAGAGGAAATGTAGAAATGGTCCACATGACTCATCTTCCCTAGGAATCCTTCATGGTAGTTGTGCCAGGTAAACCAATATGATTTTTGAAGGTCAACTTTTCCCAATAGGAGGCGGTAAATACCTAGAGAGTCAATCCAAGGTCCAAGGTTCAAATTTATATGGGATAAATGGACAACACTATCCTAACTATGGGTGGTGGGATGTTCAACCATATTGAAGTTCCCTCCTCTCACCCAATTTTAGGGGGATGGAGGTATAACCATCCTAGAGAAATGTTCTCTCTAAAGGGTAACTCGAGGCATAAATGGAGCATAATCCAAAAAGTATTTCTTGAAGGAGGATGGTAACCAAAATACAATAGTTATTAGGGTTAGACCAAAAACCCACATCATGTTTAGTGATCCAAGGAGCAAGGACCAAGACAACACCACCATTTCCATAAAAATCATTAGTGTGGAAGAAAATAGCCTCTTTTTAGATGGGAGTGGGGGTGGATTTCAAACAAAAATCACTCACTTCCTAGAACATGATGGCATTATAATGGTATTCTAAATTAAAGTCTTGACCTTTAAATTATTAGTGGATATTGTAAAATTCCTATCACTCCAAATTGTACATGGAAATTCTTTGAGAGGAGTTAAGAAGTGTCTCCTCATCCATTTATAAAGTAGTGCATTAATCTAGTTCTCTATGAGGCAAGATTGAACATCCATGTTATAGTCTTGGCATAAGCACTCTTGAGAGGAGGAACTGTTAAATATCCAATATATTGAAGGAGGGGGGGAGGGGGGGGGGGTGAATCAGTATATACTTAAACTTATTGAATAAATATCATCCAATCAGTCCAAAGCATATGATAATTATGATAAGAAGAATCATCAATAGAACACGAAAGACAAAACACAAGAGACACCATTTGTTTTACATGGAAAACCCAAAGTGGGAAAAACCTCGGTGAGGATTAACTCACAATATAGTATAACCAGTTATAAGATATTACAAAAGGGTTGGCTCACTGCCAGGACTCATTGTCCAAAATGAGAGGCTCATTGCCTACATAAATGAATTAAAAAAAATGGCTAATAGCCAGAATTGAACTGATGAAAGTACACCTCAAGTGAAAATTCAGCTCCTTTGTAGCTCAGTAAATTTGCATGCCAAGAGATCACACTTCGCTCTTTTCGCTTCCACATATAATCTACTAATATTCGCTCACACCAACTCTCATATCCATATCTTCCAAAACATCTTGTATATATATCTAATTGTGCATAAATAACAATCAGGTCAGCTTCATAAGTCTTCTCAACAATAATTCAAATGTGTGGCACGCGACAACTTGTTGGTAGGGATTACACAAACAAAATTTAATCCATTACATTTTCAACCGCTTGATAGGTCGGCCAACAATAGACCTAATAGCAAAATTGTAGACAACAAAATGATACTAGTGATAACCACGAACAACTGTATGCACAAGTTCTTGTCCATGCATGCATTTATCACTCATAAACCATTTCCCAAAAATTGAAGTAGTAGCTATTTATCGAAGAGGATTCTGAAGAAAAATACCGGAGGATAATCCTACATTATCGGTTCAGAATACCAGATTAATGTGACTTTGAGTCTTGCAATTGCAACTCATATAGCATGGTGACATCAATGACAACAAAACGGTTAACAAGGGATATGATCTTCTTCATTCTTCTAACAATCTCCCCCTTTGTCATTAATGGCAACATGTGGCAAAAAGGAATTTACATACATCCTATGTACAAAATATATTCTATTTCTCTATCCTCTTCTCCCCCTTTGACACAAGGATAAAGGTCGAACAAAACCATGAAAGATATGTTCACAGGGTCTGGAACAACACATAGAATCAAAATTTTGAACTCCCCCAGAGGAGTTATCCAAAGAAATGTAAAAAACATAAAGAATTTTACCTGGAGAAGGGAGCACTTTGCAGTTCCTTAAGAATTCCTTGTCATGCCGCTTTCCCATTCTCCCAACTTTGCTTAGCAGATACCGGAATTTGTTCAAAGATTCTAAAGCAATAAAATTTTCTTTAGCTTCATCCAGAGTGTTCAGATTTAAATTGATCTTATCCAAATTCTCAGCATTAGTCAAGGCATTGGCTACTAGAGCATACTCCATCCTCACATTATTAGCAAGCAAGCCAAAATTTATGATTATTCCTTCCTTTTGCTTCCATAACATAAAGAAATTTTCTCTGTGCGTAGAAATAGAATTCCAAGTTGATCTATCTCTATCCATAGATACATTGTAGGTGTTGGAGACATCAGTCAACTGGGACCCAATGGAGTCCATTATATATTTTATGCTTTGAGTGGAATTAGGCCACCTTATACAATAGGCAAACACAAAATTAGCTTAAGATTCACAAGCCTTTACAGATTCAAGGCTCTTCTCTATATTGGTATGTGTAAAGGCACATTTATCATGAAGTATTAATAGCCTTTTCTCATTCAATTTTTCTTTTGCATCCTGTTTTGTTTTCTTAACAAGTCTCGTGGCATGCTCCTTGAAGGAGTCTAATAGAAGCTTTAGGTTCTCAACCGGAGAGAGAGATGTATCTATAGATGTGTCTGGTGTGACATCTTGCAAAGCATTAATAGCATCTTTAATGAGCTCAGTTCCCTTCTGATGCATTTCTAATATTTCTCTTCTACCAGATGCATGAAATACATCGCCTAATACTAGTTTATGTATCGAAGAAATCTTGTTCATATCTGCATAACCTTGATTCGTTGGAAGTTGTAGGAGTTCTGGAGGAATTATTGGTTAGAATCTAATCTACTTAGATAGCAGTCCCTTTAAGACATCATCATCGAAGGAAGATTCTCTAGTGGACTTTTGTGATTCCACATCCTACTGGGTTACTTCTTCATTTTTTCCAGCAATGTTGTTTGATTCCTTATTTCTATTTCCTCCTTCTTCCTCTACTTTTTGTTCCTCTACATTCTCTTCCTTTGCACTCTTTTCTTCTGATTTTTCTTCTTCTACCTTTCTTCTTCAATTTCCTCTTCTTCCCTCTTCTCTTCTTCTTTAGGGTGTACTAGAGGGGCAACAACATTAACTTTTGCTTCAACATTTTCTTCAACATATTTTTCACTTTCTAGATTCTCATTAACAACATTGATTTCTGGTAGAACATCGGTATTACCTATTTTTGGAAGGGTATTGGTGTCATTTATTTCCAGGGGTACATTATCATCAACAACACCGAAAGGAGGTTCTTCCACAACTTTTGTAGAAGTTCCTTTTCTAGGTTCAAGTGTCAAACCAGATGCACCAATCATGCCATACTTTACCATAGTACTCTTGATAGTACTTATTGTTTCCTTCCTTATTCCTTTGATTTCCTTCCTGTCTTTTGTCATCAGAGTATTAACTCTTCTCTTCACCCTGAAAATATTAGCCCAAACCTTCTTCAAAGATTATAAATTATTCAAAGACAGAGAGGATGTAATTAATTTATATGCTTTATTTCTTATTCTCTTCTAGCTCAACTACCTATGCTCTTCTCTTCATCAACATTTCCCACAAGTTTTCAGGAACATCACACCTAATGTTATCCCATTTAGCTTCCAAAACAATGACATATTTGATGATGGCCACTATTATTGTTTTTGTATCTTCTTCTCCTACTAAATCATAGACTTCTATTGTGGATTTCACCATATTATCTTGATTCACCCTATTATTCACCAAAAAATCTAGTTTGAGAGGGGAACCAGGTCTTATCGAAGAAGTTTTTTGTTCTTCGTGGTCCAATGGAACTTCCTCTGTAACTTTGGACTTCTTTGCATCATTAAAATTTTGTTCATCAGTATCCTCTGAGGATGACACAAAGTGAACTTTCTTCGAACCAACACTGGTTTCTTGTGATGTACCTTCATCGGATGAAACACCAACCCTTCTCTTTCTTGTCAGTTTTGTAGCTGGATCTTCTTCCTCTTCCTCTTGATCATCAGTGATGCTCATGTTCTTTTCCCTAGTAGCCTTTTCTTTTCTTCATTTAATAGGGGCTACTGGAGGAACACTTTTCCTCTTTCCTAATCTGGTAGGAGATCCAAAAGGGGTCGGGCCTTTGCCTTTGTCGATAGTGTTGGGCTCAATCTTCACTGCAACTAATCCAAATTTTGGTATGGAAGGAGGGGCCCTACTGGATCTCCTTACACTAGGTAATTCTTCAGAATTTTGTCCTTTAACGACTCTTCTTAGAGCTATCTCTTCAGTTGTGAAACCAAATTTCTTGAGCATTTTCATTACATTTTTCTTCCTTGTAGCTTTGTTCTATGCCAAATGGATTTCCATGGATTTCTCTGCATAAGTTCCAATCTGAGGTTCATTTGGATCTTTTGGACTCTTCAATAAGAATTGCACATAACCTTCAACATCAGCTTCTGAAACCTTATAACCCAGAGGTTGAATCCATATGGTCCGGGGTTCAACCACTTTTATCATACACTCATCAGAAGATACATGAAATATGATCTCATTTTTATATTTTTCAACAATCTTCCTTGGAATTTTGTCTCTCTCATTCATATTTTTCTTAAACACAAAAAATAATGTCATCAAGGAATTTATTGTGTTGTCCACATCACCCAAACTATGCATGTGATAAAAAATATGATGTGCAACCGGTTGGGATGGGTTCCAATACATTGTTCCAGAATTTCTTGGAAGCATTTTGAAAAAATAGAATAACAGGCACATAATCAAAGAACCAAACTTAAATAGGTACTTCTTCTCTTTTGACATTCTCAGATTATCAAGCAATTTTTGTCAAAGTAGCTCACATAAATCATAGCTTGCACCATTTACAATCATATCATAACCAGTATAAATAGTTGTGGCAGACACAAAATTCTCTCTATTGGTGAAGTAGATTTTGTGACCAATCATTATGGATGCATACCTCATGGCTGGGTTAGTGATAGGTTTTGTCGCAAGAGCCCTCTTGTTAGGCTGCACCGATGAGATTTGTTACCATTTCATTTTTCACTGCTTTTAGCATGGGTATTGATCTAGTGTCGCACAATCCGGTGATGACTTTGATTTCTTCCTTGGTTATCAAGTGTGGCTCATGATTCCATAAGAATTGATCATGCATTCTATTAAGAACCAGTTTTACATACCGATCATCTATTGTAGAACAACAATTTGGAAAGTTGTTCCAACAGTCCAAATTCTCCGTCATAAGATTTGAGTACTCAAGTTTTACCAAGAAATCCATCTCCAGTGAGTTCATTTAACCACATGTTAATCAATTTGATATGATTGAATTCTTTTGTATTAACCCTAATGTACATCCTTGTATCCTTTGTCGGCATGATGCCATGGGGAATCAAAGAGAAAGTGCCCATAGGGTCATCCTCGAAAACCTTCATTGAGTATTTCCTATAGGAGGGTCTAGGTCTTTCTGCTTTGTTTATGACTATAGGAGTTTCCATTTTCTATTTATCAAGATTTTAAAGGATTCAAAAAGAAATTTTCACAAGCTCACAACAACATAGAATTGAGAAATACCTTTTTCTTCACAAATAGTTGAAACTAGGGTTTGCACCAGTCACACCTCAAATCGCTCCAAGTCATTCTTCACCTCTTTTGAATGCACAAATGATCAAGATGCCTTTATGAATTTTCTTTATAGATTAATGTGATGCTCTAATTCATATTTAATGCTCTTAAAATTTGAAAAGCTAGCAAATTTCTTTAACTATGCTGAAAAAACCTAATGTGCTTCATAAACAAGCATAGATGCCTCTTTTCTTCCGGTTTCTTTTTCAAAACGTCTACATAATTTTTGCTTACAACCTCACTTCATGCCAAGGATTGACACACTTGAAATCAGGGGGTTCAAGAGATTTTCTGCTAAAGCTCCCCCTAAGACCATTCTAGGTCTAGTTCCCAAAGGAATCATCTACACTGGATGAGGGTACAAACGCATCAATAGTCCCTAACTCTTCTTTATTTTTCCATATCTTACTCATTTCCTTCTTAACTTATTCTTTGTCAAGCTTCTTCACAGGTTCATTCTTCTTTACCAGAGCAGTTTGTTTTCCCTTTTTTATTCTACATACGTTTGAAATATGTCCTGGTTTGTTACAATTATAACATACAATATTCCTTTGTTTTTATTGACTTCCATTAAACCTTGTTCTACACTGATTTTCTTTATTCCCATATTTGTTGCATGTATAGAAATAACCAACAAAGGATTGATTCATCCTCCATTAAACTAGTACATTATCCGAGTTCTACATTCACTATCTCTATGTCCAAACTTATTACAAGAATAGCATTGTTTGGGGAAAGAACCATAGAATTCATTCATCCTGATTTTGTATTCAGTTGCCTTATGCCCAAAATTTTTGCATGAAAAATAAGTGCCGTTGAAATATGGGTACCTTTGTGCATTTGGTTGTCTAACATGTGGTTTCCTTCTTGGATTTATTTTTTGCTTCCCTTTATCTTGAGTATTTTGATCATTTGTTGCTTTTGAGCTTTCACCTACTTCTAATCCCAATGCTCCTTTATCTTTAGAGTGTTTTTGTCCTGCAATAAGTTCATCAAGCTTGGTAGAACTTGTTTTGAAAATATTTTCACAAAATTTTGCTTTTTCCAATTCTGGTCTCAGATTTACCACTTCTTGTTCAAGCCTAGAGCATTCATCAAACTTGTTCTTTATTTTTGTATTCAAGCACTCTTCAATCCTCTTCTTTTCTTCCACATGCAACTTTAGTCTGGTAACATCTTCACTTGCTTGATTCAATTGGTCGTTGACTTCTCTATGTCTCTCTTTGAATTTCTTTAATTGTTCCTTCAATTTCCAAATGCATTCATTTACTTCATCAAGTTTTTCTTTCAAAACTCTATTCTCATTTTCAGCTTTGTCAAGATCATCAAGGGCACTCCAAAGTTCTGCATTATCCTCCATTTGTTCAATCTCCAAAATCTCCCTCAAGTTGTTAGACTTCTCTAGAGGAACCAAGCTCTGATACCAATTGTTAAATATCCAATATACTAAGAGGAGGGGTGAATCAATATATTCTTAAACTTATTGAATAAATACCATCCAATCAATCCAAAGCATATGATAATTATGATAAGTAGAATCATCAACAAAACATGAAACACAAAACACAAGAGACACCAAAATTTTTGCGTGGAAAACCCAACGTGGGAAAAACCACAATGAGGATTAACTCACAATATAGTATAACTAGTTAATAGATATTACAAAAGGGGTGGCTCACTTCCAAGACTCAATCCAAAATGGGAGGCTCACTGCCTATAGAAATGAAGTAACAAAAATGGCTAACCACCATAATTGAATTGATGAAAGTACACCTCAAGTGCAAATTCAATTCCTTTGTAGCTTAGTAAATTTGCATGCTAGTAGATCACACTTCACTCTTTTCACTTCCACATATAATATTCTAATATTCAGTCACACCAACTCTCATATCCATATCTTCAAAACCATCTTGTATATATATCTGATTGTGCATAAATAAAAATCAGGTTAGCTTCATAAGTCTTCTCAAAAATAATTCAAATGTGTGGCACACGACAAATTGTTGGTAGGGATTACACAATTTTTTTTAATCCATTACATTTTCAACTGCTTGATAGGTCAGCCAACAATAGACCTAATAAAAAAATTGTAGACAATAAAATGATACTGGTGATAACCACGAACAACTGTACGCATGAGTTCCTATCCATGCATAAATTTATCACTCACAAACCATTTCCCGAAAAATGAAGTAGTAGCTATTTATTGGAGAGGATTTCAGAGCAAAATACCAGAGGATGATCCTGCATTATCGATTTAGAATACTAGATTAACGTGACTTTGAGTCTTGCAGTTGCAACTCATGTATCATGGTGCAATTAGTGACAACAAAACTGTTAACAAGGGATATGATCTTCTTCATTCTTCCAACAAGAACAAGATTGAAACTATATAAGGGATTTGGTTGGGGGTGAAGAGGGATTGGGGAAAGAGGTGTAGTGCATATCGATGGGGGATATTATTTCCTTAGTTTAGATACCCTTACATTTAGACTCTAGTACATATTTAACATATTTGGGTTGAGGGGTTGAGAGGGAGTGGTGGGAGAAGGGAATGAAAGGTAGGATGAGGGGGTCGGAAGAGGGAAAGGTATTGATATGTTATTTTTTTGGGAGGGGTAGACTATATTGAGTATTAGGTAATTTCAAATTATTGAATGTTTGATAGATAGGAAGTTAGTATAAAGTAGGATTTTGGAGGTGAGGAGCCTTAGATATGGTTGGTGGTTGGTGTTAAGTAGGAATTGGGAAGTGAGGAACTTTGGATATGGTTATAAATTGCACACCTTCAACTAATTTTTACCTGATTTGAATGGTTGTTTGATGATATTTATCAAGTCCCCTACAAAATTAAAAAGTAATAAAATTTTAGGTCTTCATTCAAGCACAGCCTAAGTGAAGGGATATTATTAAAAGTGTTGCTTGGTTAATGACCATCAAATTATTCCTATCATTCCAAAACATTATTTTAAACTATTTTTTTTTTAAGATGGGATAAATATTGAGGGGCCCTAACTTCCTTCATCCATCAATTTGATACTCTTCCCTCCATATAGAGAGGGAAAACACTGATCTATTGATCCAAAGCACAAATTACTATTCATTTGATAAAAACTTGGTGAACTAGTAGTTGGATTCATATTACACAAAGGTTCTTCATCATACAAGAAAAGTTGTCATATTACCCCCTTAACCCATTCAACATATTAGCATATGTGATGACCAATTTGTTTTGAATGTTTGATAGATAGGAAGTTAATATAAAGTAGGACTTGGGAGGTGAGGGGCCTTGAATATGGTTGGTGGTTGGTGTAAAGTAGGAATCAGGAAGGGAGGGAATTTTGGATATGGTTAGAAATTGCACACCTTCAACTAAGTTTTTATTGATTTGAATGGTTTTTTTATGATATTTATAAAGGTCCTTACAAAAATAAAAATAATAATTAAATTCTAGGCCTTCATTCAAGCACAACTTGAGGGAATGGATCTTATTAAAAGTGTTGCTTGGAACTAATGACAATCGAATGATTCCCTTCATGCCAAAAAAATGATTTCAAAATAACTTTTATTAAGATGGGAGAAATATTGAGTGGCCCCCAGGGATAACTCTAAGAAACCCCCCCCTCAATGCAGGTGTAAAATCCTAGCGAATCTTGTATACTTCTCAATGAAAAATATTAAATTTATTGGCGATTTTTTTCGTTTTTCGAGAAAAAAAAATCCCCATTGGCGAATATTTTATAATCCCTGGAAGTCTATGGAAAATCGTGGCGAATTGCAATTTTTTTTAATCGAATAAAATATTTTTCATTGGCGAATAAAACCGTTTTTCAAACCAGAATTTTTTTTCCATTGGCGATTAAAACCTTTTTTCAAAGCAAAAATTATATTTTCATTAGCAAATTAAAATGAATCTCAAAATAATAAAAAAATCCAGTGGCGAAATAAAAATCATATGGGTCATTCGATGGACGACTGTAGTTGCATTCCGGAAGTAAATCTCTAAAGCACTAGACTTGCGATTTGAAACCTCCAGAATATCACTAGAACCGTTAGATTTCTAGAAATCAATGGTTGAGATTTTATTATTGTAAAAATGGTTATAAAGTTTTGTTTCTCAGCGATTGGGTGACCTCGGCGGGATGCACAACTTTCAAAGTGACAACTCATTTAATGAATTGTACGATGCCATTAAGAGATGTCTTCTCAAACATCAACTGGATAGATTTAATGTAATCTTTTAAATCCTCTGAAAAGATAGATCTTAAATAAGGTATTAAGGAGTTTGGAGAAACAAATTTAGTAGCAAATTTTCACTTCCTGCTGGTAAAGTTAAGTGAGCCTGCATACGAGGAAAGGTGGCAACATTTTGAACTCCATACTCAAAAGTTTCCTCAAAATGGTACTTCTAGCCGATATTAGGGTATGGGAAGATGAAATTGTGGCCGTCATGCAACCAAATTTGAATTGGCCTGAAGAAGATAAAATTGACATCATTTCCCAGCTACGTTCAGTGGCATGGAAAGAGAAAACCAGCTATGTCGAGTACAACAGGGTAATTTTTGTTTTAGAAGAAGAAGAAGAATGCGCTGAATTTCATAATTTAGTTATGGAAATGCAATTGGAACTGTACAAAGTCCCGACACCTCCAACAGTTTAACAACATACATGAATCCTTTTGTGAATTATGAATTTGTGACATATAATGATAAGGGGGCGTAGTTTAAGCTTTTGAGCACTTTTTGAATTTTGATTGTATAGGGTATGGGGTGACAGGTCTGTGAAACCACATTTTTGGCATTAAAGAGATAAAAGAATATATTTCTAAATCTATGTATTTATCAATGCTTCCTTTTAATTATGAATGAATTGTGTTTCTTCATGATAATTGTTCAATGTTTATCTATTAGTGTTAGGTCAAATTCAGAATGCTTATTTTTTCATCTTTGAGACTTTGTGTTCAGATTAATTCATTTGTTAAAAGAGAAAATATTGCTTTTCTTTACTGATTGTCAAAAAAATGGACTTTGTGTCGTTTGTTTTAAAATATTTTGCATCTACTTTCATGGTTAAAGTGACAAATCTGTACACCAACAAGAAAAAAGAGTTGCAGTTCGAAAGTAAATCTCTGAAGCATTAGACTTGCGAATTGAAACCTCCGGAATAACACATTAATCATTGGATGCAGACATGTGACGAGATTAAGGCCCATCGCTCATCACTCATTCACTCTTTTCAATGCCTCGAATCTCGATGTTGTACATTTCATTTAATTGAAATTCTCAATCTTTTTGAAGAAAGTGTGGTTGGCAGTGGCGACGATTAATGCCATATGTGATATGAACATCCGAAGCAATTTCTTGGAAAACTCATAGCTTTAATGAAACAAGATTTGTAATGATTTCATATCATTTGAATGAGTGATTTTGACAGCTTGTCAGCTTGAGGTAGAGTTCAAGTTGGCACGTAGCAAGACGTCAATCAAATTAGAAATTTTAATTATACAAGCTGGTAGCAGCACTGGTGGCCCATAAATAGGGATAGTGATTCAGTGATTAGTAGATAGTACCATAAGGGTTTTTATTTTCTAGGGTTAATAAGGATTCACAAAGAAGATGATTCAGTATTGGGGATACTGTAAATTCTCCTACCCACAATTATGTAGTTATAGAGTAATCAGTAAAAGACGAATTTCCTTCAAGTTCAAAATGGGTGGAATTGGAAAGAAGTTGATTTGGTTAACCTGAATTTTCAAACGGGTTTTGAACCAGGATGAGGAGCTCTAATGGAGATAAGTGCTATCCCAATGCATAGAGGCTGTGGGTAAAATATGGGAGTAGATTTGCTTCTCCTCCTGTATTCTAACAAATCCCATTTCCCCAGCATGGTTGGCCAGGCAAGCCCCATGCATTTATTTTCAAAGAGACATTTGTATTTCATCTTCTGTATGACTTTGGTTCTCGAAGGGGATAAGTACATTTTGTATCTTCACAACTCCCATTTCCCCAAGACTGATTGGAACCCCCTTTTCCCACCATGGTTGGAAAATCCACCAGTAGAAGCTTGGAATCATGAATTTATTTTCAGAACCACATTTATTTTTAGAGATAGATGTGTAGTAAGTTTTCAGCAACAAAGCTTGGAAATTGGAATCAATTTGTAATCCATTGTAACGAAAAACAACTTGGAATAAATTATTAAATTTTGTCTATGTAAAGTACTAAAGTGACACACTGACATATGTTATTTATACAAAACAAGAGCTACAGTGCTACTCGTCTGTAAAAAGATATGTAATAATGTGACATTGAAATTCAGTTGCAATAAAATAAATGGTTGTGTTGTGTTATTCTTGAATCTTGATTCCTTGAATCTTCGTTATTCATTTACGTTTAAGAGTAAAGAGTTGTTAATGTTGCATAGTAAAGAGTTGTTTTCTGAGTTCGGAACTTCAGTGTCTATTAATAATTTAATATATTCAAATCAGTTTTTTTTCTTTTGAGAAATTAAGTAATATACTCTATGCAATATGCACTTGAGAATTCATGGTTACTCAAGTTTCAAGTTCAACCGTTGGATGAACATTTGATGTATGGTTGTAGTTACATTTTGTAATGAAATGAACAAAGCGACGGCCTTCCCAATTTAAACCTCTGGAATTACCCTATAACCGTTAGATTTAGAAAGATCAACGGTTAAGATTATGACAATAGCAAACAATCAATATGAAAATTTTATGATGGTTTGGTCATTTAAATGCCTATCAAAAAAATTGTTTAATTTACGAATTTTTATATAAAATCTTTTATAAATGGAATATCTTGAAAAATTAGAAAACAATGATAATTATTAGTGATAAATATAAAAATCTACTGTTATAATTAACAATTAACAAAAGTTTCTAAAATCGTATTAAAAATAAATCTTGTTAAATATATTCTAAAAATTAAAAATAATTATGTTTTATTTTGAAAAGATTCTAAATTAATATATATATTTTTATAATAATATTATAAATCACATATATTAATATAAAAAATGATAGCTATTAATATTATAAAAATGTCAAAAGTTTCTAAATTCATATTCAAAATATTCAAAAAAGTTATATTCTATTTTCTTTTTATAATAAAAATTATAAAATGATAAATATTATAAATTAAAATACTATATAATATTTTTTTATGGTTTAATAAAAATATAGCAAGTCAAACTATATGGTCTAATAAATTTTATAGCTATAATATACGGTCTAGAATTGAAAAACGATCAAATATTTAATAAATCATCAAATTCCAGGCCTACTGTCAACTGTTAAGTGATTAATGTTTATTTTTAAAGTTAATATCATAAATTACTCAAGTTTCAACCGTTGGATGAACATTTGATGTATGGTTGTAGTTGCATTCCGTAATGACATGCACAAAGCGATGGGCTTCCCAACTTAAACCTCTAAAATCACCCTATAACCATTAGATTTAGAAAGATCAACGGTGAAGAATTTGGAACTTGTAGACGTAAGACATGTCATTCACTTTAATGTTCCAATTTTGAGAAACAAAGCATTTAAAGCACTTTGTACTGCTAAGTGTCAACTGTCAAGTGATTAATGTTTATTTTTAAACTTTAAAGTTAATATCATAAATTACTCAAGTTTCAATCGTTGGATGAACATTTGATGTATGGTTGTAGTTGCATTCTGTAATGAAATGCACAGAGCGATGGGCTTCCCAACTTAAACCTCTAGAATCACCCTATAACCGTTAGATTTATAAAGATCAACGGTTAAGAATTTTCAACTTGTAGTCTTGTAGACCTAACTCCTAAGACGTGTCATTCACTTTAACTTTCGAATTATGAGAAAAAAAGCATTTAAAACACTTTGCACTTTGAAATTGTACAGTGATTTTTAAAGTCTTCAATCTTCAGATTGCTCATTGGCCATTGCAGTCTACCACCCTGTTTTGAATTTGGATTCCACAGTTCCACTTCCAACAACCCCATTCCAATTTTCAAGCATCAGGAATCAGAATCTGGGTAAGTGAAAGAATTCTTGTGGCTACGTTTCATCATTTGACATTTCTTAAAATCTTATTTTGTGAAAGTTTGAAGTTTGGTTTTAGACTTTAGAGACTTGAGAATTCATTAAAATTAAGGAGGACTAATAGGTATTACTTATTAGGGAGTTCAAATTTCACAACTTCACATTTGTACAAGCATGTCTACCACCAGTACCACTAGAGCAATGTCTGATAAAAAAATACATTATGCAGAATTGCTTAAAACCCCAGGTTTCACTGATGGGTACCATGATATTTATGATCCTAAAATCTATGGTAGGCATACCTCAGAACTTAGATTTTCATCTCAGAATAAGGCTGCAAAGCAAACAAAAGTTGATAGTATCAGTGCACCGTGGGTAACTGGATTAGGGCGCATGATGTTACATGAAGTTTTCCCTTGCCCAAAATTTATCATGGTCTGTGCCAAAAATTATGATGATAAAAAAAGAGCAATTGTTAATAAAGATAACCAAGAAGAATTGTTATCCATTAATGCAGAAGAACTTGGAAAAGTGTTGGGGTTTACAATCAAAGAATTTGGAAACCACCACATTGACCTAGAAAAGCTTGCTAGTGATTATGAAGCAGTGGAAGAAAGGCTGAAAAATGATTTCTTAAATAAAATAGTTAAGGATAGAAACAAATTGAAAGGTGATCATAATCCTCCTTATAATTTGGAATTTTTTAAATCATGGGTTCAGGATACTATTTCCATGCTAGCATTTTGCCTCAGTTTGGATAGCAATTTGGAAGTGGGTGCAAGCCTCCTTGAAATGGTATATCATATCCATTATGTTGATGAACATGTCAAATATAATTATACTCAGCACATTGTAGAATACATGCATAAACAATTTTTAATGATTAAAGCAGGTTCCACAAAGACATTTAGGTTCACAACCTACCTGTGCTATATTTTTCTATTCAAGTTTAGAGGAATGTTTCAGACCAACAAGCTTCATATTCAACCCTACAATAATGCAGAGGAAAATAAAATGGCTCTAGTATATGAATGGACCACTGAGATAAGGATGCATGATTCTTGAAGGAATTGCAGTTATTTTGTAGACTAATTTTTGGCTCCATTGCATCAAGTAATTACAAATAATCCAATGCCTAGATTGCCTGTCATGTAGAAACTACATGCAACTAGGAAAAGAAATACAATTGGTTGATTGGTACTTAATGGAAGAATATATTGTGCTAATATTTTATGGATCAGGAGTACAACCATACAAACTTCTAATACATGTGACATAAAGGGTTTTTGCATTGGAATATGTAAGGTAGGTGCTGAGTGCTGATGAACTACACTTTGTCAATTAGCAAAAGAAGACCTTATTTCCTTCTTTACCTTTTTCATGTGGAGGGTTCACATTTGAGAGAAAAGCATTTATGTGGCACATAATATTTTGATTTTTTTTGCATTTGATGCTATATGTCACTGACAGTATGATCCATGTGACATCATTAAATCAATGATTGTGACCAATAGGAATGCTGCAAATAGAATTCAACATCAAAGTAAACCCTTGCTTGAAAACTTGAGAAACAAGGATTCTTGGGATGAGGTCAAAATAGCAATGGAGAAAAGTGCTGCTAAGAATGGTATTTCTTTTGAACAATTGTTAGCAAAAATTATGGCATTGCACCGAAAGACAATCAGGACACACAACAATTTCTATGAAAAAAGTGATAAACCTTCTAGTAGAGTAAAAATTCTAGGTTTTGTAGAGAAGGAACTTATAGATAAAAAATGGTCACAATAAAAAATTACTACCTTTTGGTGTATGAGGAAGGACCTAGGTGATCCAAGAGCTCTTGTAGAGTATGAAGCTAACAAAGAAGATGAAGAGTTTAGCAAATTGTGGAATATAGAGCATCCTAATGAACATGATGAATCTGACGATGATATTGATAGGGAAGAAGAAGAACAAAGCCATGCCAATTACAAACCTGGTTTAAGTGAGGCCGCAAAAGAAGAATATGCTTCAACGTATACTTTAGGAGTAGCCATAATTGAAAAAATTGGTTATGAAGGTGGTCCTTTGGGGTCCAAAGGACAAGGCCCTTGGACAATACCAATTGTTGAGCACAGAAAAACAGTTGATAAATCTGGCCTTGGGCTTGGAGGTGAACAAGTAGACCAAGGGGATACAAGACAAACTCAATTTGTTAGAGCTTATAGTCATCATCCTCATGGTCAAATACAATCACAACTAGGACATGCCCTTGGTGGACAACTTAGTGCAACTGGGAGTGCCATTGGTGGTGATGGTATGGGTAGTAGTACTAGTAGTGGTCAACATGTGCTACAACGACAAATTAAACACATTACTAAGAGGAAAAAAAAAAAAAATACCACAGAAACACCAAGTGATCAAGGAAATCAAAAGAGGCAAAAGATTTTGACAGGTCCAAGTCACACTACCAGTGGATCCACCAGTACCACAAAGGAGTTATTTCCAGGCACTCCCCCAATTCCAGTTAGTGTGGGTGTGACATCATTAGCAACTGCAAGTGCTCCTATTCCTTCGCCATTCAAGAATTCCATTGTTCTTGCCTCCCTAGGTTATGATTTCATTGAAGAGTTTAAAAAGAAATCAGACTTGAATAAAAAAGAAAAGAAGCAACTCACAGAGAGTGCGCCTGCTATAACTTTAGAGCATTTAACAACCATGGTATTACCCACATTTGACACAAATAAAGAAATTACAGAGTACACAATTGTTGTTCCCACAGTTCAAAACAAACCAACAAATCAAATGGATCGATCTGAATACCAGGTAACCAATTTTCAATTGGATTTTTATGGCCTAAAAAATACTGACAAAATTAATGTATCAAAGAAGAACAATAAATTGGTGTACACATCATTGCTAAAGCAAGATAGAGAGAATAAAAGGTTGCAGACCCAAATAGAAAAGTTACAGGCATACCTAACAAGTGAGAAAGAAAAGAGGAAAGCAGCAGACAAGAAGAGCAATGAATTAGAAAAAAGAATAATAAAATCTACCTCTACATCTACAAGCAAAGAAGATAAATCAAATGAGAGAGAAGTGAATGACCTGAAGCAAAGGCTAGATGAGAGCAACAAGAAATATGATGAGGAAAAATCCACTTCAGAAAAATTAAAACTAAACATTGTGAATGGAGATGCACAGTGGGAAAAAAAATTAGAGAAACGGAGAAAAACAAATGAAAGATTAGAGATAGAGTTGATGGAAGCAAAAGAAGAAATTAAGACTTCTCAAAATAAGCTTTCTGCATTTTGTAGAGATACACTGAGGCATACAAAACAAAATATATGTGATGAAATAATGCAGAGGTTTGATCATTTGTGTGACATGATTCAACTGATTGATGCTATCAGACAACATTATAAGAAGCTCAGCAAATATTTAGTGGACAACAAAAAGGTGTTGGAATTAGAGAAATCTGCAAAGCAAGTTCTACAAATAGTCTACAAAGCCAGTGACAATGATTTGAAATCAAAAGGGATTATTAATCGGATTGAAACGTTAATGAAGTTGTCATCTATCATTGAAAAGTGTTCGAGAATGTGTGGAACAAAGGAATATTTGCATTTGGTTGCAGACAAGATGAAGGTGGTGGATGAAAAGGCAAGGAACTTCACAGAGCTTGGTTTTCCAGAGGCTTTTGACTCAAATGAGCGATTCATTGGAAATGATGGTTTTAGCAAGAAGATGGAAGGTGCAAGGAAGATTGATTTGGACCAGTTTCCTCAGAACCCAGATTTGAACTATTTGGATTCAATTAGAATACTGATAACCTTGAATGAAAAATTGACTAAAGAATTCAAGACAGGTTCCACTTCTAATTACAATCATGAAATGTTAACAAAACTTCAAGTCAAACAACATCAGTTAGAACAAATGGTAATTCCACCTCCTGAAGAGTGGAAGTTGCTAAAAAAGGTGATACAGTGACTTGATTTTTTATTTTCAACCTTTGATAATATGAGTTTCCAAGTTCCAACTCAGCTCTATGCAGACTTGTCTTTGGGCATTGGCAAGATTTTGCACTGCCAATGCCAATATGTACTCCTTCATGTGAAATTCAATTAGAAAGCTCAAATTCAGACTTCAGTTATGTGATGATGTTCAATTATCTGTATTATTTATTTTATCATTTGAACTACTGATGAACTTGATGGAACTTCTACTTTTTCTCTCTGAATTCCTCTTTGTCTTGACCTTGTCCTGGTCTGTCAATGTGTCATATTGTTTGGGAAAGAACCTAAGGTTGCGGTTTTTATTTTGGTTTTCATAAAAATCCTAATGTCATATGTAATACCTTGGGTGAAAATCTATTCGGATGTTACCTTTTTTGGGTGGGTTTTGTTGGTGTTTTTTAACATAAACCAAGTTTGTCTCCTAATCTACAATCATTAACAATTAACAGATAATCCCATCAAATAGCTCAACAGAATAGGATAATACTGAAATGAGTTGGCCTTTCACCAATAATATCAACTACTTGGAGCATGGGATGATTACAACATTATTCTGTAACTTATGATAGTCATTTTATTTGCAATTTGGCAGCAAGCTCTAAGTAAAGACATACAGACACAGGACTTCACAAACTCGTACAATGTACACCAGTGCCATATACCATTGGGGAATCAAATTCATAAACATTTAAAATTTAACAACAAATTCAAATACATAGCATATAATTATAAGATCCCTAGCAATATTGCATTACAATAGTGTCAATCCATATTCTAACCCAATAATTCTTACTAAATCCCTTTAAAAACATATCCATCCATGATTCCATCCAAGCATTTTAATTAATTCTTTGAATTAAAGCCAAAATGGAAAACATACACACCAGAGCAGTGAGATGAACACCATAATCCTTGATTATACTATTCAAAATTATGATATGTTTATACAAAAGAGAGACATGAACTCGAAATATAACATCATAACTCAAATGCTAGTACTGTTGTGAAACATCAAATCTTCATAGACCTAAAACCCCATTACCGAATAACCCCAAACCTAAATTGTATTAATATTGAATTAGCTGGTTCTTACAATCTATTCTACAACTATACCTAGACTCGACCTCAAAATATCTGACTTGCCAACCCCTATTTCTGGCCTTGAAATCCTTCTTATAGAAAACAAAGGAGGAAACAAGCATCGGGCTAGAAATTACACATGTCATTGGTCAATTGGACCGTTATGTGCCAATTCAAAAATATGATTAAAACCATTGAGTCGCAGAGCATCTTTCTGTTGATTCCACTCATTACATAATAGCCGTTGCATTAGCTATATCTCAAAACTTGCACCAAAATCTATCATGGAAGCAAAACCATAATCAGTTATACTATAACCGATGAGCTGTTAGTTTTCGGTAATAGACACTATTTTACTCCTTTTCGATTAAGTACTTGTCCACCCATTTTTGGTATTCCTCATTCGTTGGCCAGTTAAAATTCACCACCTCGATCACCTTAGTATCATAAGGTGTGTACTTCACTGCAACCTTGTTAGCCTCTCTCTCAAAAGACTCTAAGAATATGCCGGTATTAATTATTTTATCCATACTGCTCACCAGCAAGTCATAGTCCGAGTCATCAAAAATCAATTTGATTTGTGCATCAATAACCTCTTCTGTCCTATGTTTCCACTGCTGCAATGGGAAGATATTTCCTTGTGCATCTATTATATCTGGTAGAAAAGTATCATTCCAGTCATCAAAACTCTTTACCAGTTCTCTAATTTTTCTACTCAAATCATTAGGTAGGGCTTGGAATCCCTTCAATGATTTCACAAAATTTAGAGTAGGCTTCAATGACTGAGGCATGTTGTTTGCATCAAACCTGGAAGCTTTAAACATAACATCTAAATCAGTGGCCCGATGGATCCACTTCTCAACCAAAGGCAGAACTACTTCCCGATCTTTGTTAATGTTTTTAATTCCACCCAAGAACAAGGAATACAAAGAATGCACAAATAGCAACCTACAATCAACCTTCTCATTTAGATGCCTCAAAACGGTGTCAACCACCTCACTATGTTTAGCAATTTCATTATCCTCACTTGCCTTTAGGGCAATGCAATTCTGTGATTTTATTCAACATTTGCTTCTTGATAGGATCCATAGAATACTCAACTTCCTCCTCAACTGGCTCTGGTGCAGGGTTGAGAGCAGGTGTTTGAATGGGGGACCCAGGAGTAGAAATTATTGGGATATTAAGGGGAACTGACCCTGAAGTAGTGGGTAGTGCTCTGATACTAGGGGCACTGGAGGATTCTCCTACCTGCCCATATTTCAGTATATCAACTTCAAACTGTAGCTCAACATTCCTCTTTTGTATTCTACTATATTCCCCAATTATTACGTTGTATTTCTCCATCAGACTCTTCTTTTCAACTTCCTCCCTTTCAGCTATCTTTTGGGCCAATTTGGCCACATTCAATGTCAAGCTTGTGGCTTATGTTGTTGAGGTTTCAAAAGATCTCTTGATGATGAGCCCTCCCCTTAGGCTTGGGCCAATATCAGCCACATTTGGTTTAGTGCCCATATGGCCAAAGTTTCATATACCTCACTAAAAGCAGAGTCCTGCAGAGTTGCCTTAACCTCTTCCTCACTGTTTTGCATAGGATGCTTGGACTATAGGATAGCATTGAATGCTACAACATCAGCTATATCCCATTCGGGAAGAAGTAAGACACCAACCTGAGTCACAAGTCTCCTTCCTTCCTCAGGAGTAATGCTCTTGAATTTCTCCATTAGTTCGGCCTTAACTTCATCATCATTCTCATGTTCAGACCTATCAGGTCTTGACTCTCTCCTTCTCTTGCATTTATCCTGATATTCGTCTAATTTCATTCTCTAAATTAACTGCAAGAATACAAAAGTCTTCACGAAGGCATCATCATCCAGGAATGCCTTGCATGCTTCCATGCTAGCATCATTTACACACTGCCCCTTTATATCCATATCAGTTAACACCAATTGTGTTGATCTAGGAGGAGAAGGGATACCAACCTGCATGTCTTGATCAGTTATAATTATTTCATCCATCGGAGCCTCTTGTGTTTCCTCAACCCTTTGCCTCTTTAGGCTTGGCTCTGATAGTAACTCTATAGGATCATTTCTCGGTGATGAATCTAGGTCCGCAATCCTTATCCCTCAAGGTTTCCTGATCCCTTGACCCGGTTGTGATGATGCTTGCATTATTTGTTTTCCCCTTTTATCTCATGCCTCCTCATCACTGCTATCATCTCTCTTCCTCTTGTATAGAGGCCTATCCTCTAGTGGCTGATAAGTTCACCTTGTTTCTTCAAGCCTCGCCTCCGATCTCTAAATTCCCAAGTCCACTTCCAAATTGACTTTCTTGGTTTTCAAGGTGCTCATGATATCTTTGAATTTATTCATTAAGAAATCTATTCTTTTGTGAAATGGAGTGAACTCCATAAGTGGATCATATTTTGGATCCATTTTATGCACTATAGCTAGCAGTTTCTCATAGGCAATCCATTTCTCTTTATTCAATTCCTACCTGCTCAAATCAAACTCATTTTTTATTAGATCCTCGAGAAAATTGAAAACATGTGCAAACTTGCCACCTTTAATTCGTTGCCTGAATAGGAAAAATAATCCCTCGGGGTCATGCTGCCTCTTAGATCCACTCTTCAAATGATAATCATCAAAAAATCTTCCAAAGTGGACCCATCCTCCCTTGGAAAAGACAAAATCTGAAACAACAGTATAATCAGGGAACAAAGTCCCTTTTCCTTTCCCTATCAAATTATCCTCATGAATGCAACCTAGTTGCCACATGACCTTGGAAAATCCCATCCTTGATGGTACATTATATGGGATAATGTGAGGAGCTCCCTAGAAACCATAAACCCTTAGGACAATGCTTACGGGGTATAAGACGATGTCACCCCGATTATGGCACACCTTCAAATTAGGCTTCCTCACTTTGGGTTAGAGGAAATCATGAAAATCCTTAGGGACCCTTGGCACATTTATCACCAATCTAGCTCTAAGTCTGGAAGCAAAACAGTTATCAAAGTGCACAAAGCTAGCACCTCCCCTATTGCAAGACAAATCTGCACTCCAAACCTGTACTGGTAATCTTTCTCCATTCACTTCTTGCCTCAACTCCATTTTCTCTAAGAAGAAGTCGACATTCTTGTACAAGAACATATGCATTAATAGGGAGTACCAAAAGAAAGGAGTACCAGTGTCCCCCATATGCAACTTCAACAAACCCTCATGTATCTTTTCAGCAAGAAAAGATGCATAGTTGTAAACTACAAAAAATTGGGATGTTGAATCTGAGGCCCCATAAACATATAAGCAATGGGCATCACGGTATTAGGGCTGAAACCTAAAATCTGGAAAAGTGAATAAAATGGTTCCAAGAAGTGATCAGCAAAACAGCTTAGCCTGAAAGGCTCCTGATCAGTTGGGCTAATGTGAATTGTTGAACTGCCTGCCTTGGCTAAATGAGGAGGAAGCAATTTTGATCTGAAAAAAGGCTATGACCTGGCATATTCCTGCTTCATTTCATCAAAATCTACCCAGACTAAGAATGGGCTATATTCACTCAAATCGAAAACCTGTTGAATCTCATCTGCATTTATATTCAGTAAAACCCCACCATCATTATCCCTGATAATTCTTGTAACAGGATCATATCGTGTTGCCATTGCTCTGAGTAGGTCAATATTAGGAAATACATTTGGTACAACTAGTTTCCCCATATTGTACTTCCAGCCATTACAGAAAGGATGAGGCACATTTCGCTGCCCATACCATCTCCTAAACATTTCTAGGCCTGTCATTTGGACCCTAGCATCTGCAATATTATAGGTTTTACACTTTAGTCCCTTGCCTAAGGCTTTCCCGTTCATTAAAACCAAACCCCTCTTCTTGTCGTTCGTTGATAGCGGGAATTGATCTAGGAAATCGTCATATAAATTCCTTTGTAAATAATCAATATGGACAAAATGTTGCTTTGATGGCGCCATTTCGAACAACCAGGGCTTCTCCTAAAATCAAATTCTTGAACAAAGTAGGGCTACCCAAAACAAAATTACACCAGAACTTTACAATTTCCCAAAATTCAAAAGAACCAGTAACCTTACAGTCTTAATCAACAAGACCCCTGACCAACACAATACAACCCTCTACAAAAAACACATTCAAACAGAAACCGTGGCATAAAAGGTAACTCACGGGATTTCACACCTTGCAGAAAACCAAACCTCGCTGTGATTGCTTGAAAAACTCAATCTCTGGCTCTGGAGTCCTGGACCGCTTCAAAAACATTTGAATTCCTTTGTGGTGAAGATAGAATGGAATTAACTACTTAAAGCCGATGAAAAATGGCCAGTAGACATCTCATCTGCCATTAAAGCTCACTTGCATGCCGCGCCAACGGCTTCAATCGTATTTGATGTAAATTTAAATCCTCGTTGTTGATCTCTTGTTCTTGTCAGATCATCAATGATCAGACGACCATCTTCAAAAGGCTGAAAACATCTCCATGTCATTATCGAGGGCCCACCATAATACACAAGGCCAAAGGAATACACGTGGTGCTCACCCGTGATATCACAATCACTAAACACCCTTCACTTTAGGATCACGCGATGGCGGGCAAATGTTGATTCCCTCCATTGGCGATCATGATCATTCACAACAGTTGTTAGGAATAAGTTGTCTCAACCTTGGATAATTCCTATTCTTATTATTTGTTTTGTAAAATGTATTTCTTGCAAATAATGTATTTCTTGCAATATCTTTGTTAAGTAGATTAACGAATCTGAAATTGTAAGGGTTTAAAACGAATTTGCACCATACTTTCCTTAAGAGATTAGTGTAGGAAACTGTTTCCGCACCTGAGTTTCCTTACAACAGTGACCAACACCAAAACCTATCTGTCAAGCAACTTTTCATCAAGGTTAAAACATTGTCGTCGATCTCGAGCACATGCATCTCACATCTGGTTTAGTAACCCACTCTATAACATACTAAAGTCTGATACAAATATTAATCACTTTATTTACTCCTTTTCACCATTGGCAACTTGGGACATGTGGCGCCCGCCCGTGATATCGCAATCACCAAGCAACCAGCGGTGATGTCATCGCGAGATCGTGGGGAACGGTCAAGATCAACCGTAGGGAGATCGACGGTCACTAAAAATAACCCCTGCAAAATAATACAATTACTTAAAATAAAAGAGGGGAAGGGGACACCACCTAGGACAAACGACATACGAGAAATAAAAGATCAGGCGAAATATTTAGCATTTTTATTAAAAGGGGCCCAGCCTAGATGATTCAATGTGACATAATTTGTTTTGAAACCACCCTCAAAAAGGTAACGTCAGAAAAGACCCAACCCAAATATATACACTATATGGCAGGTTACTAAAGCGGCTACAAGATGCACGTGCTCAAAATCAACGGAGGTGTTATAATATTGATGAAAAAGTTGCTCGATGGTTATGTTCAACAATGGTGACTGTTATGAATGAGCACGATTTCCGACGATGGAGGTCAATGGTTGCTCGCCATCACGTGATCGGAAGATGTGAGGTTTTTATTGATTGCGATATCACAGGCAAGCACCACGTGTATTCCTTTGGCAATGCATAGTGTGGTGGGCCCTTCATGCTGAGATGGAGATTACATCAACCTTTTTGAAGGTAGTCGTTCGATGCTCTTACGAAAGTGAAGGATCGACGGTTGCGATTTGAATTTGCATCAAATGCGATTGGAAACTTGGAGCCTTTGGTGCAACATGCAAGTGATCTTTAATGGCGGATGAGACATTTTCTGGCTCAATTTGATCGACATTAAGTAATTTTCCTTCGTTCTATTTTACCACAAAATTATAACAAATTTTGGTTGTGTCTTGATGACAATTTTGGGCCACTTTTGGCGCAAGTTTCTTGAGGTTTTGCGGCTGGCCAGTGCATCAGCCATTTTCCAATGGATGGGAAAAAAAAGAAGATTCTCATGGGACTCAGTTGTTGTAACAAATTTTTGAAATATCATAGGGGGGTCCAAGTGATCGGTGACATGTGTATTTCTGGCCCAATGCTTGTTTGCTCCTTCATTCTCTATAAGAAGGATTTCAAGGCCAGAAATACGGGTTAGCAAGTTGGATAATTTTAGGTCAAGTCTAAGTAAAGTTGCAGAGCAAATTGTAAAGGGCCAATTGTTTTAGTAAAAATGTTTTTTTAGATTTTGTGTCATTCTATAGTAGGTTTTAAACTCATTAGAGTTTGATGTTTCAGGACAATACTAGCATCTGAATGGAAATTACTCATTTCGAACTCATGTCTCTCCATTGTATAAACATATCATTATTTTTAATAAAATGATCAAGGGCTATTTTGTTCATTTGTAAGTTATGGATGTTGAACTGTTAGTCTGTTAGCTTCTGTTATGTTTTGACTAAAAATCTTGATACGATTCATGAAGTGCAATATAATATAAAATATCATGGAGACTTGGAGTGCAATATAAAATATTAAATAAAATATCCTGAACTTGAAGTGCAATGATTCACAATTTATTTGAATACAATATAAAAAATCATCAACTACTGTTTGGAATATGATTCATGCAGTGCTTGAGTGCAATATAAAATAATATTATAAGATATCATGAACTTGAAGTGCAATGATTCACAATTTTCATTTAATAGAATATAAAATATCATCAACTACACTTATAGTTTGGACTTTCGAACAATGGAAACTGATTTAAGAAGTGCAGTAAAAATACCTAAAACCTGCTAATTCTCTTCCATTTCCCAAATGGAGTCAGGGCCCTCAAACCGATGCTCATCTTCAGATAAAGTAAAAGAGTCATCTTGATTCAGAGACTTCTCTGCACTTTGTTCGACCTGTGTCTCAAAATCAACATTCATTGTTTGATTTGTTTCAATTTCAATATCACTGTCATCTTGATCTATCCCAGGCCCATTGCCACTACCACTAGTACCACCACCAATACCGACAACTCTTGGAATTGGAGAGCCTGTGTTACACAACCCGACCCCTCTTCTTTCACATGTGGACCTCTAGATTGTGAGTGCCCTTTCAAAAGGAATTTTTTTGACATTATATGCAGTTCCTTTCATCCTCAAACAATTTTCCAAATTCTTGTCCAATTTTTTTCTTAACTTTGATTTCAAAAACCCCAATGTACTGAAAACTCTCTCATCCTCCACCGACCCCAATATCATTGTTTGACATAAATCAGCAAGTTTGAAATATTCTGACATCGAACCATGCAATATTTCACTCTGACCTAAGATTGTCCAAACCTTTTTTATTGATCCTGGTTCAAGCCCATGGAATCGGAATGGTCCCTCATAGCTATTGCAAAACTCTGACATTTCTTTCTAATCTTATTTTCATTAAAATTCCTTCTATTGCCTACTCATTGTATGTTACCTTTTTCGAAAACTGTTCGATCACAATTTTTACTTGATCATGAAAATATTTTGGGTTATCTTAGTTTACCCAAAATTAAGGATACACAATACCCATGGCTTCAAGTATTTCATGTCAAGGGAATCTTTCATGAATCTTTGAGGAAAGAGATTTTGTAATTTCCTTCAAATTATCACTAATAGATTTAACAATGTCGTTAAAATCTTCCTCGTTAACAGGTACTTCTTTTCTTGAGCGCCTGGCTGTCTTACAATGGTACATTGGTATCTCATATCCACGTACACAAATACATAAGTTCCCACTTGCATTAAAATATAAATAATTATCAGGATTATTCAAATCAGTAATTTTCTACCACATCAAATAATTTGCGCCTTCTTGTGTTAGATCTAGATATAGATGATCGAGGGCCAAGCATGTAAGTTTACATAGATTGGCATATTCATAAATATATATAGTTCTATCTTGGGCTTTCTTCACAAGATTTTTTATCTCATCCAGCATGGGGAGAAGACTAGCTAAAGTCAAGAGTGTCTCTATATCGCTTAACCTATGTAAGAGTTCAGGAGCTTTGTCTACTATGCTGCGATGCTCGTACATCAACCCAATCAAGGATTGATATTCTGAAAGAACTCGTTGCGTTGGTCCATGCAGGGATATCCATCTGGTATCGACATCCTTAAGAAGCTTGTTTCCAGGTGTTATTCCCTCAACAAAATGTTGAAATTCAAGGAAACGTTTGGGACTTCAGCAGAAGTATGCATAGATCTCGCGAACTAGATTTTCAACTTTTGATACTGTTGGAAACTTGCTTACAATTTTAAATGCTAAATTCATTCTGTGGGTCATGTAGTGAATGCCAATCATGTATGGTGCACAAGTAGTTTGTAAATTTTTGCAAAGACTGCTCCTTTGAGCTTGCATCACTACAACTCCATCAGCTCCTACACACACCAACTTTTTGGCAATTTTCAACTCATCCAAACCTGTAATTTCATTCAAAGATTTCTTGACTAGTTCAAATAGATTTTGCGATGTTAAATTGTCCTTCATTTTATGAACACAAAGAAGATGAGCTTGGTGAACATGTTTTTATACAGTATACAAATGCATACAAACCCAAGAAGTATTGTCTACCACAATAACTTCATCTAAAGATAATGCAATGAAATTTGACTCTTTTAATTTCTCCTTTAAATCTTGTTTTTCCACTGCAGCAAGACAGATCGCCCATTCCCATCCAGCATTTACTGACCAATGTGAAAAGGGAAAGTGGGGAACACTCAAATAAGATAATAAATCAAAATATTTTGTGTAGTCTGTCATAGGATGCCCCTTGGACAAAATATGAAAAACAACACTCATCTAAACAGTTTTTGACAGATTTGTTGCTGCCATGGCTTTTCCAAAATGAGCCTTAAGTGTACCTTCACATTTTTTAATCTTCGACATTCTATGATTATGCTCTCCATAATTTGTGGCATACTTAACATGAAGATATTCTTCCTTTGATTTCCATCATACGACTGATTGTTCCTTTCCGTCTGTGATTTATTTTTCGTAAACTTTGTCGATATGCCTTTCTATAGTGTCAAGCTTTAGCTGCATCGTCTTGTCTCTTCCACATTGCCAACTACAAATCTTACATCTGACCTCTATTGCCCTTTCAATATCATTTTCATTTGATACCCCTACTGGTTCAAGGAATGGGTACTTCGACAACCAACCAATTTGAAAATTCCTTGTCATTTCCCACTCGCGCCCCAATTTTTCTTTGCCTTTTCTTTTCTTGCTACCAACATCATCCTCATCCAAGTCGATTATCTCATTCTGGCTATCCAGGGCATCCCTTGGAACATCTTTTGTGGTATTGCCATCCTCATTTGATACATTTTGATTTAACACAATGACAATCTCACCTTGACCTTCCTGTGGCGGAAGAGTTGATGATGTATCTCCATCTTCAATAATATTTGGTGGAAGAGTTGATGGTGTAGCTCCACCTTGATCTGATGGATTAGAAGCTTTGCCAATTCCAAAGTAAGACTGTATGGTACCTCCCCATTTTGGGCATTTTGATGGCCTCCCAGTCTCTTCATTACCCACCTGCTCAGGATTCTTACCCTTGTTGCTCGACATATTGATCTCACTTCGAATAAAATCTAGAAAAAATGTCTTCTTGTTTAAGAAGGACAGACCGACAAAGAATATAGATCCCATTCCCTATTTAAAATTATGTTTAAGACTGAAGCAAGACTGGAAAACAGATAAAGAAATCTTATTAGTATAACTAATAGTCTAATAACTAATAACAGTATGAAGAAATGATCACTCACCTTTGAGTCTACGTTTTCGGGTTTCGTTGACTTCTGAATCGAGAAGTAGAACCTCAGAACCGAACAAAATGTGTAAAACCGAACAAAATATGTAAGAACAAATAACAGTTTCAATTTTATTTATATCAATCCATATTTGGCAAATTCCACGGGATTTTGAAATGGTATGTTAAAAATTTGGCGAATCCCACATGCTTATACAACGATACCTTGAAATTTTCAAGGCGAAATAGGTCCTCATAAGCAACTATTTGTAAATTTTAATTGGCGAATGGGTCTTCATAAGCAACTATTTATAAATTTTAATTGGCGAATTGGGTCCTTATATAATGTTGTCTTAATAGTATTGAATATGTTGGTGTTTTATGACATGCTCCCCGAGATTATAGGCGAAAATATTGATCGGTCCATTGGAAATGCATAGTCTGTTATGGCGAATTTATTTCCTAAACATGCCCTGTAAAAAAAATTGTTGGCGAATGGACATGCATTAGATTGATACTATGTGAAACCCAGGCGATTTGAACACCTTGCTGGATACTTAGAATTCACCAAATTCAATTTCCTGATTCTTGGAATTCGCCAATTGGCAAAGATTCGCCACTAAAGTTATCCCTGGTGGCCCCAACTTCTTTTATCTATCAATTTGATACTTTCCTCCCCATATAGAGAGGAAAAACACTAATCTATTATCCAAAGTATAAATTACTATTCATTTGATAAAGACTTGATTAAATAGTAGTTGGAGTCATATTGCACAAAGGTTCTTTATTATAAAAAAAAATTGTCACCTTACATCCTTATCCCATTCAACACATTAGCACATGTGATGACCAAGTTGTAACTACATAACCTTTGAATTGAGTATTTAATGATTGTTAGGTTTAATAATTGGTATTATGGGATCACCATAGTTAAGTTATGTTATATATAGGATATATTTGCTAAATGTTGGGGATTATATTGTAAAATATGTTCTTCATGTAAGAGTTTTGGAGGTTTTCCCTTCAAAATGGCTCAGTCTAGTTTTTTTTCTTGCATTTCAATCTCGTTGTGTATGTTTTCTCTATTTTATTCTTACTTGTACATTTATTTAATTATTTATCTCTTTGTCTCTTATGGATTTGCAATATATTGATTATAATCTACACTTGTGATAAAGTAATTTCATTACAACCTATATGAGAGTGGAAGATTAGACAAAGATTTAATGTTATAATTACCATTTTTTGTGAGTAAAAGTAAATATTCTAGGTATTTGATTTATAATTTTTTGGATAATAATTATTTTTGATAAGATAAGATAAATTTATAGGGTGTTGTACCCATACATAAAAGGCCCCAAGGGTAGAGAGTTGAAAGAAAAAAATAAAACTAGGGTCATAGGCTATAAACAAACTAGTGACAATGAACATACAACGAAATTACAACATAATGAAATCCAAAATTAAAACTATCAACAAGAAAGATACCCTACTTGGGAATATTTTCCCATTCCTCCACAAGGAACTTGAAGACATCTTGCTTTTTTTGGTTTGAGTTGGGGTCAGTTGTCTTGTCATGCTTCTTTATCTCTTGTTGTAGCATGAAGGTGAGACTAACAAAATAATGGTGTATGACTTTGAGGGTGAAATAGAAAAGGCTATTGAGATTCTCTTCTAAAATTTCAGCCCAATCATAAGAGCCATGCAGTCCTAGGCAATCTTCTCATAATTGGGGTAATTATCCTCCTTGTTCTCTTTTGTGGGGGTGGAATCCTCCAATTAATTGAGCATAGGATTGAATTTAAGAAACGGGATAGGACCATCAACATACTCCTTCGATTCCTCTACATTGTCATCATTGTTGATTTCCTCATCCCTCTTACCCTACTCAAAATCAGTATAAATCTCATCAACTGTAATATCAAGGGCCTGCTTACCGACCAACCTATGGGGTATTTGCACACTAGGGTTCTTATTATCTATATTTGGATCAATATCTATTGTATTCTCATCTTTGTTGATTTTTTTATTATTATCGGTCTCCTCATCAAAAGTTGCTTCTTCCACATAGATGTTTATAATGGTTTTCTTATTATTTTTGTTGAGAGTCTTTGTCACAATAGCATTAGGTATTTTTCCAAGATTTTTGGGAGGTGTGTTTTTAAGTTCACACAACCCAACAAGCCTAGATTTTTGGTTCAGGATTTTATAGTTTAATCCTTTTTGGGTTGTTTGGTTGGGGGTTTTGGATTAGGACCAAGGGTGGCTTGTTTAGCAAGTAGGGTCGACTTTTTTTTAGGAGGTTTTACATATTCTCCATTACGAGGGTTTAGGAGGATTTCAGGGGGAAGAGGGACATAAGAAGGTTCTTACACTTGGAGAGCCTTGATTGGATTTGGGGGACAAAGCACAAGGTGAAAATAGTATAAACTAAGGATGAGCCCTTGGTGGAGAAAAACGGGGGGCTTGTTTGAGTTCTTGGTATACTTCTCAATGGACTCTTTAATAGAAAGTTCAAGAGAAGATAATAGGTAAAAGAGAAAACTAATTAGTACAATCAATTCATAAAATGATTGAGCAGTGGCATGCGATATAAGTAGTAGCATTTATACCTTCCATCAAGAGTAATATATTTCACTAACACAAGCCATACTTGGTCCCATAGTTTGAGGAGTTTATCATGATCATAACCTGCATGCAACTTAACTGGATTTTTTTATTTTTTGAAGAACTGGTTCATATTGTCCATATCTTGTAAAAATTTCTTCTTCTTTTTTCCTATTGCATGATAAGCCCATGGCTTGTGCAATGACCTCTCTACTAACTTGAAAATAAATCCCACCAAACTTGACAAGTCTTAATTTCCATTCAATAGAAAAATAAATTAAAATATTTTCACCATGTCTACTTAAACACTCGATTAGTGACACAATCCCCTCCATGTAGATATTCCAAAGCAGAGCATCCTTCCAGAGTTCTTCACAAGAGCCTAGCTCTATTCTCACCCTTTCACCACCCATTGTCTGTTGCAAGTAAAGTTGGTGAATCTGAATAAGGTTATCTCTGAGATGATTTAGATGATAGAGGCATAAAGGTATTTTGGAAATGAGGTGGGGATTTTCCTCAAAGAATTTCAAATAATCCAATCAGTGCAAAGGACTAAAACATTAGTTGGCAAGTCATGTCTGAGATATGAGAAATATGCAAGAAGTTTTGATCTATCCAGATTTTTGTCAGACTTATGCATTTCTTATTATTTTTGAAGTTGGGTATCACATACCCTTGTTCTATTAGTCCTTATCTTATGCCTGAAGTTGTAGTAACACATTTTTGGATTAATGAAGGCCATCTTGGGTGGCGGGATATCGATGATGAACAATTGATCAATTTTTGAATTACAAATCAATTAATAACCTTGTGACTTGGGCCTCCCTTTTTTGTTGATGACAATTTAATCTCATTATCAACCTAACATATAGTTTAATAATTGGAACCCAAAGTAAATTGAGAATAAGGGAATTGAGCATAATATTTGTTGTCCTCGAGGTTTGCATTTCCATTTCCTCATCCAAAATATAAGTCCACAACAACCCACCCATCGTGTTAGGGAGGAGAATTATAACATGGATAAATAAGAGTATAAAGACAACCCATAAGATTTTGGTTTGAGCTCTCCATATTTTGAGTGTTAGTATATTATTCTTTAAGGATTAAACCTCTAATATTTTCTAGGAGACATAAACTATCCCTCTAACATCTAGTGGACTCTAGAGTAATTCCCATATTTTCCATAGCATCAACCACCCGATTTATTTCTCTATAAATATGATAAGTATTGAGACTGCCAAATCCCATCAGGAGGTTCTGAATATCATATATAATGTTAGAGATAGTCCATCCTATCATCCATTTACCAAGTTAATTGCATCTATACTAGTTTTAGAATCATCTTCCACTTTTAGTCTTCTTACCCCTAAAGATAAAGCAATCTTGATTCCCCCTAACATAGCCATTGCTTTAGACACAATAGAAGACTATTCCCCTAGACCTCCAATAAATCTAACAATAAATTTTCCATTAAAATATCTAATAATGCCACCCATATTAGCTAATCCCAAGTTTCCTTTGGCAGCCCCATCATAGTTGAGTTTTGACAAACCCAAAGGTGTTGGTTTCCATTTGGTATTATGTCTCATCAAAATTTTAGAGTTTTCAAAGGAGTTCGGGTTTGACTATAAACCCCATGTATGAGAAATATTAGAATCTACTTCAATAGGGTACCTGCACAAAATTGTCCAATTGCATAGAGAGATATTTTCAATTAATAGCCTAAAACAAGAACCAAAGACCTCCTTGGCACTCTTTCTTTTTTGTTGAAGACACAAAATTACTAAGAGAGGGGGGTTGAATCAATACTTAATCAATTCTTTCCATTCATCAACAATTAACCAATTAAATTATGAAAATAAGAACACAAATACATACAACCATAACACCATATTTACATGGAAAAACCTACAAGGGAAAAACCATGGTGAGCAAGTTGCTTGGATCTACTATCCAAATCTATCCTCACAAGTAACAAAAATTTTATAATAGGTTTTTATGGTCTTTAACCAAAGGAAGTTCGCTACTCCTTGCTCAATACAACTCTTATAATAGACCTCATCATGCAATTGGAATATATCAACACTTCTACTACCTCTAGCTCACTACCTTTCCTAAATTCACACATACACTTACTTCGATAAGCTATGTTTCCTTTGTCTCGCTGCCTTCAACACAATTTATCATTTACAATCATTCATTCACCTTTGCAGTCTCATTACATTTACTACTGATCTCTCAAAACTAATCTCTACCACATGTCATTATCAATAGATGTTCTACAAAAATCTGTTCACATATTGTCTGCTCAAATCATTCACTACATGTGAAATTCCTTCTCCAAATATTTTATCTTTTATTTATACCCTTCGTAACCTTCAAAAGGTTTCTCCATGTCAACTACAAACATGTAAAATAAAATAAATATTTACAACAAGTTAGAATCAAAATCATTTGATGTAGAAATAAATCTCATGTGATTCAATCTTAAATATATTCAACACCTATTCTCCATATAACACATTCAAAATTAGCGTACACATCTAAACGCTTGGCACAAGAAAATCAACATGAAAAGTCAACCTGTTAAGCAAGTAAACTGTCAACCATCAATTCTAGACCAAGGCAATACCTGCAACCAAAATACTTTGTGTGGATCACTCCACCATGATGATATAGCATGTAAAAACACTTCTTCGCTCCCTTCTTATCATATCAAGTTATTTCCTTTGGCTCAAACACTTCATTCCTATATAGGTTATTTTCTTTGGCACAAATACTTCATTCCCAAAAATAGTGATTCTAGACATAATGTTGTACAAAGGAGGATCACATACCAACTTGTGAAGAATTGAAAAAACCCAATGAGATTCCATCATGCATTCCATAACCTATTTACACAAATTTGATCAAGTACTTGTTGATGCAGATCATTTAAACACCAAAAGACCAACATACTAGGTTGCCAAAACATAGACAACATGTTGTCATCTACAAAAACACTAGTGATGTACCAAATCATCTAAAACTTAGACTGAGTAGATATACCACCTTCAAAAACCTCAATCTAAAATTGCAAGGCAAAAAAATGCAATGCAATAAAGTGTAGAGACATTCATTTCTTCCTTATCATTCATTCATTGGAACATAGTAGGTGCATACTTTGATAACACCAGAAAATTATGCGGTAAAAATTATGCATGAAAACTTGGACTATGCATACCTTACAACTATCTAGAGCTACTCTTTGAATTGTAGGATCATATCTTCATCTATTGAGAAATGCAGAGCATTTGATAGAGCTCTTGTGAGATCAATCTTGTGCCTTAGATAGTTTGGAAAATTATCAATCAGGGCATTTTGACATCTAACCATGAACTTCAAATGATAAGATAGTAATATATCATTTTTACATCCAACCATGAACCTTCCTTCAACATAAGTGCATATGGTATCAAAAAAGGTTGACATCAATGACAACACACTATCTACACATTTTCCAACAATCTCTCCCTTTTTCATTGATGGAAACACCTACTAGATATTCCATTTTCTCTCCCCCTTTGACATCAAGGGCAAAGGGCAAGTGGACTTCTAAAACATATGGACTCTACCAATCTATACAAACTTTTACCGTTCACTCCCCTTGAAAAGTAACACCAAAAATTTCTTCTATGTACATAGAATCCTGAGCAATTATCTACTCCACATTTTTACACATCAAAATGCCACAAAAACTATGTCATCAATACATACTCAACTATGACCTGATGGAAGAATGTTTTTGTAGATTGACTTCAACCAAGTCAAGGACTATCCCATTACTTCTTTGCATAAGTTGTGATCTAGATTTGAATTACCAAATTAGCATGGATGTCTTATGATTCTTCCAAGGAGGATGGTATATGATTCTTTTGTTCAACTCCTTTTTCTTCTACCAGGAGACCAGTTAGAGATGTTAACCTTAGGTTTACTACCTCCCACAACTATTTAACTTGACCTTTTATTTTCTCCCTTTGGTCTTGCACTTGTTGTATTTGGGAGTGTAATTTCTCTACTTGTGCCCTAATGGCACCATCACCATCCTACATTGGATCATAAGTGGCAACCACATTTGTGATTTGCACTTCTATGGCATTTATCTGATCCTTAAGTTTTTTGTGGTGGTAGGACATTGTAGAAAGAACAGGTACAATACCTTTTGCTCCTCCATACAATTTTGAATGTATTGTATGCACGCTTGTAGTTTTTCATGTGCCTTTGCACATTTCTCAAAGGCCTCAGAAAGTTTTTTTTTTGAAATCTTTAACTCAGCTTGTTTCTCCAGAAGTGAAGAATGCTCCTTGAAAGCATCTATCAATTGTTTTATTTGTTGAGTTGGCGGCAAAGAGGAATCCCATTTCGCATTTGGCATTTTAGTTTCAAAATTTTTGATTACCTCTTACAGTTTCTCTAAAATATCTACCTATTGCTGCAAGATTTATTCTTGTAGAGGAATGGAATATGTCACCGAGTTGTAACTTCTGTAGAGGTGAGATTCGAGACATGTTGACTTGCTCATCAAACATAGGCAACTGCAACAATTGTGGAGAAATGGCAAGCTGAATTTTTTCCATTGAGCTAGAAAATCTTTGATGGAATCAATAATGGGGGATGTTGAAGAATATGCCTTGGAGTTTCTTGTGCATGTACTCTCGAATTAGATGTATCTTCCTTTACTTGTTGATCTTGTTGATCAGTGTTCTCTAGAGGAGGGCTATCACACACATCATGATCAAGAGAGACTTTCTCTACATCATGTGATACTTACTCTTCTTTCTCCTCTTGTGCTACCTCCTGAACAATTTCATGCTCAAAGGATATATGTGGTTGTTCCATATTCTCAACTTCTCTTACTATCTTAGTAATTTTTCCGGTAACATCCTTAGTTTGTTTTTTTGTTTTTTCCCTATCTTCTTTTCATGCTCATTAGGGCATCCACTCCCTATTTTTTCTCTTAACTTATGTGCTTGCCTCTAAGATTTTTTATCTTTTTCTTCTTGAGAAATAAAGTATCTGACTTTGTTGAGATCTTCCTTCCTAAGTTCATCGTCTATTTCAATAGCCTTCACTCTTTTATGCGTTAGGGCCTAAACTAGACTCTTTGGAGATTTTTCTAGAATCTTACTGAGAGCCACATTATACTTGATCATGCACATGACTATTTCCCTTTCGATAGTATTTTGGTCCTCAAGGGGAAATTTTAGATGCAAATCAATAGTCTTAGTTTTAGTAATCCTTGACTTAAAATTCCATTAAAGATTGCCTCCAATTGGAGAGGCTCATGAGAAGGTACCACCAGAGGAGTTTTCTTGATTTTCTTCACCTTTCCTTTAGGTCTGAAGGTGAATTCCTCCCTTTTTTTCTTCTTCTTTAGTTTCTTTTGTTTCAACCTTCTTTCTTTTGGCCTGTTTCTTAAGCCTTGGATGCTTTTTATCAGTTTCTCTAGTTTGTGCCATTGTTTCAGATGCAACAATTTTCTTAGAAGTAGTCTATGTGGATCCAGAGGGCTACAAAGTAGTAGTATTTGCAGAGGCCGATCTATTTGACATTCTTGGAATTTTCTTTGAGATTATTTCCTTAAGGTCTGAGGTAATGTCTTATAGAGCTTGGGAAGAGGTTTGAGGGGATTTCTTAGTTAAGTGAGGAATGCCTAATTTTTGAAACATCTTATCTACCCACTTTTCATCAGTCTCTTCCACCTTCTTTTGAATTATCTTGTCCATGATTTCTCTATAGGTGCCAAACCTTTCTACTACATGATCCTTAGGCTTACTCAACAAATTTTCAACATATGCTTTGACCTCATCAGGGGAGACTTCATATGGCAATTTAGGAATCCAAGAGATTCTTGGTTCCATAGCTTCAATATAACAACAGTCTTTATCAACCAAAAAGGTAATCTCATCCTTATATTTTCTCACAAGATCAAAGGGTTTTCTTTCCCTATCCTACATTTCTTCTTGTAGGTTCTTGAAGAAACCCCAATATATAGAATTGCAAGATTATTTTTCATTTAATCCTCTCATGTGATTTCTAATTTGTGTAGCAACCAAAATATGTTGTTGCTAGACTTTTCCTTTGAAACCAGGTGATTCATTCAAAAAGTAGAATGCAATACAAAAATTCAGATACCCAAACCTATATTTTTATTTGGTCTCCTTGGTTATTTTGAGATTATCAAATAATTTATCCCTCATCAATTCACACAAGTCAAAATCCTTTCCTTTTTTAACCATCTGGTATGTGGTGATTTTATATGATATTCCCATGATTGCATTCTTGACACCCAGATCATTAATTTTATTTATGCTAAGGGTTCTCTTGTCAAACTTTGCACTAGTCAACCGTGTAACCTTTTCATTCTTAACAACTTTCATCATCAAAATAGGTCTGATTGCACATAACCTAGTTACTACCTTAGTTGCATATTTGGTGATCCTATAGGGTTTGTCCAGGTAAATGAACTCGTCAAGGATTATAATTAGAATGATTCTTACCCATTCAATGTTTTCACATAAATTAGGAAAGTAATTCCACACATCAAACCCTTTAGTTGACACATTTTAAATTTTTGGTTTGTATCCAATATAGTCATCATCCAACAAGGTGTGCCTTAGCTCCTCAAAATTCATGTGTTCAATTTCATTTATGGGGGCATGAGTGTAGATCCTTAAATATTTTGTGTACATTGTATCAACTATAACTTTTGAGAATGCACCATACTTATCTACCTCAATTGCTTTGAATGCATTTTTCTCATACTTTGGCCTTGGTTTCTTAGAGAAATCAACCAATTTTGGAGTAGCCATTATAATTTCTTTTCAAAATTTAGAAACTAGGGTTTATGAGCAATTTAAAAATACCTCTATGTTCTATCACTAGGGTTTCAACTTCATAGCTATCCCACTTAAATTCTTAAGATTTATTTGAAATCCTTTTTCTCTTCTTAGCTCAGGATACAAATTCTTTTGATTCGAATGAGCCAAGATCGTGCAAATTGAAGTATAATTAATTTCTATTTACTCTAAATTTTCATAATTATTGCACCTTGTCCTTGTTAGGTAAACAACTACTAGAGAGCTCTGTGTCCTCAGAAATATGCACAATCATTTTGTAGTCCTTTGTAAACAATATTTTTACTTCAAACAATTGATCTATATATTCCATCTCACTTTTCAAATAAATTCATTAAACCATCTTATTTCAGATTACTTTTCATGTTGTAATGATCAATATTTTATTCTCTCTAGGGGGTTGAGATATTTTTTGGATGATAGCTCCCCCTAACCAAATGTTATATCTCAATAAATCATGAGATCTTTTGTATAATGCACAAGCACAGTTGCATCCTTAACTTCATTATCCTACCCTTTTTTCTTTCTCCAAACTTTTACAATTTCCTTCTTTTCTTCTCTCTTGTTATGCTGAGTATGTGGTTTCACAAAACCACTTTTGCATAATTTTGCTTTATGCCCAAATTTATTGCACTTGTAACAAATATTATTATATTCAAGAGTTAAACCATTTCTCCTTACTTTAGATTTATAGTCAACAACCCTATGACCAAAATTATTGCATACATATCAATAACCATAAAAGAAATGAGAGATCGCAACATTATGTCTTGCAAAAAAGGAGTTATTATTCATATACTCATTTTTTCTTTCCTTAGTTCTAAAATAATTAGCCTTATGACCAAACTTATTGTAAGAGTAATAATAACCATGAAAGGGTTGAGAAAACCTAGGAGTAGTAGACTGATTAAGAGGAAATCTCTTGAAACCCTTCTTTTGATTGCTGACCTTTATGAAACCATCATCCAATTTCTCCCTTTCATCTTTGATCCTTTTAGAATCTTCAACATAGTCCTTTTACCTTTTCATTTCAAGAATATTAGCCTTTAAGTTCTTACCTTATTCAAATCCAAGATCACCCTTACCCTTTACATATTTTTGACAATTGATTATCTCATCAAGAATGTCAGAGATTATCTTGAACTTCAAACCTTTGTCTATCTGGTCCTTTGCTTTCTCCAATTATTTTCTTAGGGAAATAATTTATTCTTAAAGTTTGAAGCATTCAAATATTTTTTCAAGTTATTGTTTAGATAATTTGCAACCCTTTTACCTTCTTCAACTTAAATTTTCAAATTGATGGTCATCTCTTTTGATTTTTTGAGCTTGATCTTCAATTCTCCACTTTCTCTTCTTGTAGTATTTAGGTATTCCAATGTTGAAATAAGTTCTCCTTTAAAGTCAACTTCACAATATTCTTCGTTAAAATATACAATATCTTCATGCTTCTTAGCCTATGGAGGATTCTTCTCATTTGACAATGATTTAGTTCACATGTGTTCCACTCAGGATCTACATCAGTTGTTAGGATGTATAAAGGCACTTGGCTCTAATACCAATTGATGAACACATATAAGTACTAAGGTATGGGGGTGAATTAATACTTAATCAATTATTTCCATTCATCACCAATTAACCAATTAAATCATGACAAGTAGAATAACACAAATGCATACAACCATAACATTAGATTTATCTAGAACACCCTACAAGGGAAAAACCACAGTGAACAAGTTTCTTGGATCTACTGTCCAAATCCAACCTCACAAATAAAATAAACTTTACAAGTTTTAATGGCCTTTAACCAAAGGAATTCCACTACTCTCTTCTCAATGCAACTCTTACAATAGAGGTTTACAACCTCAACATATAATTAGAATATATCAACAATTCTATTAACTCCATCTCACTACCTTTGGTAAATTCACACATACATATACTTCAATAAGCTTTGTTTCCTTCATCTCACTGTCTTTGGCACACTTTCTCATTTACAATGATTCATTCACCTTCACAGTCTCATTACATTCACTGTTGATCTCTCAAAAATGATTTTTACCACATTCCATTATCAAAAGATTTGTCTGCAAAAATCTATTTTCACGCTATTTACTCAAAGAATTAACTACACGTACACTCCCTTCTCAAATTTTTTTCTTTATTTATACTCTTTGCATCCTTCAAAAGGTTTCTCCATATCAACTACAAACATGTAAAATAAGATATACAATAATTACAAGTCGGCGTCAAAATAATTTTTTGTAGAAAGAAATCTCATGTGGTTCAAGCTGAAATATATTCAAGAAATATTATCCATATAACACACATAAACACTTGGTGCAAGAAACTCAACATGACAAGTTGGCTAGACAAACAAGTAAACTATCAAATGTCAATTCTAGACCAAGGCAATATCATAGAGACCAAAAAATTTGTGCAAATCACTCTGCGAAGATTATATAGCATGTAAAAACACCTCTCTACACCCTTCTTATTATATTAGGTTATTTTCTTTGGTGTAAACACTTCATTCCTAAAAATAGTGATTTTGAACATACTTTTTTACAAGGGAGGATCACATACCACCTTGCAGAGCATTTAAAGAGCCCAATGAGATTCCATCATGAATTACATAACCTCTATACACAAATTTGATCAAGTATTTGCTGAAGTAGATCATTTAAACACCATCAAACCAACATACCAGATTGCCAAAGAATAGAAAAAATAGTGTCATCTACAGAAACACCATTGATGCACCAAATTATTTGAAACTTAGATTGAGTAGACACACCACCTTTAGAAACCTCAATATAAAATTGCAAGGAAAAATAATGTGATGCGGTGAAGTATGAAGATATTCAGTTCTTCCTTATCATTCATTTACTAGAACATAGAAAGTTTATGCTATGATAACACTAGGACATTCTAGAATAAAAATAATGCATGAAAACATGGACTATGCATACCTTACAGTTGTGTGTGGCTACTCTTAAAAAAACAAGATCATGTCTTCATTTGTTGAGAAATGTGGAGCATTTGATAGAGCTCCTGTGAGATCAATCTTGTACCTTATATAGTTTGGAAACTTATCAATCAAGGAATTTAGGCATCCAACCAAGAAATTCAAATAAGAGTATTATATCATTTTGACATCCAACCATGAATTTTCCTTCAACATAAGTGCATATGGTACTAACAAAGGTTGAAATAAATGACAACACACTATCCACACATTTTCCAACACTTTTCTTCTAGATGCCCCAACATATGCTAGGGTAACCTACCTCCAAAGCTCCATAACTAGAGGGTGAATGAAGAGGTAAATCCAATTTTCCACCAAAATTTTGATATTATCATTCATAGACCAACAAAATCATAAATTTTATAGGGTATAGCCCCAAAATAATTCAAAGGAGCAGTGTAACAATAAATGGGGCATAAATTCCTCGTCCATTTAATACAAAGTACATCTATTAGGAATTTGGAAGCCTCTCTTTCTTAAGTTATCTTGGATTAGGATTTTGTTGTGGGAAGTGGTCCACCAAAAGAAGTTTATCTTGGGTATTAGGTGTTGGTTCCATATTTATTTCCATAGCCCTCCACACTATTCATGATTTGAAAAAAAACTATTAGCAGACTTGTCAATGAGATTGTATTTAATCTCTTTAGCCTAGAAGAATATATCCTTGTTTTGGAACATAGGGATTATTTTTAAGGAAAGAGATTTTTGGAGGGTTTTAGCTTTTTGTCTTATCTCTTGATTATTGTAACAATTCAATATATTTCCATTTTTGATATCCTAGATGCCCATTGAGGTACTTATCCACAATCCTTCCAAATAACTATAAAGCATGTCCCTGAAGTTCCTTCAACACCATTTGATTTACGGGTTGACTCATGATCCAAGAGTCTTCCCAAAATTTAATCCTAGATTCATTCCCTATTTTCCATCTTATACCTCCCTGAAGCAATTTCTTTGACTTGGAAACACTGTTCAAAATTAAATAGCCTTGGGGTGTTCAGTATTGGATATGCTCCTGATAAATGAAATGTTACTTAAGTATTTATCTTTTATGATAACATACCAATCCTTTTGATTTTATAGAAGGTCCCAACTAATATTACCTAATAGAGATTTATTGGTAGATTGCATTTTCCTAATTCCAAGACCACCATAGTCTTTACGAAGGTAAAATGTATCCCAATTGAGCAGAGCCATATTTTTCTTTTCCTCTATACTAGACTTGAGAAAATTCCTTTAGATTCTTTCAAACATTTCAGCAATGTATCTAGGAATTTTTAATAAAGAAAGGAAATATACATGTATACCTTGAAGGGTAGCAACAAGAAGTTGTAGTTTTCCTACATGAATTAGGATTTTACCTTTCAATTTGAATTTTTTTTTCTACAACCTTTCCAACAAAAAATTCCAAAAATAAAGGGTAACCTATTTGACTGTTAAAGGAAGTCCCAGATAGACCGAAAAAATGGGTCACTATCACAACCTATAATAATAGCCACTTTGTCTTGTAATACATGAGTGGTATTAAATAAATATATCATGATTTTCTTATAATTAATGCATTGGCCAAAGATGGTGGCATAGTTATTAAGCCATATCTTTCATTTCCTAGCTTCAACAGTCGAATATTTCCCAAACAAAATTATATCATCCACAAATTGCTAGATAATGGAGGTGTTTAGAGAGGTAGCTAGGTTGACCCCATTGATAGCACCTTATTGAATAAGTTTTAAAAAAATATTGTTTAAAACATCTACAACCATTATGAAAAGATATGGGGATAGGGGGTTACCTTGTCTAATCCCCTTAATAGCACTAAAGAAGCCATAGGGAACACCATTAACAAGGAAAAAATATTTGATCATGGATCTACATTCTTTGTTGAGAATAATCAGCATATGTTGAAGTCAAAATTTTTTATACCTTTAAGGAGAAACCTCTATGACACCTTGTCATAGGATTTCGATATTTTAAGATTAAAGGTTGTACTAGAAGTGTTACTTCTATCCATTAAATTTAACATTTCATGTGTGGATACAACAACATCAAAGATTTGATGACCCAATACAAAGCCTTTCTGACAAGGGCTAATCATTTTCTCTAAAAGGGTTTTTAGCCTATTGACTAATAGTCTGGAGAAGATCTTATAAATGGTATTATATAAGCTTATGGTTATGAAGTTATCCATGGTTATAGGATTAGAAATTTTAGGAATGAGATGAATGAAGGCATTATTTAACTAATTCATTATATTTCTAGATTTTAAGAAATATTTAGCAGATCATAGGAAGACATCATCCCCAACAATGTTCTAGAACTCTTGGAAGAAATACAGGTGAAACCATCTTGGCCAGGATATTTAAATGTACCCATACTGAAAGTTTCAATCCTAACTTCTTCATGAGTGACAGGCCTTAGGATGAGAGTGTTATAATTTTTAGTTATAGCAACTGGGGAGTTATCCAACAACTATTTTTCAAACTCTGCAATGGGGTTGATAAAGATTACATCAATGAGTGTTGAAAATACTATGAAGTAATTCTCCCAATTTTTTTCTTTGTAGTAACTTCAATCCCATTTTCATCTATGAGCTTGGTGATCTGATTCCTTTTCCTATGATCTAGGGAAGAGAGTTGAAGAAACCAGAGTTACAATCACCTTCTTTTAGCCATTGTGTTCTGGATTTTTGTTTCTAGAATGTTTCTTATTTCTTTAGCTTTTTGGCTCAATCAAGGTGGATCTCCTTCTCAAGCTAAAAGGTTACCTGACTCATATCTCCTTCAACCATTTTGGCCTGAATATCCTTGATTTTAGTAGTGATGTCGCACTTAAGATGGAAAAAATCCCCAAAAACCCACTTGTTCCATCCTTTCACATTATTTTTAATATTTTTCAATTTTTATCTCACACAAAACTTTATAGATCCCTAGATGGGAATGTTCCACCAATTGGATATACTATGGTGAGTGGACCACATAATCTCATATTTGAAGCGGAAAGGACCAAGGTTGGTAGTGTCATCCTAGCTCAGTACGAGGGGGTTATGATTAGACATCGTCCTTGATAGAGTTAGGAGGTTGAGATTTAGTAACCTAGTTAGGGGAGGTCAGAAATTTGTTAGATCTAACCTAGATAAGTTTTTCACTAAATCTCCTATTCATCCATGTGAAAATATGGTCGTGAAGGTCTATGTATATAAGCCTAGTAACATTCAACAACTTTGCCAAATTTTCCATATCGTCAGTGTATTCAATCATACCTCCAAGGTTATTTGAGGGGTGGAGAGGAGAGTTGAAGTCCCCTACAAGAATCCAAAGTGCCTCCTTATTGCCCAGAATCATCATGCTTAGATCAAACCACAAATTTTTTCTATAATTTCTCATGTTGGGGGCATAGATATTTAGGAAACGCCAAGAAAGACCAACATCAAAGAACTCAATACCTAGGCAGTGGTTAGAATGGAAAAATAGGGATCCACTTATCCTATTTGGGTTCAACATTATAACAAGGCCACGTGAAGCACTATCAGCCTCACTAATAAAAATTGGGTAGAAGGTAAAATATTCTTAAAATTAGTTTCAAAATTGTTGTTATTTATCTTAACTTCTTGCAATAAAAGGATATCTATCTTATTCTCTAAAATAAAAAAATTTAGAGCCATTTTTTTGTGAGGGTTATTGAACCCTATGATATTCCAAGAGATAAACTTCATTTGGTAGTATTCTTTGAGGACATCTACAATGTCCTTTTCTTTCCAATAGCTATCTCTTTTCTTGGAACTTCCTAAATTAGGTGGGAGGTATTGATCAAAACATAATTAAGCCTAAACAAAATTTTCATAAATTTATGATTAAAGGAGTTTATCTTTGAATACATTGGATTTGAACCTCTTACTAGAAGAATCATAATGAAGATGTGTATTTAGGCATCAACATTTGTCTTAGAATTGAGATGTAAATTTGATGGCTAACATCCACTCACATGGATATGTCAATTGGAACAATTTTTTAAGTGACTAAATTCCTCTGTAATAAAAGTTAAACACTATAGCCCTTTATTTAGATCCTCAACAATACATGGTATTGTTGGTTGAGTTGATAGTAACAAAATAGTCACATGGTTTAACTTCGTGGATGAATTGGCAATACACTTTGGCAAAAGACTTGCCAATAACTTTAGCTAGTTGGCCAAGCTTATCCATACATGCATAGTTAAGGACTTCATTTGAATAATAATTATTGTTTTTCAGTCCAAATCATAATTTTGTACATAATAATTTAGGGTTTTCAATTGCACCTTTTTATTGTGGTAAAAAAATTCTAGATCTAGGGTTTTAGGAATTTTTCAAGTATATGTCATTGGATTTGTCCTGGTAAGGTGATCACAATAGTAGAAGATTTGATCAAACCCATTTTTAGGTTTGGTATTTTTCTAGCACCCTTAAACAACATAATAATGACTTAATCTATTAGAAGAGATTCATTAAAATGGTTGAGCAAAAATTAGAAAAAAAATGGCCAACCAATGGTCAATTTGCAAAAAATGATAGGTTCTTTGGCCCTCGTCAACCTCGAATTCTCAACAGAAGGCCTCATTACAAGCAGGGGACCACGAGAAATGTAGGGCAATACCATGTAGTGTCAAAAACACAATTGATTAGGCACAAATTTATGAGATTGAATTGGAGGCCTTTTCGGTAGCACTGGCATTTGGACAAACGTGAGAAACCGATCTTGGATATATGTGAAGACAAAGTGATCCTTGAGAAAGATATAAGATATCTTGATCACTTTTATGTAGACTGTGAGAAGGATTTAAGGTCAAAATAATACCTGCAAAATACTGTTTCTTTTTGGCCCTTGTGGCTCCTTGTGAAGGATATGATGCCCTATAAATGATGCTTAACTTTTCAAAAACATCTAAATTTGGTAAATGGTTGCAAGAGTTAATCCTTGAAACCCCATAGAATTCATGTGCTCAATGTCATATATTAGGGCATTTATCCTTGAGTGTACAAAAAATGATATTGCACAAAATCAAGCTTGTACCTCTAAAAATAGGGGGAATATTTTGGATTTGAGTCAGCAGGTTCCAATAGATACAATCTGTTGAGAGGTGGTACTTCAGGGCAATATAAATCAAATCTTTTTGAAATCTAGACGTCAAGGATTCAGGGATCCTACAATGGGAAAAGGACAAATAAATAAACAATGGATTAGCACCAATAATGTGTGCAAAGCAATTTTTAGTGTCCATAAATTTTGCTAAAAAGTTAGATACATTGGGAAAGTTGAATATGAGCTACATCTTGAACTTACATTCCCCATCTCTACAGATTTTTGAACATCAATTGGATGTTGGAGTTAGGAAATTGATGTTTCAAGATTCAATGCCACTTATAATACTTGGTAAATTGGAAAAATAAGAAGTAATTATGACCCAAGAAAAGGTTCTTCCTCTTGGTTTAGAATGGATACAATGGCATAAATATTCAAAGAGAATTGAGAAGGAAAGTGATACAGAGTTGGCAATTTTAGTAAAAAAGATACTTTTGTCAGTTGGTTCAAAAATAGTTGATGAAATAGCAGATGAAATTAAAGAAGAAGGGGATTTATGGGTCTGTAACATTACAAAAGGCAAGGGGGTAATCAGTAACAATAAATCAAATGCATCAACTTAGGATACTCAAAAAATATTATGTCATTGACTAAAATAGAATAATTGCTAAGTCATGAAGATGTTGAGTTTGATTATTCACAATCCTTGTTTGATTCTCAAACTCCATGCAAATTAATGACAAAAAAATCACTAGGAAAGAGAGGTCGTAAATCAAATACTACAAAGATACAAGAGGAAATAGAGGCAGGAGTCCAAAAGACATTATTTGACTCAATCATAAACTCAACAAATAAGTTGCACCCGAGGAGAGCTCGTTGCTCTCCTCACGCAAAATGAAAATTATATCATGGAATATCAGGGGCATTAATGCCCTTGACAAACATGCTTGCATCAAACATCAAGGGATGGGTGCAGAGCTGATATTGTTATTCTTCAAGAAACAAAAAAAATAGAAGATACTTATAAAGCTAAAATACAAAAATGGTAGATGTGGAAATCAATGCACTCACCTACTCAAGGAGCTTCAGGGGGACTAGTGACTTTATGGAATCCAAAGTCAGTAAGTGTGATATCAAGGAAAAATGGGATTAATTGGCAATTGTTGGAAGTAACAAAAATCAACTTAAAAGTTTGGTTGTTTAACATTTATGGGCCATCCTCCACTTCTGATTAGAAAAAATTATGGGATCAAATCACACAAATAACAATTGATGATGGGGATGAAAAAGTTATACTGGCAGGAGACTTTAATGTTATCACTTCTTTATAGGAAAAGAAAGGGGGTATTTGTGTAAGGGGGAAGAAGGATGATAGATTAATGATCCAAGAGGGACATTAGAGAAATCTGATGAAGAAATCTAATCTACAACCAAAAAGCTTAAATCTAAGATCTAGAAAATCCTACACATATGAAATTGAACTATACTAATGCAAACATAATAAGAAACCTATTGATTATCATATGAACTGAAAGCAAAAGATAGTTTCACCATCCTGTAAAAGAGTGTATTCGCTTGATGTTGGATTTCTCTTATCACAACGAATCCTCCAAATTTTGTGTGAAAAGTGTGGATGAATGCTTGTTGTATTTGGTTGATCGAAGATAATGGATGAAGCTCTCTCAAGGATGATCTTGGCAACACTTCATTGCTCAATGTATGTTTATTCTCTGATCTTTTTTGTGAGGATAGAGGTTTGTTATATAGAAAATGGGATTTGAAATGGATGATCAATATCGTTTTGAAGAATATCCATATCAACAGTCAGAGTGTGTTGAGAGGATTTAGACATGAGAGAATTGTGAAAGTGGACTGCACAATTTGTGTGATTGGGAAATAGATTGGCTAGTCAGAAATGCGATTGATCAGTTAACAAAATAGGTCTATCAGTCAGTATTGTGATGGCTTAGTAGAAATGTGATGTTTTAGTTAACATAATAGATTGATTAGTTAACAAATTAGATTGCTTAGTCAGCAATCGTAATTTACTCAATTAGAAAGTGGGTGAGGAATATGAATTAATTGATTTAATTAATTAATTCCTTTTTGGAGTTTGAATGTGCAAATCAAGTTTGACTTTTGCAAACAAAGTTGCATTAGTTTTGATTTAATTTTTCATAATTGATTTGAATAGTTTGACTTAATTATTCAAATTTTAGAGGGAAAGTGTCGTAATTAAATTATTATTTAATAATTTAATCCACTTAGGGGAATAAGGTGATTTAGCGACCTAATTAAATAATTGTCGTTATTTAATTAATAAGGACGAAATAAGGTGGGATTAGGAATTTATTAAATAAATGAGATTTATTTAATTTGTCGAAATGATGAAACGTGAATTAATCAAATAATGTTGTTTTATTTAATTAATAGAGGAATTAGGGTTTTTGGGACTTTATTGAATAAATGGAATTTATTAATTTTTTTCGAAATGATGAAAAAGTGAATTAATTAAATAATGTTGTATTATTCAATTAATAAAGGAATTAGGGGTGGGGGCCCTAGCTCGGTTGGCTAAATATTTCTTGTTGCAGGAGGTTGGTCACGAGGTCTAGTCTCCCCGACCCTCGTGGTACCAGAGGGCATGTCGCGCTAGCACCACTGGTTACATTAAAAAAATTACCAGACGCATTACAGTTTATAGGTGGTCGTGCTACTTGATTCCTGCAGTCTAAAAAATAAAATTAATACAAGAATTAGGGTTTTTAATGTCGTTTTGATGTGGTGTGATGTGGTATGATGCGGTAACGTTGCGGTATGATTTCGATATTATTCGAGACATTAAAGGATAATTCTGAGATGTTTTGAGATGATGCGAGATGATTTGAGACATTATGGGATGATTCTAAACCGTTTCAGGGTGATTCTGAGATGGTATGAGATGATTCTGAGTTATTATGAGATGTTATGGGATGATTATGAGTTAGTCTGAAGTGTTATGAGATGATTTTGAGTCATTTTGATGTGTTACGAGATGATTTTGAGTCATTTTGAGGCATTATGGGATGATTGAGTCATTCTGAAGTATTACGGGATGATTTCGAGTCATTTTAAGGTGTTACGAGATGATTTTGAGTCATTCCAAGGTGTTACGAGATGACTTCGAGTCATTTTGAAGTGTTACGAGATGATTCTGAGTCATTTTGAAGTGTTATGGGATGATTCTGAGTCATTCTGAAGTGTAATGGGATGATTTCGAGTCATTTTGAGATGATTCTAAGTCATTTTGAAGTGTTACGGGATGATTTCAAGTCATTTTGAGGCATTACAAGATGATTTTGAGTCATTCTGAAGTGTTACAAGATGATTCTGAGTCATTCTGAAGTGTTACAGGATTATTCTGAGTCATTCTGAGATGATCATAGATGATGTTCCATACCGTTTGATGTTGTTTGAGGTTGTTCGATGTTGTTCAGTGTTGTTTGATGTCGTTCAATGTTTTTTGATGTCATTCAATGCTATTTGATGTCATTTGAGGTTGTGTGATAGGTGTCAAGTCAATTTTACATGTCTACATTTTGCCCCTCTTTGATACAGAGTATTGGTTTCTTTGTTTCATAGATTTTGTTTTTAAGATTAAGTTTTTTTATAAAAAAAAATTATGCCCCAGTGTTTAGTGGAATTATGGTAGGACTTTGTGCACCCCCTCAAGAGGTTGACCAAAAATTTAAAGCTTTGAGGTCAAGCTCTTGACACTATTGTATTGTTGTTTTGATGTTTTCGGTTGAAATATTCTATGTTAATGTGCATCGTTTCTCATTTTTGAGCTCCTAATTTGTAAGTAGGAAGATTTTCTAAGTTTAATTAGGGTTTCCTTGAGGTGTTATATAGGAAATTTATCTTCAAATTGGATCATTTGTGCTTGGTTCCTTTTGCTAATTCTTGTCTCTAGATTCCACTTTTTTTAGTTATTGAGGGAGAATGTCGAGATTTGAGGTTGCCCCACATTGTTTCGAGTTTGTTTGAGAGTATAGACGGCCTTTAAACATTGGTGCCCCAGTATGCACCTTTTTGTCTTTTGTTTTCATCATGTTTTCATTCTCATTTTGTGTGTGTGAATTCATGTCAAAGAAATGCGTTGGTTTTGAGGTTTTGGTGCATTTGTCTCGGTTTTGGCGCATTTGTCAGGCTTTTTTGGTGTTTCTATCCAAAAACTATGCAGTTGTTCAAATTTGTCTTGAGCAGCTATCTGAAAACTGTGTAGTTGTTCTAGAACTATGCACTTGTCTGGAAATCGTGCCCAATTTTTTGTGCAATTGTCCTAAAACTGCACATTTGTTTAAAATTGGCATTTTTGTCTGTCTCTTGTTAAGCATTTGTCCCAGAATCTCGTAATTGACTCTTTGTCCATCATTTTTCTCTTAACTTTGTTCTAAAACCTAGCATGTGTCTGTTTATCATCATGAATTTTGTTTATCATCATGTTTGTGTTCTAAAACCTTGGATTGTGTTTGTTTATCATCTCAACTATCATTTGTTACCTAGCAAGAGTTGTTTTATGTTGCTTCACTTTTTTAGAGTGAAACCCTAGTTTGTGTTCATTTTTCAGTTTAAGCATCATTTTGTTACCATGCCTGTGTTTTAAACCTTAGCTTGTTTTTTTTTAGCATCATACATGTCGTTTGTCATCTAGCATGCATCGTTTTATGTTTCTTCGCTTGTTTAGAGTGAAACCCTAGCTTATGTTCACTTTTTGTTAAGCATTATTTTGTTACCATGCATGTGTTGTAAACCCTAGCTTGTGTCCATTTAGCGTCATACATGTTTTTTGTCATCTAGCATGTGTCATTTTATGTTTCTACGCTTGTTTAGAGTGAAACCCTAATGTCTTGGTTTATGTCACTTGCAGTCAAATCTCTGACCGCTTATGACGAGAGAGAGACGTCCTTGTCACTTGTTTGATCATATTACCTAGTTCAGAGTATTAGAGCGGGACTTTCTTGATGCAATGGTTTTATATCATATTTGTTACATGCCTCCTATCAAGACCCATACAAAAATGTTGACTGCTCTCATGGAGAGGTCGCACTCTGAGACGTCCTCTTTTCATTTTCCTATAGGGGAGGCAACCATTACTCTAGAAGATGTGTGGAGGATTCTTCGTCTTCCTATTCATGGTGAGCTTGTTATGTACCAAATTCATCAAGGTGCCCATGCTTTGAAGCGATTGTTAGGTGTGGATGTTCATGATGTAGAGATTTATTTATCTAATTTTTCAGATAATGCAAACCCTACCATTCTTGTTCTTTACAACTTGGTATCAGGATTAGATGTTCTTGATAGACGAGGTCGACAGTTTGCAATGGGTTGGGGTGTATGTATTGAGAGTGTGCTTGAGCATGGTATGAGATATGCTTGGGGTTCTTTTTTTCTTTCCCACCTTTACTGAGATATGCATGAGGTGGTGTATTGGGGCAGGAGGTCATTGTCTACAGGTGTATCCCTTTTGCATGTTTGGGTGTGGGAGCATATTACAGCGACTCATCCTAACAGGATTCAGGATCATTCTCTAGGAAATCCATACTATTATCATTATGGGGATTCTATGCACTACACTTTGCTTGGGGATCTTCATTATTGGCACCATGTGTTTGATGAGATGTCTGGTTTTGTATGGAGACCTTACATGAGCTGTGAGGTTTGGCCAGAGGATGTAGATCAACTTGTGTATTGCCGATATACCTATTGGTTGCTTGGTCGTTCATCTTTTGTGATAGAGAATTATCTACCTAATCGAGTATGTCATTAGTTTGGTGAGAGACAAGGGAAGATTCTTGATGCCTATGAGGCTCAGTTTGGTTAGAATTATTGGGAGGTCTGTATATGGTGTATGTAGGTTGATGCAGATACTATTACTACCTCAGTTTGCAGCACTTTCCCTAGTTGGTTGGGGTTGGTCAATTGGAGTGGAATATATGGGTACTAATGATTATGAGGAGTGGTGGACACATCATAGGCCTTTGAGGCTTACTGATCCTAAAGGTGGTCCTATTGTGGGCAGATCTTGCATCATAGGTTGTCCCAGTGAGAGACAATGTGTTGAGGTTCTAGTAGAGCAGTTGGGTTGAGCTCGATGTGATGAGGCAGAGGATATTTAGGATGGGCAGGTGCCTCATGCACAAGGTTAGAGATAGGTTCTAGATCCTCCTCCACCAACTAGGGATGTTGATTTGTTGCTATCTTAGATGAATTTGGACCGAGATGCAGAGAATGCATGGTGATAGGCTGTAGAGGCCTTGGTAGATACTCTAAGGGTTGAACGAGATAGTATAAGGGTTGAGCGAGATAGTGTGTTTAGTAGATTGCATGCGGCAGAGGCTCGGGTAGTATTACTAACAATAGAGAGATTCTCTTCAGGTCGATTGGGAGAGTGATATTGGTAGATGACATGTTGCAGAGGCTCAAGTATTGTTACTGACAGCAGAGAGAGATACTCTCCAGATAGAGCGTGATGGTATGCGACCGGAGCGAGATAGGTATCTACATGCATCTACCTATTATCAAACTTTATATGATGCTACCATTCCTAGGACCTCTCAGTGTCCACGATTTGGGGAGCCTAGTGCTATGAGCGATGATGGTGATGATGTAAGTGATTATTTTATGAGACAACTCAATCATTTTGGTTTTCAGTAGTGTTCTATCCATCTTGTTGGGGTTTTACCATTTTTGAGACCTGATCTTCATGTTGTTTCATGGTGCAGAGGCATTTTGTAGACATGCGTGTTCTACATATTCATTGGTTCAGTTGAGACCTCTTACATATGCTATGATTTTTGTACTTTCTTATCACACTTGTGTCATTGTGGATGTACTTATGACATATTATTTTTTGATGATGATGATGATATATATATGAGATATTTCTTCTTTGTTTTAGCCTCATTGTATGCTTATGTGATGGTGATATATGATGATGTATGTTTATTTGTGTTTTTGTGCTTTTTTGATGTATGAATATGATGTAGATGTAGGAATCATACTTTGTCTCATTTTATGATGATGGATGTTGATAAATGAATGCCCCATACATTATACATGATTTTTTTAATTGGTTTATTATCATCATGATATGTTTTGATAATATTTATGGATATAGAATGGAAACGGTACTAATGATGTGTTATGTAGGATGATTGTTAATCTAGAAGAATTATGATGATAGATAGAAAAATGATGTTAATTAGAATAAATATGACAATGTTTGTTAGTTAGTAGAAATATGATGATGGATAGAATTTATGTTGTGACTTTACTTCACTTTAGATACTTTTCTATTTAAACAATCCTTTTTGATGTAGCAAAATAGATACGATGCACTAGGGTATGAATTACCAAGGTGAATTTGTATCCATTGCGTGGACTTTGACTCTACAAGCAAAGAGTATATTTGTTCATACCAGATATACAAAAACTTTGTTTAAATTAGAGGGGGGATTGAGTGAAAAACATTTTGGACCAGTCACACAGAGAGGTATAGAACACCTAACATGTAACTGCTTCACGAACTATTTTAATACAACTTCCATACTCAATAAAGCAAGTATTCACCATGGTAATATTACAAAAAACAAATCGAAATGACACTCAATTGCCCCCATTCCTTCTTCTCTACATCCTTATGGAAATCCTTGAGAGATCCTGGGAATGATTCAATAAAATAAATCACATAAGTAAGACCAAAAAAAGATAAAAAACAAAGTTGTAGTATCACTTGCCATATCTACTTAGGGTGGGGCTATTATCCGATGTTGATCATGTCTATCATAGGAACGGATCCATTAAGGCATATCTCAAGATGTTGTTGGGACTTGTTTAAAAAGATAGGTAGTTGATAATTTGGCATTGTTTTTGTCTATTTATAGTCAACTCTTATGTGATTTTTATTGCTTGAAATTTCTAGTTATTGATGTTTGCTTTGTTTGTTTGTTTTTTCAAAGGGTGATTGAGATGGTTTATTTATTATGGTTGAAATGTTTATTGTGGACGTTGATAATGAGACGAGCCTTTTGTTTTTTTTCTAAGTTTTTATGATGTTTTTTTTGTTTTTCTTTCAGGGGACTAACCTAGGGTCTTGGGGGCTCATCAAAGATAAGCCTTGCCTACGTTGTCCACACAAAGGCTCGTAGTTCGCTCGGTTTGACCTTTTCTATTTTTTGAATTTTTTTGGGATTTTGTATTTTTGAATTTGTTTGGATTTTGTATTTTTTGACTACGTAAAATAAAGCATGTTGGAAACCTAAGGGGACTGACCTAGGGTCTCGAGGGCTAAAACACCTTGCCTACGTTGTACATGTAGAGACCACGTAGTTTGACCGTTGGACTCAAAGCATGAACTATTTTTGGGTAAACAACATTGATAGCATGGATGGTATCATGTTTCTATGTATAGAGGATATATGTTGGGAAATTCATTTGAACTAATTGTGAGGTTCAAGAAAATGTTGATATCTTAGATTGTTTGATTGAAGGAATAACCCAACGACGTTGTTTTGTTTTGATATTTTCTATATGTTTTTTATCTTTGTTGTTTAGTATTTTTTGACTCTTGTTTTATGACCTTGATTGAATTTTTACTAGATCTAAATCATGATTAGCTTCAGGAAGTTGCCCCCAATAAAATGACTTACCCTAATCAGTGACAAGCCATGATTGGACATATGATTCATGAAATGGATGGGTGGATGTCGTGAAAAATGTTGATAGATAATAATGTATGTTTTATTCATACATATCACCTATTTACCAGGTTTTCACTATGGTGCCTATTCTAGGAGTGCCACAAAGTGGTTTTCACTCAAAGAACGTTTTATTTCTCTTTACTATTTTTATCTTTTTTATCTTTTTTTTGGATTTTTACCCTTTTCCTGGGGTATAAGATGTTGAAAACTTGGATTGATACTTCACTTTGTTTTTTCTAGAGGGTATGTTGTGAAAAAGCTTACTTGAACTAGTTGTTGGGTTCAAGCAACTATTGATATCTTAGAATTTTTGAGTGAAGGAAAAATCCAAGTTGGAATTTTTGAAGGTTACCTTGGTAGTGCGTTGGTGGTACACCTTGTTGTTGGGATGAATTGTTTTGAAGGTTAACCTAGTGGTGCATTGGTGGGTATACCATGTTGTTGGTGGATTTTTACCCTCTTTCTTGGGGTGTAAGATGTTGAAAACATGGATTGATACCTCACTTTTTTTTTCTAGAGGATATGTTGTGGAAAAGCTTACTTGAACTAGTTGTGGGGTTCAAGAAACTGTTGATATCTTAGAATTTTTGAGTGAAGGAATAATCCATGTTGTCGTTATTTTTGAAGGTTACCTTGGTATTGCTTTGGTGGTACTTTTTGTTGTTGGGATGAACTGTTTCAAAGGTTACCCTGATAGTGCATCGGTGGGATACCTTGTCATTAGGATAAATGCCCAGATCACAACATGAGCTAGAAGACATAGATCAAGATTTATTCTGAAGCAATATGCAAGCATTTGCCCCCAATTTTTAGCAATTTAGGTGATGGATTATCTTGTGATAAGATAACATGTTTGGATAGAGTATTCCCTTTGGACAATGCCTCATGGCTCAGATAATGCTGGATAGGATAGGATCAATGATAATGAACCATGTCAAGATTTCTTCCATAAGCAAGTGTAAAATGTATATCAAACATTTATCGAGATCAAGATAAGTTGGATTTTGGAAACAATGGCTTGAGTTCATTATGGATAGGCTGAGATGCTTCCACTTGAAATGGCACATGTAGATGCTTGATTCTACACATGACACATGTTTGCTAGGTTTTCATCATGGTACTTGTCCAAAGTGCCACCATATTGGTTTTCACTGGAGGATGATTGCTCTTAACTTTTTCTCTTGATTTTTTTTTATTAATTTTTTATATCACACAAGATGTCTATTTACCAAGTTTTCATCATGGTGACCATTTTTTGCTCATGTTGGACCACCTAGTGGTGCTGATATAGACATTGTCGGTGCTGATATGGCTGTTGTTTTTGTCATGACATGGCAACGATATCCTACTTGGAGGTGTTGTTTTGCTAGGATATGAGTGATTGAATGTAAGCCCTTAAAATTCTTATCTTCCTTGTCGATACCAGAGTTAAACTTACCTTGGTGCGTACATCATGATAAAGTTCCCTTAGAGTCCTTATGATAAAAAGTTGTTTCCAACACATGGTCAATGTGAGATTTGTATATTATGGATTGTAAAATGTGTTGAGGGATATGATATGTAGATGGATTGGTTGATAGTTTCGAACCTTTGACTCTCCAAACTTGGGATGATGAGCAATGTGTTACCAATTTTTCGTTACAGCTCAATTGGTGGAGTTGATTTAAATATTGTTATATTTTAAAGTGAAAATGCAGTTATTTTTGCATATGCTTGAGTGTTGTTTGCACTTCATTTTATTTCATCAAGTGACAATTGTGCAAGTGTTTTGAGAAAATTGAATTTCAGAAGTATCATTCATTTTTTTGCATAAATCAAATAAAGTACAGAACTGAGTATACAAACAATAAAGCAGAATGCTTTCATTTATTTCATGAAATGTTTCACATTACATATGTCATTTGATTGCGAGAATACAAATGTTGGTACAATCTTGCATTTTAATGCTTTTCTTTCAGGACGAAAATGAAAGAACAAAATTTGCATATCCACACAAGCCGTGGTTTTTTCCAATTCTATTCATTGAAGAAAAGAAATATACAACAGAAAGTGAAAAGCAGATAACATTAGACATATCCTTCATTGCCTAAGTTGGTCTTCGGTTGGCTCCCCAAAGCTGGCTCCATTCTGCTTCCGCTCCCGAATGTGCCTACAGAAGATTAAGAAGGGTGTCAATTAAGAGCTCAGGATATGAATAATACTACACACCGTACTAAAAAAGATATATTTCAATCCTTGCAATACATAAACAACTAAAGGAAAGAGCAGAAGCATGAACTAAAAAAGAGAGAAAACATCATCATCATTCTTTTTTTTTTGTGCTAACATGGTTTTTTTCCTTTTGCAGGTATAGGAAAATTCATGTAGCTGTTTATCATTTGAAGACCAAGAATGTGGGAAAAACGGGCTCCCACAAGGGTAGAACTCGGCATGCTGCCCTTATATATTACAAGAGGGCTGAGAAGGAAAAATACAATCACCTTGCTCTTCTAAGCTTTACAACTTAAAGGTAATCAAATTTTTCATGCATTTATAACAGTCAAATCAAAACATGAAGTAAAAATTATGAATGGACAATAAATTTGATAACTTGTTTCAGCTGGAAACTATCAATCTATCATGTTTTGCTGAAAAATTTTGGTGTTGTTGTAATATTACATTTTTGTTGTTTTAAGTTTGTTCACTTTAAATGTTGTTTCATATTTTTCTGCTTTGGAGCAGCAGTGTTCTATCTCTTAACAATGACAGTGGACATGCATACATAATGCCTTAACAAGGAGCACTGTTTCAGATTTTCATTTGTGAAGTAAGCAAGTGCATGATATGGTTTTGATTAAATGGAGCATAAAAAGGCATGAAGAGTGCCAGATAGAAGAATGCACCAGGAATTTGAATTTTTTCGTTGTATATCATTCAAAGTTGTTAATTTTCCTCCTTCATAATCAAAGGAGATGTTTTATACAAAAAGCAGATTGTGCTTCATTCAAGGAGAGCATCTTTTTACATAATTCAAAGCTTATAAAAGTTATGTATTGACAGGTAAAGGAAACAAATTGGAAGTTAAATGGAGCAAAGTTCACATACATACTCATTTCAGAAAATGAAAGAAAGTAGCCATAACCAAAATAAATTTTGCACAGGATTTTCAAATACCTAGATGTGTTTTATCTCAAGAATATTGTTATAAGATGCCATGAAAGGATTTCTATACAAAATGCAGTTTTCTTTCGTTTTTAGGAATACCCACATAGGGGTTTTAAGATTTAAGTACAAATTCTACAATGTTCAAGAATACCCACATTGGGTTCTTGACAAAAGTGCAGTATGTTTAAAATGCAGAAGGATCATCTGAGAGCTTCAATTCAAAATACATTTTCTTCATATTTGACAAATATCCATTTTGGGGTTTTGAGCTAAACACAAGAATACTAAATACCCATATGAGCATTTTTTACTAAAATATAGATTTCTTCCATTTTTTTGGGTTACCCACTTTGGGGTTTTGAATTAAAATATGGATGGTATCATTTCCAGGTTACCCACATGGGGGTTTTACAAAATGCAATAAAAAAGAAAAATGCCTGAGATGCATCATGGGTCGAGCTAGCATGGAGTTCCAGTTCTCGTTTTTTTAGAAAATGAGGGCCATTTCGACTTTTGCCTCATAGAAGATCAAAATCTGAATACAGAGAACCAGGAGTACAATGATTATAGTGCAAGTTTTTCAAAATATAAAAAGAGAGATCAACCTCAAGAGATGCAATGGTGTGGCCTAGGTAGTGGCCTGCATTTTTATGTATTTAAGACAACAGTCATCCTTTGCTTAAAAAACTTTCATAAGCTTTAGTTTGGTAGAGAGAGCAACCAAAAAACGTTAGAGGAGGAGTGGCTTACTTTGTAATTCCTATAGAAAAGTAGAGAAGCCCTGGCCAAGCTCATTGGAGCTCACAATGCAAGGGGTCGAGCTCTCCCATGGTGGCCAGCAAGAGACAAGACAAGCATAGAGAATAAATGAACGTAGGAAAATCAAAGTTGGAGAGGAAGAGTCGCGGCCTTAAGAGGCTATTCTTTCTTTTCAAAAAAAAAAAAGGAGAAATCCATCACAATGCTAAGAAATCAACTCACCATAGTAGGTGGGAAGAGAATCAACCATCTGTGGACCAAGTCATGGAGTTCCCAAGCATCTGCAAGCTCAAAACTAAAGATAGACATGGCGGCACATTATTCTCATGCAAAGCCTCTTTCTCCAAATCACAAAGTGTGAAATGATGGAGTTTAGGGTTTCTCCTTCCTTTTGTCTATGTTGCCCTAATTCGAGCTTAGGGTCCTTTTTGCATTTTGAATTAAATTTTGAAGCTTAATACCATGGGGGGGAAAATTCATATATGCCTAGGTCAAGCTTTAGGAGAGTTCATAAAACTTTGTAAGTCTTGTGTTTAGTGATTTTAGGTTTTGATTAAGTATCTAAGGCTTATGATTTAATATTAACATGTATGCCTTTGCCTTAGTGGAGAGTGAAAATCTTCAATGCTTTAGATTTTAATTGATTTAGAGGGGGGTCAATTAAATTTAAATTTGAAGGCTTTGTTGTGAGTTAGGGTTTTATTTTAACTCTTAGGTTTTTTTTTTAAAAATTTTTTTTTAAAGAAAAATAATTAAATGTGTATTAGAAGATTATTATTATTTTTATGATTTTTATTAGAAGAAAAATCAAATTTGTATTGGAGAAATAAGGGTGATGTTTTGTAAGTAATTGCAAAATAAAATAATTGTAAAGCTGCATGTTGTAAGGCAAAAGCATAAAACAATACTTTATAAATTGTTTTGTGTTTTCTTTCTATTTTTAGCAGTTGGATGTTGACTTTCTTCTTGGTTGGATTTGAGATTCCAATTGGAGAGATAAGGTTCTTTCTTTGCTTTAAAAGTAGTTTGTGTCTATTTTTAGAGGCCTGACAGTGTGTGCATGCAAAAAGTGAGACTTTCCACTTTTGTGCTGACTTTTTGGATAGTTTTTGGGACCTTTTCCTTGAGCTTTTTTCTAGAGCTCGGATTAGGGTTTTGAGGGATATATCTTTGAAGAAAACTTAGGGTTTTCGAGTTCAGATTCCAGTTTCTTGCTCTCACACATTTTGAGCTTGTAAACTGCTTTGTACTCAGTTTGAGATTTTGAGGCATACTCCTACAGTTGAATAAAAAACAGCATTCCTACTTATCATTTTGGTGTCTACTTATAGTTTCAGTTTGATGTTGCATTGTAATATATGTTTACAGAATCTTTGTTACATCTTAATACTGTGATTTTGATGCAGAAAAGTTCAAGATACAGGTTGCATGTTGTATTTGAAAATCAAATCTTCATGCAAATCATTTATGTAAAATTGTTCATGAGAGGTTGTGAGATTGTGTTGTTTTCTTAAAACTGTTTGTGAGGATAAAAACCAAAGTCATCATTAGGCTACTATCAAATCTTAAAAAATATATTTTCAAATCATAGATTTTAATTTCAGTTATTCTCTATCCCTCTTCCCAGAAATACCTTTAGAATAGGATCATCATACGGAGAACCAACTCACTCTGGAGATTCTCTTTTCTTATAGATTGCCCACATCTAGAAAGAGTTTCCATGTTGCAACAGATAGTTTGATTTTTTGTAAATCTGACGGGGTGCATATATGATTGCTAACATAATGATGGATGGATATGGATATTTGATTGGGACCAACGTCTTGATGCTTTATTTTATATTATTGGACATCTTTGATGGATGAACTTGCCTTTTTTATTTTTCCCGATAGTTTTTTTGACTAATGGAGTTTGATAGGAATGATTTTCTTGATTTTTCTTTTCTATCCATTTGAATTTTTCTTTGTTGATTCTTTTGCTTCATTGACTTTGTTTCTTTCTTTGATATAGCTTTTTCTTTTGTTGTTGGTCCCAATCAGAGGATGGAAATATGTGTGGATGATGATTCATGATATGGCTAGTTGTAACATTGGTATAAATTTCATCATAAGGACTCTTCATGCTCTCTATGTTGATGCTTGCATTAGATAAAGTTGCCCCCAGTATTATGGAGGTATCCTTTATTTGTTTAACTCCCTTATTTGTTGAATAATCAAGACCTCGATGCTTAGGATTACCCATAATCTGCACTGGTTCTAAGATACCTTGATCATGTAAACCTAATCCTTTGCCTTGATACTGAATCCTTTGAAAAAAAATTATTTGCAATGGGATATGTATCACCTCGGAAACAAGGTGTTAATCCTTGTTTTCTTTGTTGTGGATCTCTAAATGTGATAGCTTCTTTACTGATAGAATTCTTCAAATATGGGATGCCTTCCTGATTGATATCTTTGGCCTGATCTTGTAAACTATCAAATTTTAATGCTTCTTCAAGAGATTTTTTTGATTTACTATCCATGCAAAAGTCTTCCTCATGATTCATTTTTGATATGCCTTCATAGGATGTTTCTAATTCACAACTTATATATAAGTCTTCTTTATAATCCATTTTTGATATGTCTCCACAAGATGTTTTTGATTAACGACTTATGTATAATTCCTCTTCATGACCCCTTTCTGATATGTCTCTAGCTTCTGCTATGTCTTGTTCTTGTGTATAGATGTTAAGAGTAGGAGACTCTTGTTATTTGGTAATGATATCAAGAGTATGAAACTCTTGTCTTAGATGAAGATCATCTACATGTCCATTAGGAGTAAGCATCTCATGGATAGATCTATGTGTGCTCGGTATATGGATTTGTTCTTTTTTGGGAAAACATGGGATGTCTTGGAAGATATCTGCTAAGTCATTATAGTATTTTGATGATAGGGATTCTTGATCTTGACTTTGTGTGGTATTATCTTTGATATGCTTTGGATCACATTCTTAACATGGATCAATTTCAAAGAAGGGATTATTTGTAAAGGATCCCTAGCTTTCCTCAAAATGTGGACATATGGGTAATGACTCTTGGCTTAAATCTTCTGCATTGGGTATAAGTGTTTGATCAAGAGTCTCTTGATCATCAATATGTACTGCCATGAGGTTGGATGACGTTAATATATCTTGGACTGAATCATTGCTAGACTTGGGTGACTAATTTTGATCATGCTTGGGATTAAATTCTTGATGTATGTCCCCTTTCTCAGTGGATGATGTAGAAACATTGTCAATGCGATTGGTGATAGATAGCTCTTGAACGTTTCTTTCAACTTTTGAGGTTCATACATTATCATTGTTGTCATTGGTAGATGGACCTTGAATGTCATTTTTAATATATATTTCTCCTTAATCAATGAGGTCTTGGATGAGGTTTTTGAGTGTAGCACATCTATTCGTTGGGTGACCCTTGATTTTGTGGAACCCACATCATTTGTATTGATTATACCAAGGAATTTTAAAGCTTGTTTCACCATAATTTGGACTATCATTGATTTTGATAAGTTCTTGTACTAGTTTATGCATGATTACCTCTAGAGTTTCTCCCAAAGGGGTGAATTTCCTTCCTGGTTGGTAATCTTTCCTTTGTGGCTTTTCCTGATTATTTTGCTCTTGATTTTGTGGAACTCCTTGATACTCTATTTGAGGTACATTTTGATATTGCACATGAGTTATACCTTGGTGTTGCAAAACTTCTTGATATTGTGATTGAGGTACATTTTGATATTGCACTTGAGGTACACCTTGGCATTGCAAAACTTTTGGATACTGTAGATATTGGAAGTGTGGTTGATGTGGATATTGAGGTGTTTGTGTAACGATGTATGTTTCTTGTGGATATGTAATGTTTTTACTTTGGACATGGCATTGACAATACGTCAGATTTTGTCTTTGTTTAACTTCCTCAATATCTCTCTCAATTTTATTTAGGGCATTTTGATGTTCTGGACTTATTCCTTGATGGGGATTTTGAAACCCTTGATGTTGTTGCTCTACTTTATGTTGTGACCCTTGATAAGAGTAATTTGGGTAATAGATAGACATATTTTGGGGATGTTTTGAAACTCAATACCCTATCAACAAGTCACTTGGTTTATATCCTCATGGGCCACTTCTGTCATTTGTGGTGTTTTCTAGTGGGATGTCGGTCATGTTCTTGGTTGCTTCCATATTTTTCATATGTTGTGATCTTGTGGTTGTCATAAATAACTTGGGTCCCTTGTGGGAGAGTGGTGTACTCTTTAGTTGACTCCAATTCTAAAGACCTAATGTTGTCCTACATATTATGTAAGATATTGGAACTATTGGAACAGGCCCAAATTGTGACAATAGTAGGAATACAAGTTTGGATTGTTTCTAGAAGCTCTTTTGTAGAAGTTATATACCAACCTAGTTCTAGTTTTGTGAAGTGCCCAAAGGTTCTTCTTGAGAGCTTTTAGACTTAGATGCCTGAGTCTAAAATGATGACCTATGGTCTTTACCTTAGGAATCTTAACCTTACATGAGATCATGAATGGGATAATTATTTCCATGTGGGTGGTGGTAATATGGATCTCTCTACTGCTATATCAGCTTTCTCTTCCTCTTCTTCTAAGATGCGATGAGAAACTAGCTGGGTGTTTTATTCTTCTTAAAAATTAAGGTTCTCAAGTTGCTTATGATGTATATTTGTTCACCTTTGATATATGTGAGACTAGTTTGAAGGATTGGTGCTACAAGATTTGGTTGTCGAACTAGGGCAGTTGGTCACCAAATGGTCATAAAGTTTGGTGGTGTTTATGGGATGGTTGTTGTGAAGCTCAATACACTAAGGTTTGAGTGTTTTTTTGGATGACACTACTTCTTTGGGAATCAAAATGTTGAAGAACTAAGGTCTATATTCCACTTCCTTATCCAGAGGATATGTTGCAGGAAAGTCTACTTGCACTATCTACGAGTCCCAAGTAACTGTTAATATCATGGACATCTGAGTGGAGGAATGACCTTAATGGTTTGTTTGATTTTGATTTCAAATAGGTAGGATGGAAATAATGGATGTGGGACTATCTGACCCTCTGTCTTTCCAATTGTTTTGGTTTGAACAATGATCTTATGAACAACTATTTTTCAACTTTTCCTCTATGTTTTGAAATATGGAAAGTGATAAGACAACACTTGTACTGACTCAGCAAGCATGGACTTATGTGACCTTCATGTCTCTAACTTAGGTTGTCAATCACAAAACCCAAGCCATAGTTCCCAAATGTTTACTTTGATTAATGTACCCTGAAATCAAAGCCAAAATGTTTAGAAACATTTAAGGAAAGATCCTTTCAAAGGAGTGTAAACATAAGGCTTCTCTCACAAGTGTGAACTAAATCGAAGGGTTTGTGGTTTAACCATCTTGTTCAGTGAATGTGTTCTTTTCTTTAAATCAAACACATAATTTGATGTCAAATTGTTTTGAATGTAATGGGCTAAGTTTAACACAAACTAGCAATTACAACCCTAGGGGATAGACACCATTCTCTTAGGTAGGCCTACCTCATGCTCTAAAGAGACGATTTTACATACAACTTACGGTGCGGGCCTATAGTCGGACATGGAAAGTAACTTCTCATAAGTAAATTTTGATGTACCACTTTTAGAGAACGTTTTTGGATAATAGGGAAGCTTCTAAAACAATTTGGTTCTCAGTGATAACTGTGAATGCGGAAATTTGACACTCACCCATGGCCACTTAAGGCTCTTTAACCGTTCCTGATCCACTTAAGGTATGGGATTAGGTGCAATCTATTTTCAGCATGGATTGAAGTTGCTTTCTTATGAGTTCACAACCTTTAATGTAGCTCGCAAGTAAATGTGCTTTGAGACCTTACAATGAGTTCTCCAATACGGGATGTATCTCAAGGAAAGCCCCCTCTTTAAGGTAAACTTAAAAATAAAGTGCAATGCTCAAAAATGCTCTTTCGCTCACCCAAGATCACCAAAAGGTGTGAGAGGAGAAGACAAAACACTTTTATCTTTTCCAATCAATGAATGCTTAGTGAACAATCCATAGTAATTTGATTCATTTTAAACACCTCAAGCGATGTTATCCCCAAAAAATTGTGAATGAAAAAAACAAAGTTCTTGTTAACTTGCACTAATACAAAATGTTCAAGACATCAAGCAATTAAGATAGCAATGGTGAAATAACATAAAGAAACATTTGTTCATTTTTATGAGCTCCAATAGAGGTGTTTCTAAGAAAGCCAATCCTTGTCCTATCTTGGTCAATAAATGTAAAAACGTGCGTGCTTCAACAAAATGAAAATTGATTTTGCTCTTTTTATGCACCAAAATCAAAGGTTCCTACTTATGAAAACATTAAATGTGTTCATTTTTAGATCCCAAAACTGAAGTGTTTTTGTTCTTTTTACGAACACCAAATGAAAGTTCCTAAGTTAAAAAGCTTAAAATTTGTTCATTTTATCAACACCAAAATCAAGTGTGAGTTTGTTGTTCATTTTTAGAGCACTAAAATAAAAATTCCTAAGTTTAAAAAAGCTTTAAATTTTTATTTTTTTACAACAAAATCAAAGTGTGAGTTTGTTGTTGTTCATTTTTAGAGCACTAAAATGAAAATTCCTAAGTTAATTAAAAGTAATTTCAACAATTGGGACCGATCATCTTCCCTACAATAAACATGTAAAAGTTGTTGTAATTCTGTGTCAAATCTTTCAATTCTTTCTTACACATCCAAAACAAACACCTATTAGTGAAAAAAACTATTACAGGAGTGCAGAATTGGTGCATTTGTCCATTAGAACAACTTCTTAGAATAGAAAATACAAATGCACACATTTCAGACAATTGCACAATTTCATAAACAAGTGCTAAAAAACTCTGTCAAACAAATGCACTAATTTCAGACAAATGTGCCATTCCCATGACAAATGCACAGTTTTATTAACATACAAATGCTCAGACTTTCCGGACAGATGCTTAGGTCTTTTGGATGAGTGCGTGAAAAAATTGATAGAAGCATTTTTGGGACCTATAGCTTCAAAAATGACCCAAACGAATGTTAGAGGAGGGGACTAGGGTCCCATCGGGCATGCCAGAATGTGTGAGGGGGAAGAACATTAGATTAATGATCCAAGAGGGACATTAGAGAAATCTGATGAAGAAATATTACAGCCAAAAATATTAAATCTAAGATCTAGAAACTCCTACACATACGAAATTGAACTATAGTAATACAAACATAATAAGAAACCTATTGATTATCATATGAACTGAAAGAAAAACATAGTTTCACTGTCCTGTAGTGGAGTGTATTTGCTTGATGTTGGATTTCTCTTATCGCAGTGAAGCCTCCAAAGTTTTTGTGCAAAGTGTGGATGAATGCTTGTTGTGTTTGGTTGATCGAAGATAATGGATGAAGCTCTCTCAAGGATGATCTTGACAGCACTTCATTGCTCAATGTATGTTGATTCTTTGATCCTTTTTTGTGAGGAGAGAGGTTTGTTATATAGAAAATGAGATTTGAAATGGATGATCAATATTGTTTTGAAGAATATCCAGATCAACAGTCGGAGTGTGTTGAGAGGATTTAGACATGAGAGAATTGTGCAAAGTGGATTGCACAATTTGTATGATTGGGAAATAGATTGGCCAGTCAAGAATGTGATTGATCAGTTAACAAAATAGATTGATTATTCAAGATTGTGATGGCTTAGTTAGGAATGTGATGTTTTAGTTAATAGAATAGATTGATTAGTTAACAAATTAGATTGCTTACTCAACAATCATAATTTACTCAATCAAAAAATGGGTGAGGAATATGAATTAATTGATTTAATTAATTAATGCCTTTTTGGAGTTTGAATGCGCAGATCAAGTTTGACTTTTGCAAACAAATTTGCATTAGCTTTGATTTGATTTTTGATAATTGATTTGAATAGTTTGACTTAATTATTCAAATTTTAGAGGGAAAGTGTCGTAATTAAGTTAGTATTTAATAATTTAATCCACTTAGGGGAATAAGCTGATTTAGGGGCATTAAATAATTGACATTATTTAATTAATCAAGATGAAATAAGGTGGGATTAGGACTTTATTAAATAAATGAGATTTATTTAATTGGTTGAAATGATGAAACATGAATTAATAAAATAATGTTGTTTTAATTAATTAATAGAGGAATTAGGGTTTTTGGGACTTTATTAAATAAATGAAATTTATTAAATTTGCCTGAAATGGTGAAAAAGTGAATTAATTAAATAATGTTTTATTATTCAATTAATAGAGGAATTAGGGTTTTTAGTGTCATTTTGATGTGGTGCGATGTGGTGTGATGCGGGAACATTGTGGTATGATTTGAGATGATTTGAGAAATTATGAGATAATTTCGACATGTTTTGGGATTATTCTGAGATGATGTGAGATTATCTGAGACATTATGGGATGATTCTAAGATGATCTGAGACATTATGGGGTGATTCTGAGTTATTATGAGATGTTACAAAATGATTTTGAGTCATTATAGGATGATTTTGAGTCATTCCAAAGTGTTATGGGATGATTTCAAGTCATTTTTTGAGGTGTTACGAGATGATTTTGAGTCATTTTGAGGCATTCTAGGATGATTTTGAGTCATTTTGAAGTGTTATGGGATGATTTTGAGTCATTTTGAAGTGTTACAGGATTATTCCAAGTCATTCCAAAGTGTTATGGGATGATTCTGAGTCATTATGAGGTGTTACAGGATGATTTTGAGTCATTACAAAATGTTACAGGATTATTTTGAGTCATTCTGAAGTGTTATAGGATGATTCTGAGTCATTTCGAGATTATCAGAGATGATATTCCATATTGTTTGATGTTGTTTGAAGTTGTTCGATGTTGTTCGGTGTTGTTTGATGTCGTTTAGTGTTGTTTGATGTCAATCAGTGTTGTTTGATGTCGTTTGAGGTTGTGTGATAGGTGTCAAATCAATTTTACATGTCTACAGTATTAGTCTTCCATCTAAAGTAATGGAAAATTTCAATAATTTCATCAACACCAATGCTTTAAGGGATATTATTCTAGCTAAGCGATATTTTACATGGACAAATAGAAGGAAAGGATTTATCCAAATAGCGGTAAGGTTGAACAGATATATTGTCTCATCTAATTGGTTCATCTTACATTATATTTTAGTATCAGATATCTTTCCTTTTATAGATTTTGATCACTATGTAGTCTCTCTTATCATTTCAAATGTCTCTCATCCGAAAATCAAATCTTCCTTTAACATTGAGAGTATGTGGTTTAGGCATCCTAATCTTATGGATTTGATTCATCATTGGTGGACTATAGAACCATATGAGTAGGGCACAATGATGTTTCGACTATGGAAAAAGTTAGTGCACATTAAGCAACACCTCATAACATGGAATAAAGAGGTTTTTAAGAATATTTTTCATGAAAAAGAGTTAATTCAAAAAGAACTAGAAGATGTGCATGAACATATTATTCAAAATGATTTCGAAGATTTCTCATATGATAAACAAAAAAAATTGCAAGAGGAGCGGGAAGAATTATGTTCAAGAGAAGAGATTTACTTGAGGGAAAAGTCAAGGGATTTGTGGTTGAGGGAGGGTAATCGTAATACCAAGTATTTGCATGCCTCTACTCAGATTAAAAGGGTTGCCAAAGTAATTCATTCTATTCAGGAGATTCCAATGGGCAATTGGCTTACTAAGGAAGAATATATAAGTAGAGAGTGCATTAGATTCTACTCAGAACTCTTATCTACACCACACGATAGAGGAGAACAAAATGGAAAAGATGAAGTAGAACTTTTGGAAGTAATTCTGTAAATTATTTTTGAAAGGGATAATGAATCATTAATGAGACCATTCTCACTAGAGGAGGTTAAAAAAGTTTTTTTCTCTGGCTCCAAATAAATCTCCTAGCCCAAACGATTTTACTGCTCTTTTTTTCCAAAAATGTTGGGACATTTTGTGTTTTGATCTGTTATGGGCGATTGAAGAATCAAGAAGAACGGGCACATTGTTACAACAATTCAATGTAGCTAATATAGAAATCTTGCCTAAAGTTAAGGATCCTAAAACATTTACAAAATATAGATCCATATCTTTATGTAATACAATTTATAAGATCTTCACTAAGGCAATCTATTTAAGATTGCAGCCCATTATACCAAAGATCATTTCCCAAGAGCAGGGTGGGTTTGTTCTGGAGAGAGAAACTTATGAAGGGGCTATTGTATCCCATGAATTTTTACATTAAATTTCTACAATTGATGATCCTTCTATCATTGTTAAATTGGACATGATGAAGGCTTATGATAAAGTTAATTGAAAGTTTTTGAAAAAAAATCTTGCAAATTTTGGTTTCAGTGCAAGATGGTGTAGATGGATAATAACTTATCTTTCAAGGGAAAAGTTCTCAATCATTCTAATGGATCTCCTACTGGTTTTTTTAGTGCTTCACAAGGTGTTAGGCAAGGGGATCCACTTTCACCTTTCCTTTTTATAATCATTGTTGAGGCGTTGAGCAAGCTCATTACTAGCAAACATCCTTAAGGGCTTTGGAAAGGGGTCCAAATTGGAAACACAGGTTTAGTAGTTACACATTCTCTCTTTGCCGACGACACGAATCTATTTGGGAAAGCCACCACTGTAGAAGCAAATCAAATTAAGGAAGTCTTAGATAAATATTCTTCAGCATCAGGCCAAAGGATAAATGCTTCAAAGTCAAAATTTTATATACTTAACACACAAGAGGAGACAAGAAACAAGATAATCAGAATTCTTGGTTTCCAACAAGCTGTCTTACCATGTACTTATTTAGGGATTCCTTTTTTTCTCGAGACCAAATAAGGAAACATACTGGGTGAAAGTAATAGAAAGATTAAAGTCAAGGATTTTACTATGAAAGGCAAGATGGCTATCTTTGTCAGGGAGAATTCTTTTGGTAAAAGCAGTCTTGTCTTCAATTCCTAATTATTTTCTTGCAGTTCTCAAAACTCCATAATCAATGATTTTAGAAATTGAGAAAGTAATTAGAGGCTTGATATGGAAAGGGAATATGGATGAACAAAATAAGCTACCATTAATCTCTTTAGAGGGCATGGCACGAGACAAATGTCAAGGTGGGGGTGGAATCCACAACATAGCAAGCAAGAATAAAGCATTCAAAGCAAAATTAGTTTGCAAAATGTATGTAAATCTAAAGACTAAATAGTGTAGGATTTTGCAAGCAAAATATTTGGACAACTTGGATCATTCAAGAATTCTCACCATTTCTAATCCCCCAAAAGGATCAGCTATGTAGAATTTTTTTATTTCTTAGGAAGCCAATTACTACATATGTATCATGGGAGGTAAATAATGACGAAAGTGTCAAATTTTGCAGTGATTCTTGGAATGGGAATCCACCTTTGCAGACTAATCCTGATTTATTCCTTGCAATGGTAACATTAAAGGAGACATGTGGGGAAAATTTTATGGATTATGTATAATCAGTGGAAACTACAACAAGAAAAGTGACTTGGAAAAGCATCTTAGATCCTTCTCTTTCTGTATAGTAGTGTAATGGGATACAAGAAATATTAAAAGAACGTGCAGTTTTTCTCTCTTCAAACCTAGATAGACTTGTATGGGCAACATCAAGAGATGGAAATTACACTATTAAGCAAGGTTACAAGGCTTTAAGTCAAAAAAATAGGTCAACTAGCTCCTCAAAGGGGTCTATTCATTTTGTTGGGACAACAAAATTCTACCTAAGATGGGGAGTTTCTCTTGGTTGGCATTGAGGAAGAGAATTTTAACTAGTGACTGGATAACAAAGCTAAAAATAGCAAGTTCTTTCAAGTGCCTGTTATCTAATGAGGAGCTAGAAAATATAGATCACTTGTTTGTTAAATGTAGTTTTACGCACTAGTGTTGGGCCTTTGTTTTGGAAAACTTAAGTTTTATACTCCTTTTCCAAATTATTTATATGGGATTTGTTTCAAAGTTGGCCAGTTTTATTTAAATATTCTTTTTTCGTGTGCATTTGGCAAGTGTTGTCAGCTTTAGTTATATGAAATTTATGGTGGGAGCGCAACCTATACATCTTCAGGAAATTAGCTTCATCAATTGATACAGTAAATGCAAAAATTGAGAAGGCAGTTTTTGAGACCGTGAATTCAAGTGTTCAAAAGCATAAGGGTTTTAGTTCAGTTTTTACAAGTTGGGATGATATGATTCTATGCAATTGGAAGAGTTTAAAATTATTGTTCCCAAGCAGTCTACTACATTCAAATGTAGTGAAGAGTGATAGGAAGCAGGTTAAATAGAAGGCACCTCAAGAAGGTTTCATGAATTTGAATTTTGATGGGGCCTCAAAAGGAAATCCGAGGGAATCAGGGGCAGGTATATGTTTAAGAGATCTTCAAAGGGAAAAGTAATAGCAATTAGTTCAAATCATCTCCCAAAAGGTTCTAATAATCTAGTAGAATCAACAGCATTGTTGATAGGATTGGAAATTGCATTGAAGCTTGGCATTACAAAGTTGCATATTGAAGGTGATTCTTTGTTGATTGTTAATTCTTGCAAAGAAAAAACATTCAAATTTGGAGTTTAGATTACATTCTTCAAAGAGCTTGGTCATTGCTAAGAAATTTCCAGAATTACCAAATCACTCACACATATCGAGAAGGTAACAAGTTTACTTAGAAAATATGGGATGTAATAATCAGGAAATTTTTCTAGCCCAAAACATTAACCAAATCAGAGAATACCCTTAATTGGAGGAAATTGCACATCTGGATGCCTTAAATCTTGAATAATCTAAAGACACAAAGGAGTAATTTGCTAAAGTTATGCATATATTAAGGTTATGCCACTTAATATTTAAAGGCTCTTGTAAAGTTCTTAAAGCTCACATGGTCGATTGTGTTCAAGTGATCAAGGACAATGTGGATGTTGTAAGCTTAACTGAGGATAAAGAGATAAAATTGTTATCTTTATGTTCAAATTCAATTAGTTGTCATGTGTCTTCACCAATACAGCTTAGTGTGATGTTTGGAGCAGGGCTAAATGGAGATTGCTAAAAAAAATGAGTGACATTTTCTCAAGGCTATAAGTGGCTTTTCAAACATCATAATTGGGACAACCTGGAGCATGCAACGAGTACCAACCAATGCATCAATTTCATGGGAATTCGGAACAGGATAATGCTTCCTTCCATCGAATATGATTTTATCTAACTCCATTTTTTTGTGTCTGCAAGATGTTAGTACTAATCACGTTTAAGGTGTCATCATTTGCATGTGCTTAAGCTTAGGAGGTGATGGAAGGAGCCAGTTGAAGTGGTGTTACTAAGTTGATAAGACAACAAAATCCCATTTCATTTTACCAAGACAGATTTGGAGTGTGCCATACTTTTATACCATCATTTCCAAGAAAGGTTTTTGTTAAGCAAGTTGTCTTTAAATGCACATCCGCCAAAGATAATCTGCATTAAACAAGGCTTGTTGTATTCTCCAAGCTCGCTGTAGCATTTCATCTATGCGTAAAATTTTGCTTTCTCTGGAATTTGATGATTGTGGTGTTCGGCTTCTCGCTCAAAGAAGGGCTTCTGGTGGGCATCGCTCGATGGTTACCAACAGTATGGATTTTTGACCCCAGAACTACAGAATGCCTATTGTGGTTCGACTGTGGGAATTACCCTTCTCTGGTTGCATAGAGAAAGAGCATCTCCAGCAGGTGTTTAAGGTGAACTGTCCGTTAGTTCTTATTTGTGTCAAAACAATGATAGGAGAGGAGGTTTTGCATACGGGTTCTCAACGCATAATCTTTCCTGTGAATCTTCTTTCGATCTTTCTTTCCAATACAATGGTTTTTTTTGCAAAATTATGACTCTCTCTAGTCTGTGGTTGCTAAAGTAGTGAAAGCAGAGTATTTGCAAGATGGCTCAGCCTTATTATAGAGTGTTCAATCTTACGATTTCGCACAGGGTGAAGGGTTTGTCGGGGGATTATTTCCCAAACATTACCTTCTCTACAAGTAGAATTACGTGGACACCTATGAAGCAATGATGCTATCCCTGCTCAAAGGCTTATCAATCTATCTGTATATAGCTTTGAATAGGCATCATTTTGAATTTGTCAAGGAAGAAATTGATAACTTTCAAATAAAGTTTCATGCTCTTTCATTCCTCTTGTCTCATGAGTGCATCCAAGGGTTGCCAGAGAGTTTTCATCCTCTAAATCGTCATGTCAACAGGGTTAATCTTCAAATTCCAGACATAAATATTATAGTCCATTCTCAAGCCCAAGCTACAAGCCAAGTACAGATGATAGCCCACGAGGGTCAGGGAGAAAACCTGGTTAATTTGGCAAATAGGGGTGCTTAGTTTGTTATTTTGTAAATCATTTTTGTTGATAATGCGTAGATCAATATATATGAAAATATCAAGTCAGGGTGGTAGGGTTTTACATGTAAAGGAAGTAGTATTTTGTATAAGGGATGCATCAGTTATCAGGGTGGTAGTAGCAAAGATTTGGGATATAGAATTTTGTAAAGGGGATACAGACAATATGTGTGTTTTTAGATCAGCTGGACTAGTTATCATTTTTTGTAAGTCCTTATTTTAGATAAAACTTTATATGTAAGTATCTATGTTAATTGATTAATATAATTATAGGCATCTTATCTTTTGCTTAAAAAAATAATGATTTAATCTATGTGATTTAGGAGATAGAAGATATATAATTTACCAATAATTTTCTAATTTTGACTCATACTCACATGGTGTGCCCTCCTATATGAGACACCACAAGATATACTAGAAGATAATGTAAGATTTCTTATAATGAATATGTAGGCTTGAAGGTGGATGTACCATTAGAAGTATATTTTCCACTAGATTTGTAAAATTATTGTAATTATATCAATTATTCTATGATGACTCTTGAAAATTAGGTGGTTCAGGTATTGATCAAAACATAAGTAAGCTTAAGCAAAAAAAATTGTAACTTTATGATCAAAGGCGTTTATCTTTAAATACATTGGATTCAACTCTCTTACTGGAGGAATCACAATGAAGATCTGTGTTTAGTCATCAAAGTTTGTCCTAAAATTGATATATGTAAATTTGATGGCTAACATCCACTCACATGGATATGTCAATTGGAACAAATTTTTAAGTGACACTAAATTCCTCCCGAATAAAAGGTAAACACTATAGCTCTTTATTTAGATCCTCAAAAATTCATGGTATTGTTGGTTGTGTTGATAGTAATGAAATAGTCGCATGGTTTAACTTCATGGATGAATTGGTAACACACTTCAGCCAAAGCCTTGTCAATAACTTTAGCTAGTTGGCAAGCTTAGCCATACATGCATAGTTAAGAAATTCATTAGGTAATTTCAAAAATTGAGTCCAAGAGTGGATGGTGTAGTAGATAATCACATGTAGGATTTTTTCTTACGATACTTGGAAGGACCCAATTCAACATGAGATAAGGCTCTTTGATCCCACTAAGATTAATGTTGTAATGACAAACCCTAATATTAGAGGAAAGATAATTGATTGTTAAGAATCAATTGTTTACTTTTTTAAAGATTTTAGCACTTTGGAAACTCTGATATTGGATTATTTGATACCTCAACAAATATAAAAATATGAGCCAATGGGTAGTTCTTCAACTTTGACAATAAAATATAAAGGAAATTAGTGTGAAAATAACATAGTCTACCTTTTAGAGAGCACGCGATGTGGATAAAATAATAGTTCAAATCAAAGTATGATTAGGAGGAGATAAGTAATGATCATTAACCATCTATATTCTATCATACCCTATTAGGATTTTTATGCCAAAAACTTAAGTAATAATGTTGATTGATTCAAGTAACACAAATAGATTCATCAAACATAATTTTTTATCATATAAATTGTTTTATTTATCTTAGACCTAAATTTTAAGTTATGATAGCATATGGTGGTCAAATAAGTTATTTAGGTAGTGTCATAACATTAAAATAGCTATTGGTGATCATTTTGGAGAGAACTATGCTTACCATTTCCATATGAGAGTAGATGTGGTTTTGTGAATACAATGACTCACTACTCTATAGATAAATGAGATGAGTTTTTAAGATATTTCATGAGGCTTTATTTAGAATGCAATAGATTTGATCTTTCTATATTGTGAGAAAACTCTCATAAATGGATAGTTCCTACCAAATGAAGACATAACTCAAAAAGACATCTTCTTTTTGATTCATGGCCTATTTGTATTCATAAAAGGTTCAAAAAATTTCACCATCTCTAGCAATATATTTTAGAATATTCTTGACAAACAATTTATGGAATTTGGAAATTTTTAAAAATCCTTCCTTCAAAATGGTATTATGATCAATCTATCCAGCTCATTCTATAGAGACAAACACCCAAGATTAAGCTCTATCAATAACTATATGTTAAAAAAGAATAGAGTGAATTGAAAAATAAATTATTAAGGCAATGATTAATTCTAATAGTCAAACCGCACACTTTTATATGATTGTGATAGTTTGCAATAAATACATTTCAACCGACCTAACAACCAACCTTAAGTCAAAGGGAAGTATGGGCCTCCGGGAACTGGGGGTGCCACCGGGGGTGTGGGAAGAGAACTACCTGTAGTCCATCCTTCCGACTAGTTGGACAATCAAATGGATGGAAGGCAAGCTGGACAGAGTAGAATTGTAGGGGGTAGGGGAGGGCCTACTATTCTAAGGGAGTTGTGGGAGGGAGCTATATCATACCGGTTTGATGTTGGGTTATGTGTAGAGTGAGCTCAATAAGATATTATCAAGCATAAGTTTCATGTTCATGTTATTTACAATTTGAATGGTGGTATTCTTAAATAGAATAAATCTTTTATTTGGGTTATCATCAAATCAAGAATAAAGAAAATGATATTTCCAAAACCACCTTCCACTCATATGGTCATATATTTTTGATAATGTCATTTGGTCTCATAGATTCTCCTTTCATATTTTAGATTTCATAAATTGCATTTTAAAATATTTTTTTCTTTTCTTTTGTTTTTCTTTGATGATATACTTATTTATATCAAGACTTCAAAGGAATCCCTTTGACATGTAGAACTAATGGTATAGTTATTGAATCAAAATCAAAATTTTACTAAAATTTCCAAGGGGTGTACAATAATTAGTGTACCTAATTCCTAGTTTCACATAAAGTTGTAAAGTGAATCCCAATAAGATCAAGGTAATGATTGACTGCCATATTCCTAAGACCCCCAAAAACCTAAAGATTTTTAGGTCTTACAAGCTTCTAACAAATATTTGACAAGATCTATGACTAAATTGTTGGTCCACTTATAACATTGTAAATAAACATCTTTTTCATTTAATGAAAAATCCATGAAAGGCTTTGAGAAATTCAAACAAGTTATGTGTACCACTCCAATATTAGCTACTCTAGCCTTCACCTATTTATTGTTGAACATGATGGTTTAGGACACAATGTTGGTGTGGTTATGATGCAAGTACAACCTTGTACATTTTAAGAGTAATTAATTAAAGGGAAGAATCTAGCCACTCCCATTTCATGAAAAATGAAAAATATTTGTAATCTTATGTAATCCTCAACCCTATTATGGGAGCTTTATATTCAACTATATTATTTATACATGAAAAAGCTAGCTGAAATGATTTAGGTATGCAATCACCTTGAGGGGAGATGAATAAAAATTATTGCCCCAAATCCATGTTGTGTTTTACAACCATCAAAATATAGTTTCCATTGATTTTTTGAAGTGACTGTGAATAGTGCTTCATCAAGGAAATGTGATATAAGATGATTATCATCATATATCAGTGCTTCTTCCAGCTGAACTACTATTACCTAACCTTTGATTTCTTTTCTATCCACTTACTCTATATCAATTTCACTGAGAACCATAACCCATTTAGCCATTCGGCCTATGAGTGTTTCCTTAGACAATAGATATTTGAGTGTATACACCTTTGAAATGAGCTTGACTAGACAATTGAGCATATAGTATCATAGTTTTTGGGAATAAAAAACAACTACTAAACTACTCTCTTGATATGGGTATAGTTAAGCTCATAACCGACTAGTCTTTGGTTGATATAGTAGACTATTTTTTCTTTTATTGAATCATCATGTTGTGCAAGAAGAGCACCTAATGTTGTCGTAGTCATTGAGATGTATAGAATTGAAGGTTTTTCTAGAACTAGTGGCATGATTGAGCATATAGTATCATAGTTTTTGGGAAGCAAAAACAACTACTAAACACACTCTCTCGATAGGAGTATAGTTAAGCTCATAGCCGATTAGTGTTTAGTTTATATAGTAGACTGCTCTTTATTTTCCTAAATCATTGTGTTTTGCAAGAAGAGCACCTATTTTTTTGTAATCACTAAGATGTATAGAATCAAAGGTTTGTCTGGAACTAGTGGAATTAGTACACATGGTGATGCAAGATAATCCTTTAGATTTTGAAAGGCTTGTTGGAATTTTTCATCTCATTTAAATGTTACATCCATATGGAGGATATGTATAAATGGGTGATATTTATCTACTAACTATACTATGAACCTTTAGATAGATTATAATTTTCCTTGTAGACTATGAAGTTGCTTTAAATTTTTTTTTGGAGGCATATCAATGATTGCCTTGACTTTAGAATAGTCCACTTCAATTCCTCTTTGAGATACTATATATATCCAAATAGTTTTTCAAAAGTGACTACAAAGACACATTTCTTTGGGTTGAGCCTTGATATTTCTCCAATCTATCAAAAATTTGTGCTAACACTTCAAGATGATTTTTCTTGTTACATATTTAGCTAATATGTCATGTGAATAATCTTCCATGATGGCATGGAACATGTCATAAAAAAATATTTTTATAGCTCCTTGATAGGTCACTCTTGTGTTCTTGAGACCAAACGACATAACATTCCAACAATAGGTACTCCATGGGCATGTCAATGTTGTATTATGTTGATCTTCCTATGTTATCCTAATTTGGCTATACCCAAAGAATCCATCCATGTGGGATAAAATCTCAAGCCATGTTGTGAGATCTCTACTATGATGTCGATATTTGGTAATGGGTAATCATCTTTAGTGTATGTTTCATTAAGGTCTCTGAAATCTCTACAAATTCATTTATGCCAATGAGTTTTGAAATTTGTACTAGATTGGAAACCCTCTCAAGATAGTTAATAGGTCGGATGAAACTGGCATTCAACAATTTTTATAGCTCAACCTTTACAAGTAGTTCTATCTAAGGATGCGTCTTTTGTAACTTTTGTTTTATTGGTTTTACATCAAGATAAACTATTAGATGATGAACCAATAATGATGTGTCCAACCCAGGCATGTCTACATAAGACCAATAAAATTTAATATGTAGTTCCCTCAAGCATGATACAAAATTTTGTTGTTCTTCGAAATCTAAAGATGTTTCATAAAATGTTATCTAAGGGTTATCAATTGTCCCAACATTGATTTGTTGTGCTTCTTCCATAAGTACTCTTAATTTTTCTTAATATTTAGCAATATCGGGGAGATTGAATCCTTTATTCTTGGGTGCCTTAGAGAGGTTTTCACCATCGAATATGCCCTTTATTTTTATTTTTTCTTGATCCAATAGTGCCACATTGTGGTTTTCGCTAGGGGACCTATAATTGATTTTAACATTTTCATTTTGTGACTAAAGGATTCGTCTCTCCCCCTATAGTATGCTTTTGCATCAAGTTCTATGTCAAATCCTACTTTATGGTCTCCTGAAGGTATGTCATCTCTTAGTCCCATGAACTCTACAATATCTTTGTCATTTTCAAATAAATCTAGAATCAGAGCTTGTTGTTGGTCCCAATTGATAAGTTGAGGGTAAACGAGTTGAAGGTCATTGTCTTGAGTAGGGAGGTGAATGATAGGGTGGATGGTGTATATAGATGTGTTTTTTAATAGATCAATAATGCAAATAGGAGAGTAATTGATGGTGTCATTGTTAGGTGGATTAACCATTAAATAATTTACAACTTCCTTAGTAGAGATACATGTGATGTTAGGAGTGCCATTTTCTTGTGAACCATACCCAAGACCCTTATATTTTTGTCTCTTTTCTAATAAAATAGGTTCTCGTATACCTTGTTGATGTAAATTGAGGCCACCATAACCTATAAATCCCATGTTATTTATCATTTGGAAGCCTTTTCTATTTTTATTAATAGGAAGTGGAGATTCTTCTTATTTGTCCTGATATAACCATTTGGAAAAATCTTCTTCTTTATAACCTCTTTGTTGAGTTCGCCCCATTTGGAATAGATAGTAGGTTTAAAATTGACAATGGTAGAGGTTTTTTCAATATGTTGTGGTTTCCCATATGTCTTTGGAGAAGACAAAAGTTGCCCTATATAGAATGACCCTTTGAGAGTATAGTCACCACAACCATTATTTTGTACTTTTACCTTGATGTCGAGAATTGGTCCATGAGATGTAGATGATGAGGCTAGTGTTGATGGATCAATGTAGGAAGCAGAATGTGAAGCAACATCATTGTTGGGGACTTGGAGTAACTTGTGGTACCTTTTTTCTAAGTTCTTACAATAATGGAAGGGTTTGGGATCACCATGAATGGTAACCTTTATTTCATTATAAGGGAATTTTATGCATTGGTGATAAGTGGAAGGGATGGCTTATATGGCATGGATCCATGAGCATCCTAGGAGAATGTTGTGGGGTAGATTAAGGTCCAGTACTTGACATGTCATTTTAGCAATCACATGACCAACTTGGATAGGAAATCTTATAGTTCCCTTTGATTCTTTCATTATCATCATAGGCCCTGGTAGTTATACCCTTTTTGTTTCTCGATAACTCCTTCACAATTTCCCAATCGTTGAACCCAGATATTTAAGTTAGCACCACCATCTATCAAAAATCTTGTGATTTTGTGTTTATAGATGACTGCTTCAAGATGTAAAGCATGGTTATGATAGGTATGTGTAGAAAGGTCCTTTTGCTAAAGATGAGGCAATGAGTGGATGCCATGTGCCCTAGCATAGCTTGGAAATGTTTTGTATCTATATTGATGGGTACAAATGATTGTAAGAGATTTATCTAAGACTTCCTTATGTGCAGGTGATATTCTCAAAATCTCTAGGATAGAAATTTGTGTGGGGATATTTTTGAGATGATTGACTAGACTAGAATCAGTTGGATGCACTTTAGTTGTGCCTCAAAATTATGGAGGATCCCCTTGGAAAGTGGCCTTCCCTGATTTTGTGGTGACTACACACTCAAGATTCCTACCATGGATGGTGATGAAAAAAATGTGATTATCTAAGTGTTGAGCATGTCCCATGATATTATAATAGGAATTATTTACTTTATTATATTCCCTTGTCTTAGTGACATCATTTCATTTACCATGATTAGGTATAAGATCCTTGTATATCCCTATATCATTATTTTTGGAAGTCCCTAGATGTTGGTTGATATTTACTTCCCCTTGGTCGATAAGATCTTGAGTTATATTTTTAAGTCTAATGAAATTAGATGTCTTATGTCCCTTCATTCTATGGTATTCACAATTTTTGTTTTCATTATACCATGATGATTTGAATTTTGGTTCGTCATATTGTCTTAATTCTGGAAGCTTTATGATATTTGATTAAACCAATTTATTTAAAACCTTTTCAATGGGTTATCCTAAGGGAGTGTATTTGTGTCAAGTTATGGTATCCAGTCTTGGTGGTTGTCCTCGTGGAGGATTTGCATTTTGAATATTTTATTAATTATTTGGCTGGGTTTGCATGTTTTGCATGAATTTTGCATCTACAACACCACTGTTTGATATGTTCTTGTTTTTAGCCTATAGGTGTGGTTTGCCATTATATCTTGAAGGTTAGTCCTTGTCTTTGTATATTTTGACTAGCCCTTTAGCTATGAGAGCTCTTTCAATTGTTAGATTGTTTTCTATAAGTTCTTCAAATTTATTTGTGCATTGTATGTGTAGGTGAAAACTGATTTCTATGTTGACATTTTGAACAAAAATATCCACAAGTTATGTTTTTGGAATGGGCCACCTATATTTACTAGCTTTATGTCTCTATCTTTGTAAAAAGGATGTGAATGTTTCTCCTTGGTTTTATTTTGTGATGTACAATTCGGCCATTGTAACCTCATGTTATATATTTTAGGAGAAGTGAGATACATATTTGTCAATGTGTTCTTGGAATGTCTTGATACCTGGGGTAAGTGAGAGAGCCATTCAATCGCTTGTCCACCTAAGCTTCATGGCAAGACGCGCATTAGATATGTATCATTATATGAAACCTCTAAGAAAGTTGCATAGAACTCTCTTATATGTTCATGTGGGTCACTGCACCTTTGTATTTATCAAATTTTGGCATCTTGAAATTGTGAGGAAAGGGTGTCAATGTTATGTTTATGTCGAACAGATAAGTGCATAGGTCTTTAAGCTCATATGATTTATTTGTATGTACCAATTGTATGTCATTGATTTTTTGGTTTAAGTTTTTGATTTGTGAAGCCAAGTTGTTAATAGGATTGTTTGGTGTTTGGTTGAGTGGAATGTATGTGCTATTTTGGGGTATGTATGATGATTTATATAATGTATTTTTATTTGACAAGATATTGTGAAGGTTTTTATACATGTTATACAATAGGTTTTGTTGAGGGTTGATTTAATGTTCAAAAACATGTTGTGTTTGGGTGGTATCATATGGATTGTATTGATGTTGTGGTGGGATTTTTTGCTGTGGGATTTGATGTTATAGAGTTTTTTGTTGAAGGATTTTTTTTTAGGTAACGAGTTATTGATGGTGGATGTATTGTTGTTGTTGAGAGATTCATTGTTGTGTTTGAGGTACGTGTTGTTGAAAGATGTGTTGTTTGGGGATTTGTTATCGAGGATGGGGATGCATTATTTTTAAGAGTTTTTTTGTTGTGAGAGATGTGAAATGTTATAATTTCTTTTCATATCCAATGTGGGATCTTGTCTTGTGGTAATAAGAAAGTAATTTTGTGAGTTTGGAAGGTAATTTGAGATATTAAGGTTAGTGGGGTTTTCCATGTTCAATGTTTACATAGCATTTGGAACATTAGGATGTACATGAGGTGGATTTGGTGTTGTGAATGGATTGTTTGTATATTTCATCATGTTGGTATTTGGAAGGTTTGGCATGTTTGGGTTTGATATGGATGTGTCTGTTGAGAATGGTGGGATGTTCATGTTTGGTTGAATTTAATTCATTTGATTACCTACAACCTAACATTGGTATAGTGAATTCACATATTATTTAGAAAAGGGTCAAGAGTTTGTGTCAAATGGAGGGATAGTAGGTTGACTTTGTGCATTTTGTATGGGAGGTGGTGGTATTTTTTCATTGATGATTTGCATAATAGATATGTTTTCGGGTATAGGTACACTAGATATTATGTTATTTGTAAGGGCTCCATGCCTAAGTGTGGTAACATTATAGTTTGAGGGTAGTTTAGTACCACTTTGTGTAAGATTGAGAAAATACAAGTTAGGGTCTATAACTAGTAGACCATCAAGTTCTTTAGCCATAGATGAATCTTGGTGTATCTCTAGGAGTTTTTCATTAGTGAATTCTATAAATCCCTCTTGTTCATTTGTGATTTCTTCTATAATGATTGTTGGTTCTTGTTGTTTTTGTTGGGGGTTTGATACTCTCGAGGGTTGAACATGTCATTAGGAATTCCAAGGATTTTTTTGAAAGTACTCATAGGTGTTGTGGCACTCGAGCTACTTGGGTTAGATTTTATGACTCATTTGTGTTGAGATTTTGTTGTAGGCATAAAACTATGGATGACCTTGTAAGAAGTGAGTTTGGATAATTTGTTTTGCATGAACGCTTTTATCAAAAATGGACTTGGAAAAATCCATACTAATTATATTTGGACCAAAGTTTGATGTTGATGTTGATCAGATGGATGAAGGATATAAAACCTCCAAAAGACAAACTTTGACTAGATCTCATTTTGACTGGTGTTGAGGATGATCTCTGCTCATCCTAGACTAATGAGTCCAAGCAAAGGAAGATGATAATGATTTTATAAACTTAGGAGTAGACAATGACTACTAAGAAATCTTGCTCACAAATATTGATGTTAACTCAACAATTTACTTGAAAATGACTATTTTCTAGGAAAAAAGCTAAATTAGAAGATATGATAGGAAATCTAAAAATGCTTATGTCTAATTTTGGTTGCTGGTGGATGAGTTATTTGATATTGTTGATGAAGTTGTTTATCCCAAAAATAAAAGGATGTGTTTCTAAAATTCCAAGGTGAAAGAAAGATATGAGATGAGAATGAAAACCTTTTTTGTTGTTTTGGATGACCGATTATGGCTATAGGTTTGTTTACTACAATAATTTAGTCCTATAATGATTGATTGTTGAGATTTTTGAATCTACAGTTTTAGGAATTTTGAGTAATTTTAAGTTGACACTCACAAGCGTCACTTGCAAAAGCGTCACTTGCAAATCATCAAAAGCATGGAACTAGCCCTATCAAAAGTGACTATTTATGATAAGAGTGTCAAGATTTTGCAAAATCACTACTATGTAAGTCAAAAGTGAATTTTTATAGTAGAAGAGTTACTGTACAAGATTTAGGGCTTTTAAGACTAATAGAGATCATTTTTTTAGTCAAAAGTGTTGAGTTGCAGAGAAGTGTCGGGATACAAATCAGACACGTTGATGTGCTTTTTCAAAAGCATCAAATTATAGTCAATTTTGTAGTAGATTTGCAAAAGCATCACTATGACAATCCAAAAGTATCACTATGACACAAAGGCAGGATTCTACAAGTTAAACCTAAATTTGTCTAGGGTTTTGGACTTATCTAACTATTTTAAGGACTAATTTTAAATTTTTTGATCTAGCGAGAGATAACACACAACATAAAATATCATGTAGGAGTGACTCCAAGGTGTAAATTAGGATTATAGAATGAGTCTTTTCAAATAAAAAGCACCATATGGTGAACATAAATTTGAACAAGAAAATACTTCAAAAAGAACAACCTAATTAGTGGTAAAAGGTGTATTGACATAGTAGAGGCCCACTCAATGGAGCATAATACCTTCAAATGAATGATTAACTAGGGTATGATAAGGTCATGTACCACCTTACCACCCCTTTCCTTGGAAGGACTAGGTCCTAACAAGGAATTATGCCACCTCAACAAGAGAAGAGCATGTGGTGAGTAACTTCGAGCATGATATTGTACCCTGCACCCTACTAAGCCAACAACCGATGGTCTTAAAGGCTTCTAAAAATAAGGTTCGTAGTATTTTCATGAACACTGAGCTCATTTAAGGATGCTCGAGTCAAGAGGGCTCTCCCCTCTTCTCATCACCTATACATGTCTCAATAGACTTAGGGTCATGAGGCTTGGCTTAAAGGATTCTACTACACCTTGGGGTACAACTTTAATTCTCCCCCTTTATTTACCCTACAATAAATGTGGTTGAGGTCATCCTTGGGGTGATGAAATCCCCAAGCAGGCCTCCTACTATAAGAAAATGGAATATGATATTGTTTTTTATTCCCAAGATCATTCTTTGTAGTCATGAGGGAAGAGCATATGTAGACAATCAAATCCTTGAGAAAATAAACAAAATGCAAATCCTAAGGTATTTTGATCTCCAAGTTCACACTAGATGCGAGGAGAGAGAAATGTAGCTAAGGGCTTACTAAAAATGACAAACAATTTCTTTATTTAAAACCCAAATTCAAATGTGTGGTTCATTTTAAAGAAATTGAAAGCATGAAGAAACCCTACAAGAAGATTTGTTAGTAATATCGATATTTCTTGTCTTCTCCCAATATATGCTAAAGCTACACAGATACGTTAGTCTCAAAAATCAACTGCACATTAGGGTTAGGGTAAAATCCAAAATATAGAATTAAATGTACCACTGAAATAGTCAAAATCATCATTGTAAAAGATATCAAAAGTGTCAATATATCTCAGAAGCATCATTGTAACTATTCAAAAGTGTCGAGTCATGTCAAACACGTCAAGTTGGATCATAAGTGTCACTGTAATTATCAAAAGCATCATTGTAACTTGAAATCATAAAAAATAGAGAAGGATCAATTTATCATAAGCATTGGAATTCCTCAAAAGTGGCATTGTAATTATCAATAGCATCAACTTTCATCAAGCACATTGCTTTGCAAACATCAAAATCACCAATCTACTTCAAATGCATCACTAGAACCTATAACTTATCAAAAACTATAAATGATGTTAAATCTAAGACATGGGTCCTACCGGGTGTGCCAAAATGTTCAACAAGAATAATGGGAAATGAATAAAAAGATATTATAGAAATTAGAGTTAGAAACCATCAAACACCTAGAATTAAGAGATCAATTAAACCCATTAACCAATGAAGTTGAATGCAAAGAATCAATGAATAAAACATAAATCAAGAATACAATTCTAATCAAGATAAAATTACTCAAAGAAACATGCAAACCTAGCACTCCATTGTTTGAATTATGTCAATTCGAAATGTGGATTGCTCAATTATGCATAATCCATGTTGCAAAATAGTGATTAATGAAGATCTTGATTCATAAATGATGCTCAATTTCTCAATTGAGCACTCAAGAAATAATGATCAATGACCATGAAGATTGTGAATGAATTCAAATTAAAGGGTTTATTTTATAGATTTCATGAATATTTGATCAATTGTGAAGATTAGAGCATGAAGATCAACGGATGAGATTAAATCAAGGAATCAATGGATGAGATTGAAAGAGTGATTCAATTAACTGAACTCCATTCCTTGATTTATGGAATATATTTTAGGATATTTTGGATGGAAGATATTTTGAAAATGGAATATGACATATGCAAGTTGGAGGGAAATTAGTTAATTAGATAATCAAGAAATTATTTAATTGTGAGATGAGAGGAAACTGGGAACTATTAATTAAATAATAAAAAAATATTTAACCAAGTGTGTGAGAGGAATATTAAGACTAATTAAATATTTAAATTATTTAATTAATTTGAATTAGAGGAAAATAATGAATTAATCAAATAATATTAATTATTTGATTAATAGAGGAAACTATTGGATTTAATCAAATAATTAGAAATTATTTAATTAAAATTGATGAATTAGGAGTGTGTGATGCATTTAGACAATTTTAGGTGTCTACATACATTAATATATAAAAATTGGATTATAGAATGACATATAATAGAATAATCACTTACCACATACAAATAATCACTATGTTCATCCGCAATAGGGGCACACTCATGATTTGGAGTTGTGAAGCTCTATGGCAACCATCAAGTTAGAAATTAAGCTAAAAATAAATATCATTAAATTCTTCAATAATATATAAATAAAATAACAAATATAATGTAAAATTTACTAATTTTCCTCATACCTTTGTCAAAGGCATCGAACTTGCTACTCTTGCAACAATACCATGCTCCATTGTGGTATGAATATCAAGAAGAGTATGTTTGCATCATCTAAAAAATGAAACAATATTATTCAATTACCAAAAACCTAACATTATTTTACGACACCATTAATGAATAAAAATAGATAAGGCTACCTGAGTGAAAGTTTAATGAGCACCTTGATTGTCAAGGTTGATGTTGAAGGCTCAAAATTAACCTATTCAACATCCAAACTGAGTTATAAGAATACCATTCATATAAGGTTCAACTATTCACATGTAATATTTATAATTCTCTACTAGTTACATACCTCTATAATCAACATCATCATGTAATAAGGAGGTGGAGGGCCGCTGCAAGTAGGGTGAACACTATGACCCTAAAATTTTATTATAATTCTACTAATTTAATTAATCTTATATTTCAAAATAAAATTTAATAAATTGAATTAAATGAACTTGTTGAAATTTACTTGACTATCAAAGCTAAATATTTCACTCAATAGAACTTCTATCATGACCATTTGATCCACTCCAAATGTATTTTGAGCACATGCATCCTGACTATCCTCAAGATCATAAACACAAAGAGAGCCACAAGACCCACATACATGAGTTGGAACTTGATGCCTGGAAGAATCACATGCATGACCCTATATTAGAGGCCTAGTATGTTGTATAAGGGTCTGGGTGAGCGAGCTAATGGACTCTAAGGTCTCCACCTCAACACCCTCCTTCACAATGAAAGAGAAAGTCACATTCTCTAACTATGTTATATTCAATGGTCTCAATTCCTGGTTTGACTCATGTGTGTCCCCACTTTATCCTATGCAGAGCCCCCACCTCTACCCTATAACTCTTACATGCCAAATTGATTTTGGATTTGATTGAGGACAAACTCACAATAGATTTTCCTCAAAAATTATTGTGGTGCCTCATAGTTATTGCATGGAGGATGGTCAAAAATCATCCATCACCTATCCCAAAAAATATTCTTTATCCCTTGGTGGTGGCACCAATGGATAGGGAACCTCTTGCATGGACCATGTAAGGTTTGATTGGTCCATGGGTCGGTGAAGATGCACACAAGTCAAACTTCATTTTTTTCTTTAACTTGTTCATATGATAATTTTTCTATGTAAAATTTATTTTTGTTTTTCCCTCTTGTCAAACCAGCTATTCATTTCCCCACTCACTGATTCTACATGAGAGACAATGGATTGTAGTGATTCAACAAGGAAGGTCCTATAGGATTTTGTTCCTACAGGATCTTTCAACCTTGCAATTAACTCCTCAAGTTCTTTTCTATTGTTTTTATTTGTTGGGCATGTGCAGGATCATGATGGGCCAAAAAGTGGCAATAAGAAAAAAATGTGTTTTTACTTCACCAAAACCTCAAAACACAAAGTTTAATTTTTGTGTGGGTCAAGTAAAAAATTATTTTGGTTTGGTAATACCAAACCAAAATGGATATCCATTAACAAATATCAATTTCCCAAAATTATTTTTCATCAATTTTATGTATTCAAAATGGATATCCATTTTTAAAAGAAAATAGATATTCATTTACTATAAGTATTTTAATTAAATTTATATTTTAAAAATGGATATTTGTTTTGAAAAGCAAAACAGATATCCATTTTGAAAAGCCCCAAAAAGCACACTTCAATAAAATGGGCATAAATTTTGTGTTACTTATTAAAATTTTGCTTTTTTATAGGCGTTGGAAAGGTGATTTTGAGATCAACACAATGGATTGGATAATTTTGATATGTTATACACCAAAAAATAATTATAATAATTTTAAGTTCCTCCTTAATTTTTAAAATTTTAAATGCTCATAATTCTTGCATACAAAGTCTTTTTTTTGGGTGTTTTTGCAATAATCCCAAAAGACTTGAAACATTAAAGAAGTAATAAATAATAAAATATTTATATTTTTTACTAAGGAGAGCAAAAAATTTACATAAATCATCATATAATTCCTCCTTGTTATCTTTGATCCTATGCGCACCTTTTCCCAAGTTGAACTAGAACATGTCTCTCTCTCTCCCTCCCTCCCTCTCCCCCTATATCTATTTAGTTATATCTCCCTCTTTCCCCCTCTCCTTCATTCGCCCTCTCTATATATCTCTCACCTTTTCCCTTACTCTACCTCCATCTATATCTCTCATTCTCCCCCTCTCTACCTAGCTCTCTCCCTTTTTCTCCCCCCCTATCTTCACAACTCTCTCTCTCTCTCTCTCTCTCTCTCTCTCTCTCTCTCTCTCTCTCTCTCTCTCTCTCTCTCTCTATTTATATATGTAGACACTTAAAAATGTCTTGAATGATATCATGCACTCAAATCAGATATACTAACATCGTTTCATCCTAAAACCCATCCTCTTTCGCTTAATTAATTAAATTAGCCTAGCTATTTAATTAATCGCATCATTTTCATTTATTAACCTGATTGACCTAATTAGGTGAATCCATCCCCTTTCATGCTAACATTTCGTCCTGTTAAATTGGATAAATCAAATTATCTAATTTAAACCTTAAATCCTATTATTTAATTAAATAACCCTAAGTTATTTAATTAAATATCATATCACTTCCTCTTTTCATTAAATAAATTAATTATTTAATAAATATCCTAATTCCCCTAATTTGCATAATTGAAACTATTTAATTATCAAATTACTAATTAAATCTAATCCTCCCACTTGCAAAGGAATATTCCCATGGAATATTCTTTCTCCTTTGCACAATTAAATTTTGTTTTAGTTAACTAAATATCTAATTTCCCTCACCCATGAGAATATTCTCTTTCTTCACTCATTTGAAAAAGGGAATATTCCTTTTTATAACACTTTCAACAAAGTTTCTTGTGCAAGTTTTGAAAGTTTGTTTCAAATGAATGTAAGCCCTTGATTAAATATCATCTTGCATCTTCAACCCTTGATGGTTATTCATGATCTATTCCTCCATCTTCCTTCCATTATGATCGTTGATTGATCCCTTTGATCTTAACCATTAGTTTCATTTTGCTTATTCTATAAATAGAGCTTGCATCTATTGAATAGGGATCCATCTTTTAATAGTAAACTTATGTTGTTAAAATCACTCTCTTCTTGCACTCACATTTCATGTTTTAAAATAATTTTAGGTCATTATGCATATTAACTTAGAACATCCATTAATGGCTTCCATGGTTACTTAGGTGCATACATTTATCATATTTTGATACTAGGGTTTTAATCTTTTACATCTTGCATACATTTAGAATAGCTTAACATACACTCACATCAATCATCATAGTATTTTTCATGTTAAAATATTTTTCATCGCGTTTTATCACACGTCTTACAATCGGTTTCGTTGATTTTCTTCAATAGAAATGATCGAAACAAGCTCATTATCCACAGGATTGAGAAAGGGTCACCATTCCACATCAATGTGACACCACTCCCCAATAGGATAAGTTTCAATGGCTTATATTAGATGTTTATGAAGCTTTTGTATTTTAGTATGTTAGTTTTAATGGCTTCTTAGCTTAGTTTACATTGAATGATCGTATTGGACTGATGCATAGTGGCTTAATTATACTTTGAATCCTCATGGATCAAATTTAGTTTTCACATACTACATTCGTCACTCACAATATAATCTCCTTCTTCATCAAGTTATCTTTAAATATCTCTCACTCATATACACACACACCTTATTTCTCCCTCCCTATCTTTATCTTTCTATCTATCCCCTTCTCTCCATCTCTCTCTTTGTATCTCTCTATACTTCTTTCTATTAATTGTCTCTATCGCCTCTATCTGTCACTCTTGCCCCCTCTATCTATATCTCCCTATCTCTCTCTTTATCTCTATATATATCTCATTATCTCTACCTCTCTTTTATTCATTCTCTATTTATCCCTTCATATCTATATCTTTCTCTACCTCTATCTCCTTATCTCTCTATCTCTCCTAATCCTCTCTATCTCTCTATATCTCCCTCTATTATTATCTATGGACTCTCTCCCTCTCCCTCTATATATTGATCTATCTCTCCTCCTATTCTTCTCTCTACCTCTCTACCTATATCCCTCCTTTTATCTACCTCTATCTCTCTATCTATCCCCCACTCTCCCTCCCTCCTCTATGTCCCCCCTTTCTATCTCTCCCTCTTTCTCTCTACCTCTCCCTCTCCATATATATTTATTTCTCTATCACTTTATCTTACCATCTATATCTCTTTATCTCTTCCTCTCTATTACTAACTCCCTATCTCTCTATATCTATATCTTTTGCTTTGCATCTCTTTATCTATATATCGATTCTCTCCCTCTCCCTATATCTTCCTCTCTACCTTTATATAGAGAGAGAGGGTGAGTGGAGATAGAGAGTAGAGAGGAAATGTTAGAGAGGTAGAAAGGAGAGAGAGGAGAGATATAAATAGATTTATAAATGGATACATAGGTAAAAGAGGGAGGGATGGAGTGAGAGGTGTGTAGAGAGAGAGGGGAGATAGAGAGAAGTAGAGAGGGAGGGAGGAAGGGAGAGGTGGAGATAGAGAGGTAGGGTGGGAGGGATATATAGGTAGAGGTAGGTAGAAAGAGATGAGGATGGAGATGGGGGATAAATAGAAGTAGAGATAGAGATAAAGAGAGGTAAGGTGGGAGGAATAGAGGGAGAGGTAGGTAGAGAAAGGGAGGATGAGGGGATATATAGAAAGTATATACAGAATGGGAGAGAGAGGTAAGGTGGGAGGATTAGAGTGAGATGTAGGTAAAGAGAGATATGGTAAGGGTAGAGGGATCTAAGTAGAGAGGGAAGGGGAGAGAGAGGTACATGGAGAGAGATATAGAGTGATGATAGAGATAAGTAGAGAGGGAGGGAGGAAGAGAGAGGTAGGGTGGGAGGGATATAGGTAGAGGTAGGTAGATAAATATGAAGATGTAGATGGTAGATAAAGAGAAGTAGAGACAGAGAGAGGTAATTTTGTCACCCTCCATCTCTCTACCTACCTCTTCCTATATCCCTCCAACCTTACCTCTCTCTTTGTCTCTACTTATCTTTATCTCCCATATATATCTTCCTCTCTATACCTACCTCTCCCTATATCCCTCCCACTCTACCTTTCTATCTCTACCTCTCCCTTCCTCCCTCCCTCTCTACTTTTCTCTATCTCCCCTCTGTTTACCCCTACCTACCTCTCACTCCATCCCTCCCTCATTCCCCCTCTCTCTTTAGATATATATTTATATTTCTCTTCACCCTCTCTCCTCTCTACCTCTCTCTCACCTTCCCTCTCTAATTTTGTCTATCTCCACTCACTCTCTCTCTACCTACTTATCCCTCTATCCCTCCCACCCTCCTCTTTCATTACCTACATATCCCTCTCTCTCTCTATGTACCTCTCTCTCCCCTTATCTCTATCTCCCCTCACCCTCTCTCTCTACCTACCTCTCACTCTATTCCTTCCACCTTATCTCTCTCTCTCCTTCCCTCTGCACTCTCTATATCCCCTCACCCTCCCTCTCTCTACCTACCTCTCTCTCTACTTATCTTTATCTCCTATCTCTATCTTCCTCTCTATCTACCTACCTCTCCCTATATCCATCCCAACCTACCTCTTTATCTCTACATCTCCCTTCCTCCCTCCCTATCTACTTCTCTTTGTCTCTCACTTAACAACCCCTCACTTCATCCCTTCTTCATTCCCCCTTTCCATCCCTTTAGTTATCTCTTCTCTCTCTCCTCTCTACTTCTCTTACCTTCCCTCTCTACTTACCTCTATCTTCATCTCTCACATTCCCTCTCTACTCTTTGTAGGAGTGATAGGGAGAGAGGGAGAGAGAAGGAGAGAGGGATAGAAAGAAGAAGAGATATCTAGAGATAGATATGACTTGGGAAAGATAGAGGGGAAGAGAAAGGGAGAGGGAGAGGGAGAGGGAGAGGGAGAGAGAGTCGGGAGGAAAAAATAGATAAATATATAAAGAGGGAGAGGCGGAGAGGGAGAGAGGAAAAATAAATCCAAAAGGTACACTTATATATTGAAAAAGTGGAAATATCAATGGTGTATCAAATGTGAAAATAAAACCCTAATGTGGTTGCCAAGGATGGGTAGGGTAAGTAAAATTGATTTAATAATCAAGATAATAGAGAAAGATGTAACAATATAAAATCGATGAAGAATTAAGCATGTAAAGAGTTTCAAATATAAAATTGAGATGTAAATATCATAAAATTATAGATCTAAGAAACCGTAATATGAATAAGAAACCATAGAAGAAGACTAGGTTGTATAGGATTTATTGGGTTTACTAAAATACAAAGAGGCTTAAAGAGGGACAAAGAGAGGAAATTGAGGGAGAGCTAGAGAGATAGGTCTAGAGCTTGTGAGATATATATATATATATATAGAGAGAGAGAGAGAGAGATAGGGATGGAGGGAGGGAGAGGTAGGTATAGAGAGAGTGAGAGGCGAGAGGGAGAGATATAGAGAGAGTTGATATTGAGCTAAGTAGAGAGGGAAAGATTGAGGGAGAGGTAGAGAGATAGGTCTAGAGAGAAATATAGATCTAAAGAGGGACAAAGAGAGGGAAGGAGGGAGAGAGGGGTAGAGAGATAGGTCTAGAGCTCAAGAAAAGATATAGTGAGAAAGATAGGTCTAAAGAGGGAGAAAGACATAGGGAAGAAGGGAGGGATGGAGAGGTAGATAGATAATTCTAGAGCTTAATGGATTTTGAGGGAGAGGTCTAAAGAGGGAAAAAGAGGGAGGGAGGGAAGGAGGGAGGGAGGGAGAGATAGGTGGAGAGATAAGTCTAGAGCTTAGGGGGAGAGAGAGTGAAATATAGAGAGGTAGAGAAAGGGACAAAGAGATATGATGATTTATGAAGATTTGTTCATCTCCTTACTACACAAAATATATATATTATTATTGATTACTTCTCTAATGTTTCAAGTATTTTGAGATGATTGTTATAAAAAAATCATGAAAAAGGTGTAAGATGGGGTAAAGTAGTTCTAGCCTAGGTAAAGTGACAGCGAACACCTCTAAGCTACAAACCCAATCTAAAACAAGAGAATACAAACAATGAGAGCAATAAACTAAATGCATTCAAATTAAACACTCCCCATTGAAGTTGATTTCTTCCCTTGTCTCTCATATTTCTTCTTTTACAATCTTTGCCCTCGGATTTTGAATTAGACTTGTGCAAACACCTGCAAATTGTAAGTAGAAAGTTAGAAATAAAATGGTTGTTAAGGTAAAAATAGAGGAGAAAGGTTGCTTTTATAGAAAACCATTCAAATAGACGGACGAGATTGATCTTCTAGAAAGATTCCAAGATCAATGGATGAAGATTCATGAGAGGGAGGTTACGAAATGGATGGTCAAGATTAAGTTTCTAGAAAGATGCTAAGATCAACAATGGAGGATTGATGCACAAAAAATAGGTGGGAAATTGATTGCAATGACACTGACGGCTATGACAAAGACGCTTATGATAGAGATTAATGAGCAAGTGGAGGAAAAAGGAATAAATTAAAAATTGAAATATATTTAATTCATGAGAAGGAATATTTGGCCAAGTGGAAAATAAATAATTCATTCGAATTATTTATTTGAGGAAAAAATGGAAAATGGGCATTTAATTAAATTAATCTATAAAAATAATTTAACTAAATGGGGAGAGATGGAAATTAGACAGTAAATAATTAATTTGAATTAATTACTTAATGGGGAGAGAAATGACACATAATTAAATAATCGTGAAAATTATTCAATTATAGAAGAATGAAAGGGTTAAATGCATAGACAAATAATAATCATTTTTATCTAACTATAGGCAAATGATAAAAGATAAATAATTAAATAGATAACGATTTATTTAATTATTGAAGAAAGGACGTGTTAGCGACGCAATAAACTTATTTCAATTGATCAGGATAGAATAGAGATTAGAAAGTGAACTAATTAAATAATTAAAATTATTTAATTAATAGAGGAATATGATCAAGGATAATCAAATAATTATAATTATTTAATTATCGGAGGACGATGACCAAAAAAAATGGTGCTCACAGACTTAGGACATTTTTCAGTGTCTACGTTTTTCTCCTTTTTGAAATAATGCAGTTCATCACATTGTGTCAAATAAATTCAGTCAAAGGATGCCTTAGTGAAGCCAGGGTAGAGGTATGCCCCCTCAGGAAAATTTTACAAGTTTTCAAAAAAATTCAAAAGATTTGGAAAATTGTCTCGATTAGTTAAGTTGATGGCCAAGAATCAAATGGTGAAGACGAAATTGAGTTTTGAGATCAATAAAGGGGTCAAATTCAGGATCAAATTCAGCAAAAGGTGTGCCCAATAGACAAGGCAGGTCAAACCCCTAATTGTGAACCTATAAATAGCAATTGGAGTGAGAAAAAGGTTCATTTGTGCATACCCGATTTAAAAATTCTTAGAGCTTAGAGTGAGTTTGGAGCAAAGATGTCACTTGTTCTAGAGGCTTCTCACCACAAATACTGCATCCGGAGATACCACTGACTTGAGGGAGCCCCCCCCCCCCCGATATGTACTTCTAACCCAACTTTTGGTTTTTGGTTTCTACACATTTTAGATAGGAAAACAATTAGTAGGCAATTGCATCATAGAATTTTGTGACGCAATTGTGTGCACATTCGATGCAAGTGATAAGCGGTTTGTTGCAATCACCTCATCACGAAACAATTGCACTAGGGTTAGGGCAGGGGAATTTGTGATGCGATGCACAAAATTGTGTGATACAAGTGACTTTTCAAGCCACATTTGTAGATGGGAATGACATAATCGAATGGATGTGAAGCAAGCATTGTACAATATGACACATTTGAAAGGCAAGCGACACAATTGTGGTTGTGAGCCATTGAAAATTATATGTGACACATTTGATCAAACTGTGGCGCAATTGCCTTTTTAAACAATTTCCCCATATTAGGAAATTTTGACTTGGTCAATTTAGGTCTGAGAGGTCAATTGAAGGTCTTGGATTGACATAATGGATTTCTTGATGATTTCAGGAGTGTCTACATTTGATTTATACATGGGAGTCGAGACCATATGTTTTCCCACTTTGAGACTAGTTGGGCAAGGAGGAGAGATAGACATTACTAGACCTAGGTTTGTTTTATGTGACTTATATGCCTGTGATTAGGGAAAACATAGGGATATTGATAGCATTGGTGGAGCGGTGGCACTATGAGATGAGCAGCTTCCATTTTCTGATAGGGGAGGTGACATTCACCCTAGAGGATGTATACAGGATCTTGTGGCTACCAATTTGTAGGGAGCGGGTACGATATGACCCTGCTTGAGGACTATAGGCCATATATGAGTATTATGAGTGTGATTATAATGCTAAGCTTGAAATCTAGGGGCGCAAGATCATATGGGAGACCATGGCAGAGACATATAATAGATATGATTGTGTTCTTTATGCATTGATAGCAGGAGTGATGATTCTCAACCGCAGGGGGCATGGTTTCCTGATAAGCTGGGGAGAGGTACTCAGATCAATGGTTCGTTATGGCACAGTATATGCATGGGGGCCATGTCTATTAGTGATGCTCTATTTTTAGTTGCATGATATTTCATATAAGGGAGGACAAAGTCTGACCTGCGAAGGGACTTTGCTGACATTTTGGGCTTGGGAGCACATAACAGTGTTTCGACCTCTAGTGGTATGACAACTAGCGACAAGCACATCATATGCATATTTGTACTAGGGGACTTGACATAGACACATGTTGGTGATGTTGGGTACTAGAGGCATGGACTAGATACACTGGTCAGTTTCATTTGGAATCCATATAGGACACACAAGTTATGGATTGATGAGGATGACCACATGCCATGGTGTTGTCAGCCCACATATTTGATCGGGTGTACAGTGCAGTCATAGAATATCATACAGATGTATCTCCCGGAGAGGGTTCAAAGATAGTTCGGGGAGAGGCAGGGGGTTGTGGTTGGCACTGCAAAGTATGGACGGTCCTCCTGAGAGGTGCATTCATGGGGGCCATAAATTGTAATCACGAGAGTAGAGTAGGAGATAGATGCCATATGCAGGCATTAGATTGGGAGTGGAGAGGAGGGGATGTCGATGCAAGGATGACACCAAAGTATGATGCCTAGTGGTTGATACATAGACCCATTCCTTTGATAGATCCACATCAACCAGCGTCAGTAGAGTACAGAGGCAGGGACCCGAGAGGTTGGCAAGCTGATAAGGGTCGAAGGGGTGGAGGTCGAGGAGATGGAGGATGGGAAGATGGAAGAGAATGGGGGGAGGATGGAGGAGATGGGAGAGGAGGCGACAGGCATAGGAGGAGGAGGGATGGCGGACGATAACTAGTGAGGCAGTTGTCACCGATTAGAGAGGAGGCAAAGATGGAAGAGGACCAGCCGAAGGTGAGAGTGGTGGAAGAGGTGGTAGCTTAGGGGGTAGCGCAGCCAGAGGTGGCATAGCCAAAGGCTATGGAGGTTGAGGCAAGGGGAGAGTGGGGAAAGGAGGAGCAGTTAGAGGAGCATGGAGAGAAGGAGGCAGAGATGGATGAGGTCAAGAGAATCCTATGAGAGAACATCATCAAGGTGATAGAGGAGGTGTGATTAGAGGAGGTGAAGGTCAGAGGAGATGATGGGTCTGCAGAGCAAAGGATAGCCACATTACAGGCTCAAGTGCAGGCATTAGAAGTAGAGTTGAGGACTATGGATGCTGAGAGGGATGGCCTTAAGACCGAGAGAGATGCCTTCCAGGTGGAGAGGGACCTAATAATTATTACCCGATAATAGATGGATCTGTGGATGATCAATTTTATAGCTACATATAGTGGATCCATCATGGATGTTTCTCGTGAGTATGCCTAGGCTATTAGGGCCATGCAGTATTATAGGGATCTATATGAGAGAGTGGTACCTCTAGAGAGGAAGGAGCCTACCTTTTTAGAGATTGACAGCAACTCATGAGGTAGATCATGCAATAGGACACATAGTCGGTGTACACATAGCAAGTCGGAGGGTGAGACCTCGGATGCCAGATGGGCCACCCCTTATGATAGGCCTCCTACTACAAAGCACAGGGTCAGAGAGTCACCACACCGAGATGAAAAGGATGCCCCAAATATAGGAGATCAAGGTAGTTCAGGCTAGGGCCTCTTGCTATTTATGCTATTATATTTATTTGACACTAATATTTTGATTATCGAGCCTACAAGCTCCACTTTTATTGGATATGACACATCTTGACATTGTACCCATGACACTTATTTTTTGAGCGATATACATGATATGATTTTGGTGACAACTGATGATATGCATTGTTATATGATTATGCATTTATGTTTATGATGATGACATGTTATGGATATGGATGCTTATGTTGTGGTTATGATGTTTATTGATGTATTATATGGTTATGTGATGGTTTGATACGCTTTAGAGCTATGCATTTATGATTATGTTATGAATATTTATGCCTTTAATGGTCTGTATGAATGGTAAATGCAGTATAGATGACCTAACTTTGATAGATGCAATGTGATGTACTTATGATTATGGCTTTTTATATTATTATGATATGTATGAATGATGAATGTGTATAGGAGTGAATTTGCACTCCTTACACAAATTCCCCTTTTACACATCCTCACCTTTGAAAACCAAAACTAAAGGCAAAATTCCACATAAGCCCACTACCTTCATTCCACTTGGTGCCTATTTTGTGTGTTGACAGAGGAATAACTGTCAAGGATGCCCATGCAATGCGTAGACATCTGCATGGCATGCTTACATCCCTTGAACATTCCCATGGTTGGAGACTGAAGAGGCGCTACACTTCCCATTGGAAGTCGAATTGTAATGCCCTCTTCAACCAACTAACCCAAATATGGTCATTTTCCTTCATCTTTACTTCAAATTCACTCTCCCTTAATTCATTGGGGATCTTCCAAGCCTTAAGAATTCAATTCAATCTCTAAGCCTTCAATCCATCACTCTCAAACAACATTCATGTACTTCACAACAACAATATCAACACTCTGTCAACTCCGTAGAGCAAGTGTGAAACCAACGCCATTGTAGTAGAGGCTTGAGTCCTCTCATTTTTCCCCCATTGGATAGTGAGATCTTGGTGGAGGTGGTAAGCTTTCTACTTCTCTCCTCTATGATTTGGTTGAGTAGCATAACACTATTTTGTAGTGCTTTGGTGCTCTTTACTTTATTTCTTACTTTAGCATACTTTTCTCCATTTTCATCATCTTGGTTGTCTGTGGAGGTGGAAACACCAAAACGGGGGTCTGACTAAGGCAAACCCCTATATATCCCCCTAATCATTTTCCTCTCTCTTGTGTGTAGGTGGAAGCATCCTTGGAGCTAGCTGGCAAATGAGCACCTTTGTGAGATCATCCTCGTTATCCTTATTCTTGTTTATTTTCTTTATCATATTCGTGCATACTTTGTTTACGTCTTAGTTTTCTTTTGGCCTTTTGAACGTAGTTAGCTAGGTTGTTAGTCTATTTTCTTAAGTCCAACCTTGTCTCTTTAGTCCTCTGGTCATACAGATGCCAACGCACTTGAGAGACGCTAGCGCATCGTGCTTTCGTCCTCGGGTAGAGAGCATTTTGAGACACAGTCTTGAACCTGAAAACTGACTCGCCTAGCCCCCTTTCAACTCTCAGGTCTGCAGAGTGGTCAAAGGATCTTATAGTCCTCATCATTCTCATCATGTGTTTCCTAACACTCCCTTACATTGAGGTAAGTTAGGACAACCTTCTTCTCTCGGCCCTTCGTGACTTGGGGCCTTGACGTGGTTGGTCCCCCTCTCTTACATTTTTGGTGAACCTAACATGAACCATTTTGGTTCCATTTTGCAATACTGAAAGTACCTTTCCTCATGCCCTAAGAGAATTATAGGTGTGAGTATTGTGAGGCTTTTTCCTTACAACCCAACCTGTGACCCCTAGTAGACATAGTTGGAAGGTTCCAAAAGTATTTGTCACAAAACCTTAATTGGGTCACTACCTCGTCTTGTAACCTTTAGGAGGCTCTATGAAGGTGTCATTAAGTGTACATGATGGCCTCCTTCCTACATCAAACTATTCCCTTTGTGTATCCTGTGAGCAGTGCTACTAGTATAACCTTCACTTCATAGGACTTGTCGATGGGCTTTAAGAGAGAACCATCTCCTCTCTACATTCCTGCAAGGATAAATGGAAATATTGTAGCATGTGTTCTCATTGATCCGACGTCTCAAGTGAATATTATAATTGAGGAGATCATGTTAATCAAATTCCTACATAAGGATGGATACGATGCACCTGTGAGTACCGTTTGCACGCACGACAGACTTTATGTACCCCATATAGGTAGTATTGTCTTGTTGATTCTTGTCGGACCTAAGTCCATGAACCTTATGTTTGACATTATCCCAGGATCTAAACTCTTTAGAGTGAATGTCGGTATCCCCTACCTGGTAGATATGAATGTAGTTTCCTTGGTTGTGCATAAGTGTTTGAAATTCACTCATGAGGGTTTCGTGCATGTGATCCATGACATTGGCTATAGACCATCAGTTGCACATGGTATTTACTCCTTAGATTAATTTTTTCCTACACTTGTTGGTCCTCTCCTACCCAGGGAGGACCTCCTATATCACATATATCAAAATTACAAGAAAGGGTGTTCTAGGCCGAAAGTTAGATACCCTCCTTCACCTTATGTTGTTTCACATAGGGCTTACTTGAAAGCTGATAGTGATGCCACCAAGGCATGTAGAAGAGAAGAAGAGAAGCGGTCATGAGATCCTCCTTCTTCCTCTTTTTCTATTGAACCTGACACTTCCTCTCACTTTTTTGTGGTGCCATCTGCTTCTGCCTCACGTTTGTGAGAGAATCCTATGGTGCCCACTTGGTGAAAGTCCAAGCGTCCTACGTTTGAGCTTCCTATCCTACCCATGTAGCCTAGGCCCATTTGGTATGGTAGGCAGAAATCCCCCCATGTGGAATCCTTTATGGCTCAGCCTCTGCAGCCTCCTACCACCTCTACTCCTAAAGTAGTGAATGTGAAGAGGCTCGTCACCGAGGTGTTAGAGCTGACTCCCCCATTGTTTTTGAACCTGCCTCTCCTACTCTCATTCAGGATTTTTTCCAACCATTGGAAACAACTATGGAGGACACTCCCATGGTTGATCAAGAGTCATTCATTCCTTCACAACCTTTGACCTCTAGTTCAAAGAGTCGCAGAAACTGCCTTGCATGCGAGCAAAAGCATTGGAAAAAGTCTTTCTTGGTCGAGTAGGCCACCTCATAGAGGAAGGAAGAGGAGATTACCACCCTTGTATCAGGACCTCCTACTGCATCCTCCTCTCTCCTCCCCTCTGTTTCTATTCAAACCATCTCTGTATCGCTTCCAACTTTCGCTACGAGTACACATGCGCCTGACCCCAAAAAGGTGTAGATATTCATCACTCCTTTAGTGGAGCCACCTTTGTTGATGTCTCTTCCAGATGTTTCGCCCTTCTTGAAGCCCATAGATATGCCTAACACCTCAGTCGTATCTATTGTGGTTCTTTCCTCCTCTTCCTCTACCCTTCTTACCTCGTCTATGGGGAGTTTGCCTCCTTCAATGAAGCAGAAGGTAGAGAGTAGTCCTTCCAAAAACAGAGGATGTAAGAGGAGACCAACTTCTCTGAAAGGTGGAGCTACACTAACTTGTTCTATCCTAGTAACAAAACTAGTCTTGGCTTCTCCTGAGTTCGTAACCGCTCCTGAATCACTCGATGAGCTTAGCGGTGAACCTTGGGTGCAACCCTCTTCCTCTGTCAAAGTGAAACATGGAACTCATCTTAAGTGCATGTTTAACTTGGTGGATTAAGTTCTTACCTTTTCAGCAATCTTCACAAATTCATTGACCTTAGACCCACAAGAGTTGAGTGAAGGAGACCTTGCCAGTCCCTCTTCCTTAGCCCTTGTTGTGGGAGGGCCAAAGGCTCCTCCCCTTAACATTCCACCACTGCAGGCTCATCCTCCTTCCCCCTATTATGATTTAGAGAGGGAAGCTAATGAACTCTCAATTGATCAGTGTTAGGAGGAGGCCTCTTCTTTATCTTTAGATAAGATGTGTGTATGTGTTGTGATTTTTTTTACTCGTAATCGTGCTATGTGTGTTTGGATGACCCTTGTCACCCTTGTTGGTGCTTAGATACAGGCATGGTGTTTGTGTTGTAAACCTTCTTCTATTTGCATCATCATTCTTTCATGTTTGTAATTGACTTTCGGCAAATTGGGGACGATGCAAAGCATTGGGGGCATTTAGGCTTCCCTTACATGTTGACACAATTTTTTATTTCTACTTTTTCTTCTAGTGCATTCTTCACATGGCTTGATATATTAGGGGGTTGATGACAATTCATTTATATACTATTATTATACTTACATATATTTATGATTAGTTCTGACCCCAAAATATTAAGCTACACTTGTGCCCTTTGTTTGTGTTCACTTTCCTTTTTTATTTTTCCTTTATCTTTCTCTCTTCTTTGCTTGAGTTGTCCCTCTCATGTGTGACAACGCCACCCCTACATCACTTTGATCTTCAAAAAATGCATTCATTTCCAATGAATCTTTTCTCAAGAATCTTCACCTGCTTCTTTAAAATAATTGCATTCTCAACTTAAAACCCTAATGGAACATGTCTCCTTCATCATGGGTTCATAAAGAAAGAACTTGAGAACCTTCCTCTAAATTGGGAACTACTTTAATCTTCCCCTCGTGTGGGGGCATGTTCTTCCTTTTGAATTCCTTGATGAAGTGAACATCTTTCAGAAGGATTCCTCGATGACAAATTGATTCAAGAAAGAAGACATCATCTTTCGAACAATGCATCCCTTAAGTGGACCCCTTGTTGTCTTGAAGGGTTCATGAGGGACCCCCTTTTGAAAGTTTTTATAGCAAATGAATTCTATGGCATTTAGCTTGAGGGAAGCTCGAATACACCTATTTCACATCTTTACGTCTAGCTTGGGGGTAGCCTGAATAGACCTTACTTTTGAAAAGTGTGTCCCTTGTGTGGACCCCTCTTCCTTTTGAAGGGTTCTTGAGGGACCACTTTGAAATTTTTCCAACTTGTCGAAGTTCTACGTGATTGCCACTTACTTGCCTGCATGGCCGCTTCTTGACATGTTCTATCTGTAGGTAAGCATGTCGCTTTATGGGTGCACTCATGAAGCCACTTTTTGACTTTGTGGAGCTCGCTTTCTTGGGTCTCCTTCATACAAGAGATCTTCGGATACACCTTCCTTGCTGGTATGTGGGCCTACAAGGCACTTACTTCCTAGGTATCCTTCATGCGAGAGATCTTGGGATACACCTTCCTTGTAGGTCTGCAAGCCTATAATGTGCTTACTTCTCGGACCTTCTTCATGCAAGATATCTTGGGATACACCTTTCTTGTAGGTCTGTGGGCTTGTAAAATCATGTATTTCTTCATCTTCATATTTCTACGGGGCTATCAAGTCATCTTCTTGTCCTGCACTCTTGGGTTTTCCAGATCATGGTCTGCTTCCTTGATGGTTTAGGTATACATTTCTAAATCTACTACTTCTTCGATCTACTTTACCGAAGCACTCATCAGTATTCATGCTCGCTAAAGTGGGGGCAAAATGTATAGCAGAAAATTTGCACCCCTTATGCAAATTCCCCTTTTACAAATCCTCATCTTAGAAAACCAAATCCAAAGGCAAAATTCAACATAATCTTGCTACCTTTGTTCCACTTGGTGCCTATTATGTGTGTCAATGGAGGAATAACTATCAGGAATTCCCACACGACACACAGGCATCCACACGGCGCACTTACGTCCCTGGAAGATTCCCATGGTTAGAGCCTATAGAGGCATTACACTTCCCATCAGAAGTCAAATTGTAATGCCCTCTTCAAACAACCAACCCAAATATGGCCATTTTCCTTCATATTTACTTCAAATTTACTCTCCCTTCACTCATTAAGTATCTTCCAAGCCTTAAGCATTCAGTTCAAGCTCTAAGCCTTCAATCCATCACTCCCAAGTAGCATTCTTGTACTTCACAACAACAATATCAACACTCTGTCAACTCCGTAGAGCAAGTGTGGAACCAACGCCATTGTAGTAGAGACTTGAGTCCTCTCATTTTCTCCCCCATTAGCTAGTGAGCTCTTAGAAGAGGTGGTAATATTTCTACTTCTCTCCTCTATGATCTGGTTGAGTAGCATAATATTGTTTTGTAGTGCTTTAGTGCTCTTTAATTTATTTCTTGCTTTAGCATACTTTTCTCCATTTTCATCATCTTGGCTATCCATGGGGGTGGAAACACCAAAACGAGGGTCTCACTAAGGCAGACCCCTATACATCCCCCCAACCATTTTCCTCTCTTTTGTGTGTAGGTGGAAGCATCCTTAGAGCTAGTTGGAAAATGAGCACCTTTGTGAGATCATCCTCGCTATCCTTACTCTTGTTTATTTGCTTTATCATATCCGTTCATACTCTGTTTACGTCTTAGTGTTATTTTAGCCTTTCGAATGTAGTTAACTAGGTTGTTAGTCTATTTTCTTGAGTTCATCCTTGTTTCTTTAGTCCTCTAGTTGTACTGACGCTAGTGCACTTGAGAGACGCCAGTACACCGCGCTTTCATCCTCAGGCAGAGAACATTCTGAGACATGGTGTTGAACCTGAAAATTGACTCGCCTAGCCCCATTTCAACTCTCAGGTCTACAGAGTTATTGAAGGACCTTATAGTCCTCATCATTCTCGTCCCATGTTTCCTAACACTCCCTTAAGCTGAGGTAAGTTATGAAAGCCTTCTGCTCTTGGCCCTACGTGACCTGGGGCCTTGATGTGGTTGGTCCCCCTCTCTTAAAAAATGTAATGGGAATGACCTAATGTTACAAATGTGATGTAATATGTAGATACAACTAATTGTAATGTAATGAAATACTTGTATTATAATGCAAAATGTCATGATTGAAAATGTTTAATATGAATGCAAAAATATGAGGTCATTAATGTGATGTGAGATGCAATGCAATGTGACATGAAATACAATGCAATATGATGTAATAAAATTTTAATTCTATATGGATGATCTATATGTTTTTGTGTGTTTTCTTATGCAAATATGTGTGACTTAATGTGATAATGCTATTTATGATGAAAATTCTTTCTATGGTGATGTCTAACTTGATTATGTATGCAAGATGTTTTTGTGTGTCACAGGACTTGGTCAAGATGTCGACGGAAGAAATGTTAGCATGAAAGAGATGGATGGGAAAGGGGAATGGAGATGGAAAGTTAGACAAGAAATGATACAGGACCAACTTTCATACTTTTATATTTATCATCATCAAGCATTAAAAGTGTCACAAATGGAATACAAACACCATGGTATGATATAGAACAAGGTGTGCAAGGTGACCATTTTTGAGAGACAAGTAGTCCAAAGACAAAGTCAATAGATATGGAATGCCTCGGCTCATACTAAGGACCCAATTATCCCAGTTTTTTTGCCAAGACAAACCACAGATAGCAAGAAAAGAAAAGAGGTCATGATCCATCATCATCCCTCTAAATCCATTAATAGGAAATCCTTGAGGTAACTAGTAACATGACCCAAAACCAATCAAAAATAGGATAAGTCAAATCTAGACCAAAAAAGTGTTTGCCAAAGAGAGTATTTTCCAATAATGATGTTGATAAGATTGCTTGATGTGACTAATTAGGTTGACCAAGATGACCGAGTTTGATTGATAGGTTGACAAGAATTGATTGATAATTTTGACAAGGATTGATGAATTGATTTGATTGATTGTGCCTAACTTTAGGAAGGATGCATCCTAATTAAGGCAAGATTGATTGACAAAGATTGATGAGATTGGTTTATTTTGACAAAGATTGATTGATAACATTGACAAGATTGATTAATAATGATAACACCTAGTTTCAGGAAGGACACATCTTGATTAAGGAAATATTGATTGACCGAGATTAATGAGATTGATTGATTTTGACAAAGAGTGGTTGATATGACCAAGTGATGTGTCAATACCGAATTTCAAGAAAGAAGTATCATGTTTAAGGAAAGGAACACATATGATAAATTTGACCAAGTGACAAGTGTTGACAAAACACCTAACTGCAAGAAAGACATATCTTGCTTAAGGTGAATGACCAAATTGACAAAGTCTAATCTAAGGAAGGATGCATCCTAATAAAAGACAAGTGATAAGACTGAATGAGACAAATGATAGAATGCCCCATTCTAATATAAGACCAATGACCTAATTGATTGATTGACGATAAGAGGATTGATTGATTTGAAAATTGATTGACTGATTTCCAGCCTCAACAAACCCTAAAGGAATTACCTAGGTGGCCTCGGGGGCTCATCGATTGATGGCCTTGCCTACATTGTACATGTAGAGACCTCGTAGTTTGACATGACTTGACTTTGTTTTATTTGAAAAAAGACTAATTCATTATTTTATTTGGACAACCTAAAGGACTGACCTAATGTCTCGAGGGCCCATTTAAGATGAGTCGTTCCTATGTAGAAAATATGCAAAGACAACGTAGCTCAACCACTCTAACACAAACTAACTCAGACTTGGACTTTGAATCTATTTTTGGAATTTTTGGAATTTTTTTTATGTTTTTGGATTTTGATGGTTTTTTTTACTTTTTTGGATTTTGATGTTTTATGAGGCTGATACCATGCGTTGAATCCCATGAAGATGTAAGTCTAGGAATTGCCCCTATTCAGGTATAGGACCAATTTATTATGTGCAAGAGGGAAGTAGCAGACAAATGCAAAGGATGATCATGAAGGTGAAGGATACTAAATGTCAGCGATTCTCACGCCATGGAAGAATGACAAAGCTTTATTATGGATGAAGGATGTGTTCGAATAGATAAGCGGAGGATTGAAGACCAGATGGAGTGACAATAGATGGAGGAGAATAGACTGACTACACATGGTGCCTGTTTTCCAAGTTTTCACCATGGTACCTATCCAAAGTGCCACTAAAGTGGTTTTCACTTTTGGACAAATTATTTATCTACTATTTTTTTGTTGTCACCAAGACACTTGTTTGCCAGGTTTTCATCAAGGTGACTATTTTTTTTATTTTTATTTTTAAAAAATAAATTTTTGACTTTTTAAGGGATAGTTTGAGAATCAAGTGTAGTATTTGTGAAGACGCATTATGTTGATAGGTTTGAGTAATGGTTCTCCTTTAGGATTAGAAAGATGATAAGAATCAGATCCATATGTTTTTGTGACATCATACGGGCCCAACCAATTAGGCTCAAACTTCCCAAGTTTTTCTTGTTTTGCTTGATTCTTCAAATTTTCCTTCAGGACTAAGTCACCAATTTCAAAACTTCTAGGACGAACCTTCTTATTGTAAATGCATCAAAGTTGGTTCTGATATGCTTGTAAATGTGTCAATGCATTTTATCTCTTTTCATCAAATAACTCTACCTCATGTAGATGGGATACATGATATTCTTCTTGATCAATCAAGCCTTGCATAGAGACTCGTAGGGATGGTAACTTTACCTCTATAGGAAGTATTGCTTCAGATCCATAGACAAGGGAATATGTTGTGGCTCTTGTAGGGGTGTTAATGTTGGTTTGATAGGCCCATAAGGTAGGATTAAGTTGTAGGTGCAAGCCATGACTAGCATCATTGATAGTCTTCTTTAAGATTTTTAGGATAGTCTTATTAGATACCTCAACTTGGCCATTACCTTGGGGATAATATGGAGTAGCAAAATGATGTTGGATATGAAACCTTTCACAAAGTTCACGGACATATTGGTTCTTAAAATGGTGACCATTATTTGTAATGATGGATTGTGGGATACCATAACGGCAAATGACGTAATTCAAGATGAATTTGGTTACTACTTTCTAGTGATGTAAGTCAGTGGGATGGCTTCAATCCATTTTATAAAGTATTCAGTAGTGAAAAGGATAAACTTATGTCCATTAATAGAGGTGGGATGGATCTTTCCTACGAGGTCGAGTCCCCATTGAGAAAATGGCCATGGTGAAGTAAGCAGATGCAATTCCTAAGCTAGTGCATGTATAAGATCTCCGTGAATCTAACATTGGTGACATTTCTTCACAAAGTGATAGACATCACACTCCATTGTAGGCCAATAATATCCCGTCCTCATGAGTTTTTTGGCTAAGGTCACACCAGTAAAGTGAGCTCTACATATACTTTGGTGTACCTCTTGTAAGGATTTTTGTTCTTCATTTGAGTCAAGATATCGAAGGAGGGTACTATCTAGGCTACAACAATAAAGGGTATCTCTGATGATCGCATATTTGGATGCTTGTTGGATAAAGGTTTTGTGTTGGTTGAGGGACAATTCAGGAGGGATAATTTGGTCATGTAAGTAAGCATAGATTTATTTATACCAGGGAGAGTCGAGACCAACAATTTCACACACAAGTTCGATTTCGGGGACATCAAATTCAAGGACCAAAAACTGTTCTACCAAGAACTCATATTGTGATGCATTATTGGGAATGTCCAAGAGAGATCTAATTGTATTCATTGCATCAGCTACTTTATTCTGGATTCTCAAGATCTATTCAAAATAGATGGGATCAAAGTACAATCTAAAACTATCCACCATGTGCTTGTAGGGCATCAATTTCTCATCCTTGGTGTCATAATCATCGTTAACTTGCTTAATCACTAACTGAGAATCACCATAGACTTGAAGATCCTTGATTTTTCATTGTATTTGTATCTGGAGTCCTATCAATAATGCTTCATACTCTGCTATGTTATTAGTGCATGGAAATGCTATTCAGAATGACTTGGGAATAGAATCTCCTTGAGGTGTGATGAGCAGAATTCCAGCTCCTAAACCATGACTTGTGTAAGATCCATCAAAGTATAATTTCCATGTTTTTGGTGTGTCCATAACAAAGATTGATTCATCTGGAAAATTAGATATCAAGGGATGATCTACCTTTACTAGGGCATATGCAAGTTTATCTGCTATCACTTATCCTTTTATTACTTTTTGGTCAACATACTCAATGTCATATTCACTAAAGATCATATCCCACTTAGCTAGTCTTCTTGTTAGAGCTACTTTACTGAGGAGATATTTCAGAGGATCAATTTTGGCAATCAGTTGTGTCTTGTGATTCAACATGTAATGTCTCAAATTTTGTGTTGCAAATACCATTGCTAGACATGCTCGTTCAATAAGGATATAGTTCAACTCATATCCAACTAGGGTGCGATTGATGTAATATATTGCTTGTTCTTTGTCATCATTGTCATTATAAGCTAGTAATGCCCCTAGTGTTGATGTAGTTGTTCTCACATATAATAAAAAATGTCTTCCATTAATTGGAGACATAAGAACTGGTGGGGTTAGCAGGTAATTCTTGATCTAATCAAATGCTTCTTGACACTTTTATGTCCAATTGAAGGGAATTCCTTTCCTTAACAGATGTTGAAATGGATGGATCTTGTCGGCTAGCTAAGCAATGAACCTACGGATTGACTATAGTCTTCCTTGTAATATCCTCAATTGATTGATAGTGGTTGGCAGTGGTATTTCCAAAATAGCTTTGATTTTTATGGGATCGACTTCTATTCCCCTATGTGAGACAATATATCTAAGAAGATTGCCTGATTGGACCTCGAAAACACATTTCTTTGGATTTAGTCTGAGTTGGTACTTTTCTAGTTGTGTGAAAATATTGTCCAATACTGCTAAGTGTCCACTTCATTCCAAAGATTTAGAGAGAAGGTCATCAACATAATTTTCCATAAGTACATGCATATAATGATGAAAAATTATAGTCATGGCTCTCTGATATGTATCTCTAGCGTTTTTCAATCTAAATGGCATCATATTCCAATAGAAAGTTCCCATGCACATGTGAAGGCTAACTTTGGTTGATGTTTAATAGCAATTATTATTTGATTATATCTTGAGAATTCATCCATAAGTGATAGCATTTCATATCCAGCAGTAAGGTCTACTATGATGTCAATGTTTGGTACGAGAAAATCATCTTTGGGAAAAGCTTTATTGAGGTCTCTAAAGTCTATGCATACTCTGATTTGACCATTTAGCTTGGTGATAGGAACAAGGTTTGATATCCAATCTGTGTAATCAATAAAACAAATGAATCCAACATCTAGGAGTTTCTTCAATTCCATCTTAACAAGGAGTGCAATATGTGGATGCATTTTCCTTAGCTTTTGTTTGTATGGTTTGGCATTTGGTAGCAGTGGTAAATGATGTAGAACCAATTCAGGATCCAACCAAGGCATATCAACATATGACCAAGAAAAATTGACTTGTCTTTTTGAAAAGAATGTTGTTAACTCAGAATTTTCCTTGGCGGTCAAAGATGTTGCTAACTGTATGATTCTAGAATTGTCTTGTGTTCTAATATTCACTTCTTCTATTTCTTCTATTAGAAATGGTGATCTCTCTTAGTCTATTGGGAGACTATCCAGTCCTCCATCCTCAGGCACCTTAGAGAGGTTTTCACCTTTGGATATGTCCTTTATTTTTACTTTTTCATGGTCAGCAGGTGCCTTTCAGTTTTCACCTGAAGACCTATTATCTTTATTGTTTACTTTTTTCATTTTCACTTTTGCGACTAGAGGACGAGACAACCTCACCAAAGTATGTTGCATAATCAAGTTCTATGGCAAAGCCAGCCTTATGATCCCCACTTGGTATTTCTTCACAAAGTCCCATGAACTCAACAATTGCTTTGTCATTCTCAAAAGTGTCCAAACTTGGTGGCTCTTATTCATCCCAATCTATGAGTTGTGGGTAGACAAGGGATAAGCCATCATCAATATTATCAAGGGTCATGGTGTAGGTAACTAGGTTAAAGATAGAGGTAGAGTCATCAAGTTCCCAAGAGGCAGCATCAATGGTTTCCCAAAAGTGTTTGAACCATTTTTCTCTGTTCAAAGGGACTTTTGGACAAGGACTAGGCAGGCTTGACGGGGCATTAATAGTAAGCATTTGACTGAATTGTTTTTTAAGGGGAGGCCTGTCGAATATTCCAAACATTTTATCAAGATCCATGAAGTTAGTGGAGGATATGGAATCCCATTTGTATTCATTAGAATCGATATCATAATCCCAAGGGTCTTTGTATGTCTCGATCTCATCTGAAGTAGTAGCAACCGCACTTGAAGGTAACTCGATACCCTAGATAGTCACTTTGACTGGTACAAAACCTAGCCCTTGGTGTTTTATTAACTTAGGAGGTTGCAAGGGTTCCATCATTCCTTGTTTATTTAGGCCAAGGCCTCTGTGTCCATCATATCCTTGTCGCTTCATTATTTGGAACCCTTTTGGATACTAATCAACTAGAAATTTCTTAGTTTTAGTGTCCTCTTCTTTGTACAACCATGTAAAAATGTGGTCATCTAGAGATTCTTTGGCAAGTTCCCCCCATCTAGTGAAGGTGGTAGGGGGATTATGCATGATAACCTTAGGTTGCACGAGATGCATTTTTTCATATGACTTCGATGATTTAGGTAACTTTCTGATGAAAAAGAGACTCTTCATGTTATATTCTCTACATCCTTTATCTTAGATTTGGATCTTGGGCATGGAAGGTGTGATGAATGGGGTTGATGATTTGAAAAGGGTAGATGGGTTAATGTAGTGAGATGGAGTGGTGGATGAAGTGGAAGGGGAGGCCTCTCAATTGATGGGCACTTGACATTCAACAGTTCCTTTCAAGTTTGAACACTACTAAAAAAGATTAGGGTCACCTAGAATAGTGATTTCAGTGCCATTGTGTGAGAATTTGAGGCATTGATGGTAGGTGGATGTGATGGCCCTCATAGCGTGGATCCATGGGCGACCAAGGAGAAGATTTTAATACAAATCCATATCCAAGACATGAAATATTATGTCCTATATTGTTGGGCCAACTCTTATGGGAAGTGAAATTATGCCTTGGGATGAGCATTCAACATCATCATAAGCTTTGATAGTGATTTTATTTTTTTGGTCTATACAATTCTCAAAGTATCTCAATGCTTTCACTAATTTTAGTGAGAAAATGTTCAGCCCTGCTCCACCATCTACTAGGACTCCTCTGATCTTGTGTTTATTAAAGCATACTTCAAGATGTAGGGATCATTATGACCAAATTTTGGTGCGTATAAGTATTGCTCAAAGAAGGTGACATGGTGTGGCATGGCTAGGTATCCAACCATGGCCTGAAATTCATTGACATCTAGGTTAGCAGGGATGGAGGCTTCTTGTAATGCTTTATCAAGGATAGCTTTGTGTTGTGGGGATATGTGAAGGAGCTCCAAGATAGAAATTTGTGCGAGGGTTTTTCCCAAGTAATCCAGGAGATTATATTGACTTTTTGGTTGTGAATTAGATGAAGGTCCTGGAATAGTTATCTTGGTTCGGCGGGTGGTAACAACACATTTTGAAATTGTCTTTTTTATGGTAATAGTGGCAATTTGATCATCAAATGGTCTCACTTTAAGGATAATAGTGTTGTAATCATATTTGACTACGACATAATTGGAATTATTGTTGTTCGCTGAACTAGAGGCTTTTCCTTTATCATGGTCTTGCAAGGGAGTCTTGAATATGGTATGATCAACATTGTTTTTTCCTTGTGAATGTCCTACCAATATGGTTCCATTTTTAATTAGGTATTGAATAATGTTCTTGAGTTTCCAACATCTAGTTGTTTTGTGCCCTTTTCCATGGTGATATTCACAGTATTCATCTTCTTTCCACCAATCAATTTTGATCAATGAAGGTTCATAGTTTTTGGTGTTTGTAAGTGTGATGACATTAGATTGAAAAAGTTGTTTGAGGACTGATTCAATAGTTTCACCCAAAGGGGTGTATGTTCTTTTGGCGCGGGGAGGTCCTCTTCGTTGTTGATTGTTTTGGAAAACATTTAGCATTTGGTTTTGACATTGTGTTTCGTTGTTTCGTATATTGGATATATTTAATGAGGAAGGACCTTTAATTTGAATGGTTGGAACTTTGGTTATGAGTTTGGCATCAAGAAGTCCATCATATGTGAAATTTTTATTTCGGGACTAGTATTTGCTTTTGTCATTATTGGGTTTTGTATTTTATTTGTTTACCTTGACTAGTCCTTTTGCAATAAGACCTTTCTCAATAAGGACACCTTTCTTAAGGATCTCTTCACAGGTTGTGCAACATTGGATTTGAATTTGACTCATTAGTTCTTTGTTAAGGTTTTCCACAAACATGGTGACCAATTGTTTTTCAAGAATGTGACAAGGGAATTTGCTAACCAATCCTCGCCATCTTTGGTAAAATGAGGTGAGTGATTCCACTTTTTCTTGTTTGGTTGTGCTCAATTTTGCAAGCGTGGCATCATTTTTAATGTTGAAGGCAAAGTGATTGATGATTTTTTTGGCTAGTTCACCCCATGTTCTAATTCCTAGAGGAAGGTGTGCAAACCAATCTAGAGTTGGTCCCGTAAGGCTTCGCAGGAATAGTCTAATCAAATAGGTAGGATCATACAAGACTTATGTACATGATGTGTTGAATTCTCGAATGTGCTCTATTGGATCACCTATCCTCTTGTACTTAGGAAAATGTGGTGTATGAAATGAGGGGGAAAGGGTGTCATATACAATTTTTTGTCAAATGGAAAGGGGCACAATTCCTCCATACAATAAGTCTTCTTGTTGGTCCCCAATTGCATTTTTTCCATCTATTGTTAGAGGGTCTGCACTTGTTGTATCAAAATTTCGGCAAGAGATGGTGCTAGATTGTTTTGGTTTGGTGTCATGATATTAGTATTAAGGTCATATGTTGGATTTGAATTAGGATTGATGCTTTGTGACATAGGACCTTGGTTTCCATATTGATTTTTTTTGTTTTAATTTGGGATGAAATTGGCATTTAGGTTTGTTCCAAACGTAATGTTTGTATGTAGTATGGTGTTTGGAGTTGAGGTGTAAACCCTTGATTTGTGCCTTAGTTTTGAAAATTAGGTCCTTGATTTGCAAATGGAGGTGTAGGTCCTTCGTTGTTGTTTTGACATGAAGGAATGGTTCCTTGATTGATGTTTTTACATGAAGGAATGGTTCCTTGATTGGTATTTTCACATGAAGGTGTAGGTCCTTGATTGGTATTTTGAAATGAAGGTGTAGTTCCTTGATTGGTATTTTGAAATGAAGGTGTAGGTCCTTGATTAGAATTTTGTAATGATGGAAGGGACCCTTGATTAGTTTTTTGGAGTGATGGGATAGATCCTTGACTATTGTTTTGGTTTGGGATACTTTGTGAGATAATGTGAACCATTCTAGGTTTATTTGGTGGAGGTTGACCTGATGAAGGTATGCTTTGAAATTGGAATAAGGATCCTTGATTTGTGTTTTGGAATGTAGGAATAGGACCTTGGTTTTCATTTTGAATCAAGCGTGTGGGACCTTGTGATGTGGAACCTTGATTTGTGTTTTGGAGTGTGGGTATAGGACCTTGGTTTGCATTTTGGATCAGTGGTGTGGGAACTTGTGAAGTGAAACCTTGATTTTTATTTTGAAAAGGGGGGTTTGTAAAGGTCTTGCCCATGGAATTGGAGGAACTTCCAATTGTGAAATTATGTCCTTGTGTAGTGGTATGGGTTACCTTGTTTCCAAATTTTGAGATGCTTGGGATGTGTGTGGTAGTGGTAGCCATGTGTGTAGTTTTCCCAAGGGGTATGTTTGATGTTTGTTGTGATGAGGGCATGCCAAGTGAAAATGGATTTTTGGTTTCTTCTTCTACAATAGAGGAGACGTCAAAGCCTTGAGGTAATTTGGCACCCTTTTTAGCTAGTGCATAGAATAATCTATTAGGGTCAGCACTAACAAGTTGATCAACCATGCTTAAAATTCTTGGGCCTTGATAACCTCTTTCAATTTCTTGAGGAGTCAATTTTTTGTTGAATTCTTCTAGGCTTAGGTCTTCCCATGTGTTGGTTTGGTCTCCATGTGATGTGTCTCTTGTAGGTGTAGAATGTTTTGAATCTATTACAAGGGTAGTGTCATGAAAAAGGTCACTTGAAAAATCCATGTCCTTTCTTTTATTTTTTGACCTTGTTTCAACCATGTGATACTTTTGCAAGTTGAGGGATAATGCAAGATGGTGATGAAACTAAACAATGTTTTTGGATTTTCTTGAATATAAGGATGCAAGGATTACAAGATTAATGTAACGTTGATAATGAAACGTCTAAGCTATATATTTTTTTGGATTTTCTTAAATATAAGGATGTAATGATAATGAGACTAATGGATGCAAAAGCATATGAAAGGTTGACTAATTGACAAATTAAGGAAAGATGATATGATGCTAAGGCAAAGGTAAAATGAACTATTTTTATTTATTTTTGGTATAAAGGTACAAAGTGAAATCTAGGTTAAAGATCAAGATGATGATAAAAGTTATGATCAAAGGGATGTAATATGGATCTACATGAGGTCAAACTAATGCAAAGGAACCCTAAAATTTTAAACAAAGGATGGAAATCAAGCTAATGTGAACCCAAGGTAACAAATCCAAATGTCATTGACCTTTGTGTTAATCAAGAGGATAATTTTGACAAGGTTGAGTCAAGGCTAGGACACAAGCTTAAGACTCAAATTTGATACTGGTGAAAATGAAAAAGGTTGGTAATATGAAGGATTAAGGTCAATGAAAAATAGAATATGCAACCAAAACATTTCCAAAAGCTTAACGATCTTCCTATGTTTAAAATTTGAAGGTCTAAATGTAACCTAAGGATCAAAGTTTAATCTATGCAATGCAAAGGATGAAGGAAGGTAACCTATAATTCAATGTTTCCCTAAATGGAAATGCTAGCATGAAATAGAGAAGCTTGCAAGTCTCTGGTTTGACAGTCAAAGGTCACTGTAAAAAATGATCAGATTTTGGACATAGATTTTGAAAGTTTTTGGTTATCAGACAATTGCAGCAGTATTTTCTGCAAATGCATTGTTTCAGTTGCAGGTTTCCAGATCTCAAATATGATGTAAGTTATCAATTGTGGCTCTATTTTTATCAATTATGGTTCAAATAGACAATTGTGGTTTTCTAGTTTTTAGTTACAATTCACAGTATCAGTTGTGGTTTTGTTCTTCTTTGTTGTGGTTCACAGATTATTGCTTTTGACAGTTTGATGGTTTTTGATAAAATTTGATTGGAAAACACAACATATAGTATCAAGCACTTGTTTTTGGTCTATTTTTTGATGTGAAAATGTTTGATTTCAAATTAAAACACACATAGAAAACAAAGCACAAGCCCTATGGTTGGCAAGGAAACCACTGGTTGATATCCCCACTTAGATTTCTCCAACCAATTGAACAAGGCGGATAGCTAAAGACTTGGTGGCACTGGCTCCCCTCCATAAAACTCACTTCTCGGGCTCACCAAGTCTCAATTACCCCAATGGAGGAATTTGTGTCTCTACATAAGCTCAATGAAGATGTGGGGTGCCTTTAGAGGTCCAACCTTCTGCAATCAACGAGCGTATAAAAAGGGATTTTGGAAAGTAATTCAAATTGGATTTTAGTAAGGGAATTTGTTCAAAGTGGCCATACATGCGACAAGATTAGCTCAATACTATGGCGAGTCAAGAGGCCTTTCAGTCCTTTTCCTAAGGAAGGATTTTCACATAGCTCATGGGGCTACTGAGAGAAACACTTATTAGTATGACGTATCCACACCCATTGCTAGCTGACTTTCATCAAAAATCACATTTATTTATAATGGCTTGGAAGAGCTTGGCCTTAGCTTTGTTACCAATTGGGTCATTCCCACCTTTCAAAGCAGGTTGGCAGGCCCTCTAATAAAATGTTATATAGTAGCAAGGAAGTGCACTTATTTTCTTATCATCCTAGATCACACAAAGTGCAAGGAGAGAGCATATTTTTGTGCTTTTGCCTCACACTCACATGGGGTTCATTTTAAGCACCAAATCCAAATATGCGGTGTGATTATACAAATGCCAAAGAGGTGCTTTTTGTCACTCAAGATCACCTAATGGTGCGAGAGGAGAGCATGTGCACTTTCTAAGATACTTCCAAACCACCAAACACGAAAGACACTGGTTGATTTTAAGCCTTGCTTATTATTTGAAAACTCTTTGTAAATTTTAAACCAATGACGTGAAATGCAATTTTGTTTTAATACCCATGAGTGTAAAATGCAGATTGTTGTTCTTTTTAAGCCTTATGAGTGAAAATGTGGATTCTTTTTAACCTTATGATCTTGATGCAATTTGTAGTTGCAAAAAACAAACAAACAAAAAGAAAATGCCTAAACTAATGTGAAACTCATTTTTTTGTTTGTTTCAAAAGAAACAATTTTTGGGAGCTCCAATCCAAAGCCACGCACTACAAATAGAAGATTAGCAACCAAAAAACACTACTCTACTCGAAAAACCCAAAAGAAAAATTGAAAAGGCACAAAAACTGGAAATTTATACCGAGCAAACAAATGCATCATTCCTTGCAACAATTGTGTCGTTATGTTGCATCGCACCAAATAGATTGCATTGTGATTTCAAATTCAAATTTTCCCACCTATCATGCCTTCCATAATTGTGTTGTTCTCTTTATCAAATGCATCATTTCTCATCAAATGCGTAAAGTGATAGCCAACACCTCTAAGCTACAAACCCAATCTAAAACAAGAGAATACAAACAATGAGAGCAATAAACTAAATGCATTCAAATCAAACACTCCCAATTAAAGTTGATTTCTTCCCTTGTCTCTCCTATTTCTCCTTTTGCAATCTTTTCCCTCATATTTTGAAGTAGACTTATGCAAATACCTACAAATTATAAGTAGAAAGTTAGAGATAAAATGGTTGTTAAGTTAAAAATGGAGGAGAAAGGCTACTTTTATAGACAACCATTCAAACGAACGGACGAGATTGATCTTCTAGAAAGATTCCAAGATCAATGGATGAGGATTCATAAGAGGGAGGTTATGAAACAGATGGTCAAGATCGAGTTTCTAGAAAGATGCCAAGATCAATGGTGGAGTATTGATGCACCAAAAAGAGGTGAGCAATTGATTGTAATGATGCCAACGGCTATGACAGAAATTAATGAGCAAGTGGAGGAAAAAGGAATGAATTAAAAATTAAAAAATATTTAATTTATGAGAAGAAATATTTGGCCAAGTGGAAAATAAATAATTCGTTCAAATTTATTTATTTGAGGAAAAAATGGAAAATAGGCATTTAATTAAATCAATTTATAAAATTAATTTAATTAAATGGGGAGAGATGGAAATTAGACACTAAATAATTAATTTGAGTTAATTACTTAATGGGGAGAGAAATGACACATAATTAAATAATCTTGACAATTATTCAATTATAGAAGAATGAAAGGGTCAAATGCATAGATAAATAATAATCATTATTATCTGACTATAAGCAAATGATGAAAAAAGAATTAAATAAATAACGATTTATTTAATTATTGAAGAAAAGGTGTGTTAGCGACAAGATTAATTTATTTTAATTGATCAGAATAAAATAGAGATTAGAAAGTGAATTAATTAAATAATTAAAATTATTTAATTAATAGTGGAATATGATCAAGGATAATCAAATAATTAAAATTATTTAATTATCGGAGGACGATGACCTAGAAAAATGGTGCTTGCAAACTTAGGACATTTTTTCAATGTCTACAAAAGGGACTTCATATGTGAAAGTAGTGAGCATTTGAGGTTTCAAAAATGAATAATGAAGTTAAAATGATTATAATTAACTTTTTGTGTATAATATAGAAACACTACCTAGTCCATTGCATAGAGCTCTGAATCACCTTTCCAACACCTATAAAAAATCAAAACACAAAATTTATGCCCATTTTATTGAAGAGGGTTTTTTGTGCTTTTCAAAACGGATATCCATTTTGAAAAGCCCAAAACAGATATCTATTTTGAAAATCCCAAAACAGATATCTATTTTGTTTTTCAAAACAGATATTTGTTTTGAAAACATAAAAATGGGTACCCATTTCTACAAAACAGATATCCTTTTTAAAGACATAAAATGAGTACCTAATTATAAAAATCGGATATCCGCTTTGTTTTTCAAAATAAATATCCAATTTGAAGACATAAAAATAGATATCCATTTTTTCACATAATTTTTTCCTCAATTTTTGCCTCGGGATTGCTTTGGGATTTAGCTTGGGGGTGTCAAACCTAAAAATTCAATTGCCCTATGTTTAGAGGTTTCATCCTCTTTTCAGGACTTTACCCTTCATGTTGATGAAATTTTTTTCATCCAAATTGGATGAAACAAAAAGGGTTTATTTGGTAAATTGTCAACATTCTACCTGTAGACATCCAAATTGGACCACTTTCATATGGTCAAATTTATTCCTTATTTCATCTGTTCCACACCCGCGTCCATATTAATTGAATAATTTCATTATTTGATTAATATTCCTTCCTATCTCTAAAGTTCCCCATTTTATTTAGTTAATTGATTAAATACTTTACCATCTTCTCTTAATTAAATAAATAGATTAATTTATTTAATTTAGTCATTTAGTTGACATGAATTAAATCAATTTTTTAATTCATCCCTTTCTCTCTCCAAATGCCACATCCTCCATAATTCTTCCTTAGATTAATCTAATTAACCTATGATTAGGATGTGCACACCACTAATCGTGATTAGTGTCACATCCTCCATAATTTGCAACTTGCCTCTAATCCCATCATTATCTTGGCTAATCATTTGCACAACTACTAATCCTAATTAATCAACTCTTAATCTAATCCTAATGCCAATTATGGCATGTACCTAAGTCAACTCCCTTAAATTCTTTCTCCTTTTGGAAAAGCTATCCCCATCCCCCAAGGAATTTTTAATTCCTTTTTATTCTCCCAACATGCCTATGTGGAATTTTTAATTCCACTTTATTCTCCCCAAACCCTTGGAGAATTAAAAGACAATTTTTAATTCCTCCTCCAAATCTTGATGTCCTTACAAGGTGAATTTTTAATTCCCCTTGGTCTTCCCAAGGTCTTCTCCAAAATCTATGGAGATTTTAGAAGAATTTTAAATTCTTCTCTTGTTACATCCTCCCCACGATTTGGGGAGGATAAAACAAGTCATGCCTTTTCCTCTCCCCAAGGTACTTGAAATTACCTTCACATGGGAGCCACCTCACCTCCACATCACCCTTTCTCTCCCCCCTAGGATGACACGTGTCATCCTCACAATGCTTGAGATGCCTCAAGTCATCTCAACCATTGATATTCAACCCTAGAGTCAATATTGGCCCTCCATCCTCATCTGCCCTCTAAATGACTATCAACACTTAGTCATTTTCATAACACATTCACGCTTGCACTCTAGCCTTCATGTACTCACACCTCAATTGTTACAACAATTGGAGCCTTCAAACCACATCCAAATCCTTTATCATTGCATTCCTCTTGCATCCACCATCATTTTAAGCTAGGTTGCATGATGTCACTCAATCAAAGGAGCATACATCTCAAGCAAAATCAAGGGCCAACCACACATCAAGTCTAAACAAGGTAAAATTGGTGTTTGTTTCTTGTTATTATTTATATTTCAACTTTAGTCCAATCTTGAGTTTTTTTCTTTTGTTTTTCTAGTTTGCATTTAGTTTATATTTGCATTTTTAGATAGAAAAACACCTACACACATTTATAGCACGCCCAGTGGGACCCATGTCACGTACCTCGTATTTTTTATGTTTTTTGTTGTTTGAATTTTTGTAGGTTTAGAACCTTTTGGGCTTCAGAGGTGAATCCACTTGATAGGCGGATCCATGACATATAGGGGCATACCTACTCTTTACAAAGGTGGGCACGTCTTCAGCTCTAACCTTTTGTCTTCAAGGGTGAACCAATAAACTCCTAGAGGCATATACATGAAGGCAAAAATCAAAGGTACTACAAAGGCGGCTCCGTGATCTACAAAGGTGGATCTTCTTAGTGCTACAGAGGTGGATACATACTTTTTACAAAGGTGGACCTTCTTCTCGAATAGGTGGCCCTATGGTAAACCCAAACATTACCTTTATTTAGAATCTTATTTTTGTTTTGGGTTTTTACTACTAATCTGCTAACTTGTCCATCTGTGCTTTTTTTATCTATTAATCCCTCTATAGCCTTTTGTTTTTTCAAGACTAGTGGTTATAAACTACTAGCGTGTTTTCCATAAGACGAGTAGTCGAAGACATAGTGTAGTTGTTTTTCCTAACTAACTAGGAACATTTTATTTTATTAAAGGGTCAAAGAAAATCGTGTGTCATGTTTGGGGTTGTTTTTCAACATATTCTCTCCCCTTAAACTATTTGGTGAGCCTGGGGATCAAAAATTGTAAACCAATCCAAGTCCATTTGTGAGTCCACCTAGGAGTGCTAGCTTGCATGTATGCGAGACCCTTGCACCACATACGAGCCTGGGGATAAAAAAATGTCGAGCATTTCCTGCCCTTTAGGAGGCCTTCTTGGGATTTCATCATCCAAGGGATGACCTCAACCACGTGAACTGGTAGGTTATACAAAGGGGGGAGAATGAAAGTTGTACGCCAATCCAATCACATCGTGTTTGGAAGAGCACTGATACCTAGATGATTCTAAGTTAGGTATGAAAGGTTGGTCCAAAAATTCCCAACCCATACTTGTGATGGGTTGGTATTCACGAACATGCCTCATGCACCCTCGTCGTGTTTCGAGGACTCCCGAGATTTCCTATGAAGCCTAGATAAGACTTGTGTTTATCCATGGCTTAGTGTAGTGCAAGGGATGTGCATCACACCCTGAAGATTTACACTCACCATATGAATCCCTTGAGATGAGACATAAATCCCTTTCTTAGCATAAGCTACATGCATCTTTTCAAGGAGAGGATGATTGGGTCATCCTTCTAATCTTGGAGGCCCCTACCTGTCCTCTTTTGCAAAGACAAAAATATACACACCCATTTAGGTGTCACTACATTTGAGTTGAAGGAGATTCCAAGTTCTGGGCTTACACTAAGTTTGTAAACCCTTATTACTAATTTAGGCTTGTGTAAGTGCTTGACATGTTTTCTTGTGTGATACCTATATTTTTTCGAGTCTTGAGTTCGTCCTTGACCTTGTCTGCTATTTTTTTGTTTGTCATTTTTTATTTGGTCTCCAAGCCACTCAGGGGCATATCCATTTCCTATAGGGATGAATATGTGTTTTAGATGGGTGGACCCATACTTATAGGGGTGATTTTGTGTCCACCTTCAGTTCAGTCAGTTTGGTCATACATCCTTGATAGGAGATCTTGTCTCCTACAAAGGTGGATCTGCTATCCCCGTTCATACACATACATCCCCGATAGGTGATCTTGTCTCCTACAGAGGTGGATCCACTATCCTTGTTTGTACACATACATCCCCAATAGGCGATCTCATCTCCTATAGAGGTGGATACACTATCCATGTCCATACACAGTCACATCCTTAATAGGTGATTCCATTTCCTACAAAGGTGGATCCACTATCTTTTGTTCATATCATATCCCTAATAGGAAATCTTGTCTTCTAGGAGGCAGATCTGTTTGACTTAGTCAATACCCCATTGATCCCCTGAAAGACATTCCTACTTCAAAGGTGGATATACTTTTGTGTTCAAGCTACCAAACCCTAACAGGCGGTCTTGTGGCCTAGACCCGTGTTGATTTTTTGTATACTCAGACCTAGATAGGTTGACCTATGTCTAGTACAACCAACATTGATAGGTGATCTTGTCACCTTCAAGGGTGGATGTGTGTTCTTGATTAGTACCACATATCCCTAATAGGCAACTACGTTGCCTACAGAGGTGATTACGTTGCCTATAGACGTGATTCCATTATCAACCTACATAGGAGATCCTGTTATCCATATAGGCAATTTTGTGACTTACCAAGGTGAACATGCTTCCATAAAAAATCAAAAGTGAATCTATTTGACCAGTGAAATCCTACATTATTCCAAGCCTAATCCTGTAATCAAAACTTTTTTAGCTTCATCCAATCTCCTGTAATTACCATCTTCGTCACTTCAATTTTTCCAAAATTCATCGAATCATCCATTCAATCACATAACCTCATCTTAGATCATCCTTAATCATCATATCAATCATCAAACATTCGATCCAACTTCCATAGACATCTTAGAGCTTTATATCCAATTTTGCTAATTAATCATCCCTTATCATCGTCATCCTTGCTCACTTAGGAACATAGTCCATCTTGAGTTAGTGATTGCTTTCAGCCTCATCAATTTGCTTCAATCTAGAGGTAATAAATTTATGTTGTAATCATCCCTAGCATCCTCATATCCAACCCAATCCAATCATCATCATCACTATCATTTAATTTTCTTGAGATCGTAAGGCTACCTCAAGTAACAATCATGTATCCAAACATCATCCAATCAAGCTCTCAAGTCTAGTTTTGTGTCCTATATTAATTGATCATCTATCCAATCCAATAATCAAGATAATATAGTTATCAATCCAATCTAATCATTTATCTAATCCAATCAATCACATAATCAGTCATCTAATCAATCAATCAATCATCTTAGCAATCCTTCAATCAATCATCCAATCATCCATATTTAGGTCCATCCTTGGGTCTTGCTGCATCTTCATCATTTGATTGTCCACACTTTCATGCCCATTTTCACCCAATTGTAGGCTAAGAAACTCATGGAACAACCACCACAACAAACATCGATTTACCATTCACCCTATCATCAAAATCTACATTTGAACAAAGGGTCTCAACACTCCAACATACCCAATCAAGATCTTGAAGTAGGTCATCCTCAACCCTTTGATGAAGGTGGGATGGTTAATCAACCTAATATTTTTGTTGAATAGTATCTTAGTAATATCGCTAATGTGCAAATGATCGATCACATCACTGTTGAATGATCGGATAAGATCCTTGATTTATTGCTTATGAAGGGTGCCAAACCATCACCTAGACATGACACAATATGTTAACACCTTACCCCCATCTTGGTGTCAAGATCCTCAGAGTTCTCAGGTTCTTCTGGATCTTTCAGTCCCTCAAGTTACTCCTTAGGACACGTGGTATTAACCTAGTTTTGGGAATGATGTGTGTGTCTGAATTTTGCCTTCCCCTCTTTGAATCTCAGTTAGGGGAGCCACACCAAAAGTTAATAATATATAGGTTCATACATATATACCATATACACCACCTCTTCCATAAAATCAATCAAATCAATCATTAGGGAATACTGGGGGAGACATATCCAATGTCTTAGCATCTGCACCCCCTCATGTACCTCTTATTCTAACACAACCATTATCACAATCGATACCACCATTCAATCCAAGTTATTTCATCCCACAACAACAACCACCCTATCACCAACCACATCCACAGCATACTCAATCTATCCCACAATAGCAACCATCCTATCAACCACAACCACAATAACAATCCCAATCTTAGGTTCAACCACAACCTTGACAACAATAATCACAACCCCAAGGCAATCAATCATCCCAACATCAATATCAACCATAACCTCCGCATACACATGCCAATCCACTGCCTTGTTAATTTTCCCCTCGCTACCACCAACCTCCACACTTTGTGGAACCTCCTCCATGAGATGCTTATTATTAGCTACCTTCACCGCCTAACACTCCATGCCAACAATACATCACACCTGATCCCAATCATCAATATTACCAACAATACACATACTACATTAACCCTCAATAGCCCACATCAAACACATACCAACAAAAATCCAATCTGAAACCACCACCATATGTCCCTCAACAACAACAAACATGTAGCTATCAATCGAATCCATCCAATTACCAAGCTACACCATCATATGGCGATATTCCACAAGCTCCATCCCAATAACAACTAGCATCATCACACTACTATTAGCCACATCCCAATCAACAACAAACTTACACCAATCAATATCAAGCACCATCATACCTTCAATCATCATACGTTAATACATCATTCAATCAATCACTTCCACCACCACTACCGTATTATCAATATGTTCCTTATGATCAATCCAATCCTATAGGTCCTTCCCCATATGCACCTATTAACAAAGACTGGGAGGAAATGAAGGTTGCCTTGAAGGATTTATGAGTTGGCACATCATCATCTAAGAAATTCTTCAAGTTTAAGGAAATTTTCCCATATCCGTTTGACCCATCAATCTCCGCTATTCCTTTCCCAAAACACTTTGAAATTGCAAAATTTGACAAGTATAAGGGAAAGGGAGATCCATGAGACCATTTACAAGAATTTTATATGCATTTCCAAGATGTCTTGTATAACGATAACTTCCTTCATTTATTTCCTCGTAGCTTAGGGGTACAAGCTTTAGAATGGTTCCTACACCTCCCTCATGGTTCAAACTCTACATTTTCTGATTTATCAAAAAGGTTTGTGACACACTTATCTTACAACTTGGAGAAGGATATAGACACCATGGACCTCATGAAAAAGAAACAACATAATGGTGAGACATTTGCTAGCTATTTGCAAAGGTGGTGAGCCCAAGCCAATCATCTTAAGTGTAGCTTTCCTAAAAATTATTTGCTTGGTATCTTCATTGAAAACCTACAACCCGAGTTGGCTTATAACTTACACATTCATTGTGCATCTACCTTCACTAAGGTCATAGAAAGGGGAGTCACTATTGATAAGGCTCTTATTGCTAAGGGACTTTTTCAGATCTTTAAAGAAGACAAAGATAAACAATCTGGTGATAAATCTCATTACTAGAATAAGAACAAGAACATAGTTAATTATGGCATCACATTTACCAATCATGTCTAGGTAGCTAATACCTCTTAATGAAAAAAAACTACTCCCCAACAACCAACGACCAATGTCATATTTGTGCCAATCGGGTCCAATCAATCGGGTCAAGGAAATGAAAAACGAACATTCACTCCCTTAGGAGAGACATTAGAGGTAGTCTTTACAAGTTTGGTTCAAGCTAATTTTTATTTTTTATCCAATAGCCAAACATTTTGATGATTCAAATCCGAAGCCAAATTGGTTAGGGAAAACGAGTATTGTGATTTCCATAAGATTAAAGGTCATTCCACCAACAAGTGTTAGAATTTTAAGAGTTATATCCAAGATCTTATTGATCAAGGAGATATTGTAGTTGAGGTAAATTTGTCTACATCATCTAATTCTTAGTTGAAAATATTCCAAAACACTTACCCTAAGCACAATCAAGGTCCTAGTTCCTCCAACACAAACACTGCATCCAATAACAACCAAAACAACCACACCAACATTAGTTACAAAAAAGTCCCATTTAACTACAATAATATAGTTGGTTGTATCACCCAAGTTGATCCACATGTTTCCATGATTCGTGTAAATTTCAAGGACCCTCAATGTGTTTTCCACACATCGAACCCACATGTCAGTCCCAAGATCTTCTACATCATCCCAACTAGCTCCTATAAATTCACAATGTAATATCCTTGATTGCTTAGGAATGACTCTTGCCCAAATATCTATCTTAGATTTGTTGAAGTCTTCCTCTACACATCAAGAAATCCTCACCAAGGCACTGCAAGATTCCCATGTACCCAATGACATAGATCCTACCCAATTTCAAGCTCTTGTAGGACACCTATCATCTATTTATCAATTGCGATTTAGTCAAAATAAAATACCTCCTATTGATCTTGCACATAACCGTGCCCTCCATATAGAAGTCCTCATTACTAAGCATAAAGTTAAATGAGTCTTGGTAAATAATGGGTCTTCCCTCAATCTATGTACATTGAATTTTATAAAAAAGGTGGGTAATACTCATGATGACTTAGACAATCAGGTAATCACCATCAAGGCCTATGACAATATAGAATGAGATTCAGAAGGCACTATTTTTCTTCCTATTCAAATTGGACGAACAATGTAATACACAACATGTCATGTCCTTGATTTGGACCTTCCATATAACCTCCTTATTGGCCAACCATGGCTTAGTGCTATGCAAGTCATTCCCTCCATGTATCACCAATGCGTCAAATTCTCACATAATGGAATTGAGGTTACCAATTCCCGCCGATCAACATCCTTTTGAGTACTATCGTGCTCTTGAGGCCTCCTTACCACATTCCCACCATTGTCTTGGAATTGAAGTGGGAACCCCTCATACCACTCCATCATCATCTCACATTAATCCCAATTCTTCATCCACTCCATCTTCCACTTCAGATTCCACCATAATAAAGGTCCAAATCATTGACAAAGGCTATGGAAAATATAAAATGTGCACCACACTTAATGTGGGCACAATGCCCTCTTCTCCACAAACTTATGGTTGACCTAATAAACCTCCACAATAAGGCGAACTAGTCACAAAGACAATGATCTCCAAGAATGTGGGTTCCACTATTTTCTAGTCCATAGGAATCTTACAGGATTAGCTTGATGATGACATCAACCAATGGGTGTATAGATAAGAACCTGATCCTTCGCCTCCTCTCCTCAAGTATTTCCAAGAGTTTTATCCACAAGCTTCTAATTCGACACATAAATTTAATTATCAGGGAGGAGAATTGGGTGTAGATGAAAAAGTAATGTGCAAGCCAATTGATACACCAAAGCATCCAAAACACCAAGGTCTAGGCTATGATAAGAAGCAAAAACAACCTGCTACATCATCTAGTACATCAAACAACACTAGTGTGGAAGTTAGTATCCTTGATGGCATCCCTCAAGATGAAACTATCATACTCTCTTACGATGATTTGGATGTCTCCTCTTTATTCGAATCCACTTCCATCTTCACCATCAGCCTTTCCCTATGCCATCCTGACCTGATAGATTGAGACCTATGGGGCAGTGCACTTGTTGATATATTTCCTTCTGAAGAGGCGTATGTATACTTTATGGGACTAGAGAAAGACTATGGTGTTTTCTTTTGGGAATATGAATACCCTAACCGCAAAAGTAAAAATAAACAAAATAAAAAGGGTCTCCTAGTGAAAACCTCTTTAAGACACTTTCAAATTCATCAAAAGTGAAAACAAAGGGTGTATCCCTCAATGAAAACCTCCTTGCAGTGTTAGAGGATGGGGATTTTCATCTTCCCCTTATAAGTACTCACTTCTCAAAAAGGTATTCCATCTTAACTGAGGAAACAAGAGAAATAAATTTGGGAATGGAAGCAAAATCAAAGATCACATATGTAGCTAAGTCCTTGACTGAAGAAGAGTATCCTATAATTATCAACTTGCTTCAAGAAGGAATCATTAATTTTACATGGGCCTATTATAACTTGCTTGGATTGGATCCAACACTAGTGGTGCATCACCTTGATGTTCGTCCTGATGTTATACCAGTCAAACAAAATCTTCGTAAGATGCATCCCCAAGTTGCTCTCCTTTTCAAAGTTGAGTTGGAAAAATTATTGGTAGTAGGATTTATTAGACCAATTGACTATTTCGATTGGATTTCCAATGTTATCCCTATAGCTAAGCCCACTGGTGGTATAGATTTCAGATACCTTAACAAAGCTTTTCCTAAGGATAACTTCCTGCTAACAAACATTGGCATGCTTGTTGATTTGATAGTGGGACATGTTATGCTATCCCTTATGGATGGTTTTTCTGAATACAATCATATTAAAATTCCACCCGAGGATCAACACAAAATAGTTTTTATTGTGCCTTGGGGTACCTTTTGCTATAATGTCATGCCTTTTGGTTCAAAAAATGTGGGGGCAACTTATCAACATGCTATGACAATCATCTTTCATGATCTGATCCACATCATAATAGAAAATTATGTTGATGACTTATTAGGGAACTAAAGAAGAGCATCCAAAGATCCTAAAATGAATCTTTGACAAATTAGAGCAATACAAGTTGAGGCTTAATCCTAAGAAATATGTCTTTGGGGTTACTTCAGGAAAAAAAAATTGGGCTTCATTGTGTCCAAAAGGGGTATAGAGGTTGATTTACCTAAGGTGAAAGCTATTATGGAAATGCCCCCACTAAGAAATCTAAAATAATTAAGGAGTCTGCAAGGCAAATTGTAATCAATCAGGCACTTCATTGCTCAAATTGTGAATAAATTTTAGCCCTTTACACATCTTTTGTGTAAGGATATTGTCTTCAAATGGAATCTAGAATGTCAGCAGGGATTAATAAAATTAAGGAATATTGTGTCAATCCTCCCATCTTGATGCCTCTTATACCAGGAAAATCATTGTTTCTCTACATTTATTCTACATCAGTTGCATTGGGGGCACTTTTAGCACAACATGATGACAAGGGTAAGGAAAGGGCTATTTATTACATCAATCCTACATTAGTGGGGTATGAACTCAACTATACCCCTATGTAAAAATCTTGCCTTGCAATTGTCTTTAGCTCTCAAAAGCTTCACCATTACATGTCATTCGATTAAGTTGATTTCCAAGGTTGATCCACTTAAGTATCTATTATTTAGAACATCATTGATAGGTCGCATGGCTAAGTGGGTTATACTGCTAAGCAAGTTTGATATTGAGTATGTAGACTACAAATCAATCAAAGGGAAAGTTATTATAGATCAATTGGTTGATGCCCTTTTAGTGGATGTGTATCCTTTAGTGGTTGAGTTTCCAGATGAATCAATGTTTACCATTTATGAAGCAGACACATGGACACTTTGTTTCAATGGTTCTTGCACACATAATGGGGCTAGTTCTAGCATTCTTTATGTCACTCCTCAAGGTGACTATATCCCTAAGTCATTTAGGTTGACCTTTCCATGCACAAATAACATTGTTGAATACGAAGCTTTAATCACTAGCCTCCTAATTACAGTTCAATAGAGCATTACTTGTCTCCATGTTCATGGATACTCACAAATTATAATCAAACAAATCAATGATGAGTTCCAAACAAAGGACGATAAACTTCTTTCGAATAAATGCATGGCAGATGACTTCAAGAAATATTTCAATCACATCTAGTTTGAACAGGTTCCCAAATTACAAAATAAAGCCATAGATGTTATGGCTACCATAGGCTCTCTCATAGATATGCCTCGAGATTGCACAGATTTTGAAGTTTTGGTCGAGCAATTGTTGATCCTTGCATATAACATTCTTGATACTGAAATGGTGTGTGAAATTGTAGGTCCCCAATCCCCATGGTAATATGACATCTACACCTATCTTCATGACAATATCCTCCTATCTAATCTAAATGCTAACCAATACAAATCATTCGTCCATAGAGTATCCTATTGCATCATCCTAAGAGACACTCTTTATCGTAGAGGGTATGATGGAGCTCTTCTTCGATGTTTGAACAAATTGGAATCCAAAGTAGCATTAGGAAAAGTACATAGTGGTGTTTGCAGAGCACATACTAATAGAATGGCCTTAGCAAAGAAGCTTCTTCGAACTAGGTATTATTGGTTGACTATGGAAAATGATGCCTATGAATTTTTCAAGAAGTGTGTACCATGTCAACAACATATGGATTTAATTTATGCTCATGTGCAGGACTTGCAACCAATCACAACACCATGGCCTTTTTCGCAATGGAGTATAGACTTAATCGATAAGATATACCCTCCATCCTCTAATGGGCATTACATTCATCATCATCACAACCAAATACTTCACTAAATGGGTAGAATCAATTCCACTCTCCCTTACTATTGATGCCCAAATATCCAAATTTATCCTATACCATATTCTCTGTAGATATGGTATCCCATCCACCATCATCACCAATAATGATAAACCTTTCAAAAACCAAGATGTGAGACAACTATGTGAGACTTTCCATATCCAACATTGATGGTCCATGCCATATTACCCTCAAGGTAATGGTTAGTCTAAAGCAACCAATAAAACATTGATCAAAATCCTAAAGAAAATTTTCAACAATATTGGTCAAGATTGGCACCTTCACATCAATCTCACCCTTTGGGCTTGCCACACATCCATTCATACCCCCACTATCTCTACACCATACTCACTTGTATATGGCGTCGATGCAATATTTCTGATTAAAGTCAAACTCCCCTCGCTTCGTATCTCTTTGAAGAACCTGATTAATACAACTAAGTAAGTTAGAGCTTCTTGATGAGAAGCATCTCAATGCTTATAATCACTTGAAGGCCTATTAGCATTGGCTCAAAAGAAGCTATAATAAGCAAGTCTAACCCCCTCAATTCCAGATTGGTGACCTTGTACTCAAGGAAAATCAGCATACCCAACAAGATAGAGAGAAGAAAGGAAAGTTCGAAGCTAATTGGTTGGGTCCATATGTCATCACAACTAAGTATGGTTCTAGAGTGAACTATCTTTCCACACCTGAGGGGGAACCCTTTGAAGAACCCGTCAATATTGTGCACCTAAAGTAGTTTTATACCTAAGTCAGTTGGGTTACCCCACCTAGAAAATACCAAAAAAATCCAAAAAAATACAAAACAAAATTATCAATAGTAAAGAGAAATAAATCATCCTATGGTGAAAACCACCCTTGGTGGCGCCTTGGATAAGTATGTTTGGTGAAAAATTGGCAATAAGCACCATTCATAGAGGGCTTAATCATTATATACCTTGCATCCTATTTTCCTATATGCTTACTTATCCACCTTGTTGGTGTTTTTTCCCAGTACACCTTCAGAAGACTCTAAAGGGTAGCCAACCTTCGTCATCAAGAATCCTATAGATGAATGGCTAACTCGAAAAGTAAAGGTTTTCAAGCCCTTCACCCCTACACTTTAGGCTCTGTGAAACCAGGGAGGGTATTTCCCAATTGTATTCATATGGATTTTGTTTAAATTAAGAACACTTCTACACAAATAAGCTCCTTTCTCATGCAAACAAATATCATTCATCAAAAGTGTGGCAAACCTTTACACAAATAATCATTTATTTTCTAGGAACAGAGATATATTTCGGACTCATACCTCAAAATTGATAAAATTTGATTTAACATTGTCATCATTATGAATCCATGGCTAGGTATTTTAGCTGATACATTGGATTACAAGAATTTACAACAAACAGGCCAACATCTTGTCAATTGGGAACAAAGTCAAATATGTAACAACCAATAATGCGTGAATTACCTATCCCCAAAATAATTGGACTATCTTCACAATGCCTTACATTATGAAAACTCGCAGTTCCTAAAATACTACTTCTTATCAGAATCATGTGCAAGTTCTTACAAACCTACAACTCCCTTCAAGTGTTTAACTAACTCCTTGAGCTAAAACAAGAATAGAGTCATATATTCAATCAACCATTGAAGACAAATGAAAAGACACTTGATTTTTCCATTTATAATATGTAATAATTGCATACAGGATAATACGTGCTTTAGTTTTGTAGATTTGTTTTGATATCAGGAATCCATACAAAACTATTTTAAGAATACCACATACAAAACTTGTACCCAAGACAATATTTTGGCATATTCCTAATACATTTTGTATTACTTTTAGTTTTATGTATTCTACCCAAGTAATTCTAGACTCAAATTTTTCTCTCTATAATGAGCCTTGAAATCCCTTTTATAAACCAAGGGAGCAACAAGAAAAGGGCTCATTACAAGTATATTTTATGATAATTTCAATGTTAATTTCAGTTCGTGGGGTTTTGTTCCTGAACCATTACATTTTATCATTCACACATCATGGGAAATCAAAACAAAAAAGGAAAAAAGGAGCACCAAACTATTTGTCGAAGGTGCCACACAAGCCTTCCAAAAGGCACCATCATCGAAATCTGCATGTCGCCCAAAACCAGGAAAAGTCACCAACAACAGCAAAAATCATTGAACTATCCATGTAGGAAACAAACGCCACAACACCTAACAAATAAACACCAGTAAGAGAGGAAACACGGGTGTCACCCAACCTTCTCGGTCGCTAAATAGACACCCTCACCAAGCTTCTTCATAGAGAGTGGAGTTACAACTACCACTTCATCATCTGAGTCAGTATACGACACCAAGGAAACAGGGCAATGGCTAGCACTGAGGCTGGCTCCTCCTTCTTCCAAAGAGCTACCAAAAATTATAAACAAAGAAGCAGGCTTCTCTGAACAAACCCTAGGATTTGCATTCACTCTCGTTAATTCTTTCAAAAATTCTGCAGACCTTTCCCTTTAAACTTGACCAATTCTTCTAAATAGGTGCTTGTTTTGATATTGTAGGCACTCTTGACAATAGTTCTCTCAACCTCTCAGTGAACAGTCCTCTTAGCCCTTGGAACAATTAGCATTTTTTCCACCATGGGTTTTAACTCGGGCTCATAGACCAGTGGTTCCTACAAAATTAATCTCCTTGACCTATGAACTGGTACAATAGAAGAACTTGGTCGACTCATTTTACACTCAACACCTACCCATAGCTAATTATGCAAAGAAAAACATTGTCTACAACCCCTAGAACACCCCTACATGTAGGCAATGCGAACCCCACAAGCACCAGACACAAAAGAAATCACCGAATCGTAGCAAGAACACCGTATGCATTAACATACCAATATGCCACCCTTGTGAGAACTCCTCAGGCAACAACAATCTTACCACCCCATTGCGCGTGATGATTAACCACAGGCCTTGATAAATGTAGATGAGCAATGAACTGTAGAAAATCCTCATTAAATAGAAGAATTGAAAACATGCTACAATTAATGGCCATCCTAATTGGCTCGCGTGAGCAAAAAATAATTTGTTGCATGTCACATCTTAGTCGTTGATCGCCAAGGATTTAAAACTTGATCAATGAGGCCCATTAAGGATCGCCACTTGCTTTATCAATCATACTTAGAAATAGTGAGGAGATGCTTTAAAATTGCCACGTACTCATCTACATCCTTGCTCCATTATCCTTAACATGCATGTCGCCAACCTTGACAATCACAGGTAAATCTGGGCCACGAACAAATCACATCATCCATCGCGTGTTTATCCTTCCCACAAGAGTCCCATCAAGCGATGAAACTGAGGCCAACAATAAGACAACAACTGCTGATTTTTGTCTTAGAAGGATCCTGGCCATAGATAACCACTTGCATCGCCCATCGTGTGTTGACATTTGCTCGAACAACCCTAACCCACGGTAAACCAATCCCGCACGATGGGGAGGAGCTCAACCCATCGACAGTCGTGGGTTCCACTTAGAAACACAAAGGACAAGAAGTGATAATGGTGAAGCCAGCGATGCCACCCGCAACAAACCCTTGGCCACTAGGTATAACTACATCGCTCATCGCATTTTGTCCCTCCTTAGACTGGTGTCAACCAACGAAGCATCATCTCCCAGTGATGGGAAATAACCTACACATCGGCGGTTGTGAGTTCATCTACAATCTACACAAGACAGTCAGTGATAGTTAGTGGGGCAACGATGGGTTAAAATATTAACCACATCACTCATCGGGTGTTGCTTCCCAATGGAGGTAAACGAACACATGAGGGACTAGGGATGGCCAATCGGAGGAAAAGAAAGGGGCATCGCTTATCGTAGGTTGTACAAGGATATTTGCAAATGAATAGGCGATGAGCGATACAATACTCAGGACCTGACTTAAGATGTGTTTAGAACACGTGGGCTTAAATTCATTTTAAAAGGGGCCTCCTAGCCGCAACAAGGAAAGAAAAGAAGGGGTTGGTAAAGCCATGGGGCTCAACGCCATGAAGGATTATGAAATGACCAGGAACTAGATACAAACAGTCAACTCAAAATTATGAGCCTGAAGACCAACAAGGGTATAAGCATGAATAGAAATTGCAAAACCCCAACCCTAGTGACAAACAAGACTTGATTATTACGATTTAATCATGAAATTTTAGTGGAACCAAGAAAATTTTAGGGGATCCACCGGTGGCTCCGACTTGGGATATATGCCTCCTATAGGCATAGTAAGATCTCAAAATCTTGGGTACAAGAAGACCATAAACCAGACCTATTAGGTGCCCTCAAACAACTCTTGTACATAATTTCCCTTCCTCCCTTTTTACTTGGTTTGGGGCCACCGAATGGAAAAGGACAATCAATTCTTATCCCTATCAAAAACCTTATCCTACTTCACTTTCAATGGACACACAAGTGAGTCGATAATTTTAGGACAATCACCATCATTAAAATCGATACCCGGAATCCCATCCAGCATACTGCTCTCCCTTTCATCAACTTACTGGACCCAGATCTCATCAGACTGAACTGGAACAGTAAAAAATTCATAATTTGCTTGGTTGCAAATTCGAACATCACATTCCATTTACAAATTAAATTGGAAACCTTCATATACACACTGCTACATACTGGACTCAACCTCTGTGGTGTCAAAAATAAATGATTCATATTCAATAACATCATCCTTATAGTTGAGGTGAGTGTTGTCATTATTTGGTGGGAGTAGTTCTATGATAAGATCCAAAAGTTGAGGGGTATCTACAAAAAATGTAAGTGCACATTCATATTGGTTAACACCATATGCCTAGACATCCACACCCCTTAGTTTCTCTTCATATAAATTGAGCAACACTGCAATATCCACATAATTTGAGGGTTCATCACCATGGACTTACTTGTCACCACATAATAGGACTAGCCCTGGATCCACAACCCCATTACCCAGTTTTAAGCCTCTCCCTTTTGTAGGGTGTGTATCATCTTCTTCACTATGGAATGGTAATACTTCAATTATTGCTTCACTGCCATTATCCTAAACCACAAGAGCAGGAATATATTCACCAACTCTTGCCTCACCACAATGGAGATTTGTTGCTTCATCCTGAATATCCTCACCAACAATAGTATTACATGCAATATCATCATCACAGGAAATAACATTCTCGACCTCAGCCCATTCATTATTAGTACCAATACCAATACTCTTTTTACTGCATCCCTTCGGTGACTAGGAAGCTGATAAATCCAGGTCAACATCTGTGAGGAAAAAATCAGAAATATTGATACCAATCTGACCTTTACTTTATGCCCTCTCATTCGCGTTGTCTCCAATATTCTTAAAAGATACATCTGCCAAGAAATCATCAGAATTTGCAACAAATAATGAATTGTTCCTACACCAATAAAGATTACTTCCTATCACCTCATTTGCTAGTGAAGGTTCATCATATAGGGGATTTTTCCATATCTTCATGGTTGTCACATTCATCCATGCCTCCCTAGCATGTGGATCACAAGCCTCCATGCATTGGAAATTATCATAGTCCTTCGAGGAGCAAAAATAAATCCTCTCAGATTCATCTTCATCATTTATACTCAAAATTATGGATCCACAATTTGAAAACTCGTCACATGAAGAAAATAGTTCATCCCCAATCAATTTTTCCCCCTCAAGACTATCGGGATATCCTCTACTCAAGGTCGTAGATTGCATTTCCATTTCATAAGATGAGTTATAACCAACAGAAAACTGTTCTAACTCAAATTCATCACCAGATGAGCCACTGGTTTGTGTATCGTGGTCTCTAATCAAACCAAAATGTAGTGCTTTCCCTTGCTTTTGTTCATAATCCATAGCACCCCAATGGAAAATATCATGCTTCACCTCTTCATCCTCATGGTGTGCTTCTTTATCCATATTACTTGTAAAACAAACACAATCATTGACCAACTGCTCATGCTCTGACACATCGTCTTGACCCAATTGTACAGATTCTTGATCCTCTTGATAATGGGCACCATTGGTAACATTCTGAGGTGACACTTGTCTATTATATCCATCATGAGCTCCCTCAACAACCCTTATCCAATCAATGACTTGGCTCAAGGCATGAGGCTTCAATTCCTCTGGTAAAGCACTCAATCTAGACTGATACAATTCATAAAACAAATCAATGCATACTAGAATATTAGGTCTAATACTTTTAGGTATTCTAAACAAGGCATCCTTGAATCTAGAGAAAATATGGTCAGGAGATTACCCTTCATGCCTTTGCATATCATACAACCTCTTAATTGTAGTTACTTGATCAACTCTACTATGCACAGGCACACATTCCCCTTCAGGTTCATTATGATCTTCATGTTGTGTTAATGAGGAACTTGGAACAACAGGCTTCATCCCATTGCTTTAATCCTCTATTGATTGATCTACGGGGAGTGCTAGGATAACCAACACAAATATTAAAGCATCCCTTCATCATTGAGTATTTCAAATTATTTTCAATGTCTATGGCAATGTGATATGCTTGTTGCAATGTTGTGGGCTCTTTGTCTCTCAACAAGTAACACATATTTTTTATCAAATGCACCTAAGTATATGACCAAACATTCAACATCATTCAGTATTATGTGTGCATGGATCTCTCTTATTACCTTCAAGAACCTGAGGTTAAAAGAATGAACCAACTCATCTTCACCTTTCTCCATGTCCATAAATTTTTGCCTGACCAGGACTGGATCAACCCTTTCTCCAAACTATTCCATGAATACTAATTTGAAATCTCTCCATGAGTGTATTGAGGATGCAAGTAGGTAAGAGAGCCAATCTCTCGCATATCCCTTTAAGGATTGCACAAACAATTTCATAACTACATCCTCGAAGACTACCTCATAATCTCCCATCATATCAACAAACTCCTATAGATGTTGATTTGCTGACTCAGTATGTTCACCTTTGAATCTGGATATCTTATCCCTAATCTTGTGTGGTACAACATTTGGGTAACCACAAATTCCTTTGAGATCTAAGGCATTGTACCTTTCACTATTAAAACCTCCTTGATGTGACAGGGGGGAGCAATTACTTAAATCTTCATCAAAAAGCATGATCTGAAAATATATTTTGTCGTACCTTTGCAAGCCTTGTCAAATATTGCACAAGGGATATTCAAATTCTTCTTTCAAAATGAAATCTCAATCCTTCTTTTACCATAAACTTTGTGTATGATTTGCTTAAGATCAGGATATACATGTTCCTTTTATAATAATCTATAATCTGACATTATTCCTCTGGAAACATGCAAAGTTCAACTATTCTTCCCTTAACTAGTGCCATTTCACTTAATTGGGAATCATTTACATCTTAAACCAAAATAATTCTCACACTCTGCTTACAAACATGATCAAACTCCTGCAACATTCACCTAGCTTTATCTTCAAGCCTGCGGCTCTGGAACTTTAGTACATCCTTTGTCAAGTTCTTTAGATTGAGTCGCCACCTCCAATTGAGAGGAACAAACTTCAAATCAGATGAATTTTCTTATCAAATGAACACGTTTTGGGTCTAAATCCACAACAGAGTTACTTTCAAATCCTTTGAGTTTTATTGTAACCAAATCTTTGACCAGGCTCAAGAATTCTTCGAAGTATGAACAAAATGCTCACACTATTTACACCACTTGACTCTGTGATACAGGGATCTGTGTCTAGAGAATGCAATTTGTCCCCAAAAAAGTCGCCATTTTGTTGGTGTGTTTTCCCAGTACACCTTAGGAAGAATCTAGAGGGTAACCAACCTTCGTCATCAAGAATCCTACAAATGAATGGCCAACTTGATGAGTAAAGGTTTTCAAGCCCTTCACCCCTACACTTTAGCCTTTGTGAAACTAGGGAGGGTATTTCCCAATTGTGTTCTTATGGATTTTGTTTAAATTAAGAACACTTCTACACAGATAAGATCCTTTCTCATGCAAACAAATATCATTCATCAAAAGTGTGGCAGACCTTTACACAAATAATCATTTATTTGATAGAAACAAGGGTATATTTCAAGCTCATACCTCAGAATTGATAAAATTTGATTTAACATTGTCATCATTATGAATCCATGGCTAGGTATTTCAGCTAATACATTGGATTACAAGAATTTACAACAAACAGGCCAGCATCTTGTCAATTGGGAACAAAGTCAAATATGTAGCAACCAGTAATGCATGAATTACCTATCCCCAAAATAAGAAAACTATCTTCATAATGCCTTACATTATGAAAACTCACAGTTCCTAAAACACTACTTCTTATCAGAATCATGTGCAAGTTCTTACAAACCTACAACCCCCTTCAAGTGTTTAATTAACCCCTTGAGCTAAAACAAGAATAGAGTGATACATTCAATTAACCATTGAAGACAAATGAAAAGACACTTGATTTTTCCACTTATAATATGTAATAATTGCATACAAGAGAGTACATCCTTTAGTTTTGCAGATTTGTTTCTATATCAGGAATCCATGCAAAGCTATTTTAAGAATATCACATACAAAACTTGTACCCAAGACAATATTTTGGAATATTCCTTATACATTTTGTATTAATTTTAGTTTTTTGTATTCTACCCAAGTCATTCTGGACTCAAAGTTTTCTCTCTATAATGAGCCTTGAAATCCCTTTTATAAGCCAAGGGAGCAACAAGCAAAGGGCTCATTACAATTACATTTTACGATAATTTCGATGTTAATTTCATTTCATGGGGTTTTGTTCTTGAATTGTTACATTTTATCATTCACACATCATGGGAAAGTGAAATTCAAAAGGCAAAAAGGAGAGCCAAACCATTTGTCGAAGGTTCCACACAAGCCTTCCAAAAGGCACCATCACAACAATCTGCACATCGTCCAAAATTGAGAAAAGTCACCATCACCAACAACAGCAAAATCATTGAACCATCCACATAGGACATAAATGCCACAACACCCAACAACCAAGCACCAACAAGAGAGGAAACACGAGTGTCACCCAGCCTTGCCACCACTAAATAGACACCCTCAACAGGCTTCTTCATAGAGAGTGGAGTTGCAACTACCACTTCATCATTTGAGTCAGTATACGACACCAAGGAAATAGGGCAATGGCCAGCACTAAGGCCGACTCCTCCTTCTTCTTCTGAAGAGCTACCAAAAATTATAACCAGAGCATCGGGCTTCTCCGAACAAACCCTAGGATCCGTATTCGCTCATTAATTCTTTCGCAAATTCTGTAGACCCTTTCCCTTTCAACTTGACCAATTCTTCTGAACAAGTCCTTGTTTTGAGACTGTAGGCACTCTTGACAACAGTTCTCTCGACCTCTTTATGAACAGTCCTCTTAGCCCTTGGAACAATTGGCATTTTCGCCACCATGGGTTTTACCTCGGGCTCATAGACCAAGGGTTCCTGCAGAATTAATCTCTTTAACCTATGAACTGGTGCAGCAGAAGAACCTAGTTGACTCATTTTACACTCAACACCTACCTAGACCTAATTATGCACAGAAAAAACATTGTCTATAACCCCCAAAACACCCCTACATGCAGGAAATGTGAACCCCACAAGCACCAAACACAGAAGAAATCATCGAATTACAACAAGAACACCATATGCATTAACATACCAGGATGCCACCCTTGTGAGAACTCCTCAGGCAACAACAATCTTACCACTTTGTTGCCCGTGATGATTAACCACAGGCCTTGATAAATGCATATGAGCAAACAAACTATAGAAAATCCTCATTAAATAGAGGAATTGAAAACATGTTACAATTAATGGCCATCCTGGTTCGCTCGCGTAAGCAAAAAATCAATTGCTACATTTCGCATCTCAGCCGTTGATCGCCAAGGATTTAAAACTCAATCAACGAGGCCCATTAAGGATCACCACTTGCTTTATCGATCATACTTAGAAACAACAAGTAGATGCTTAAAAACTATCGCGTACTCATCTGCATCCTTGCTCCATCATCCTTAACATGAGCATTGTCAATCTTGACAATCACAGGTAAATTTGGGCCACAAACAAATCACATCGCTCATCGCATGTTCATCCTTCCCACAAGAGTCCCATCATACGACAACACTGAGGCCAACAATGAGACAACAACCATCGATTTTGGTCTTAGAAGGATCCTGACCACGGATAACCGCTTGCATCGCCCATCGCATGTCGACATTTTCTCAAACAACCCTAACCTGTGGTAAACCAAGTCTGTGTGATGGGGAGGAACTCAACCCATTGAGAGTCGTGGGTTCCACTTAGAAATGTAGAGGACAAGAAGTGATAATGGCGAAGCCAGCAATGCCACCCACAACAAACCCTTGGTTGCTAGGTATAACTACATCGCTCATCACGCATTGTCCCTCCTTAGACTGATGTCAACTAGCAAAGCATCATCTCCCAACGATGGGAAATAACTTACACATCGACGGTCGCGGGTTCATCTACAATCTGCATAAGACAATCGACGATAGTTAGAGGGGTAGTGATGGGTTAAAAGATTAACCTCATCACTCATTGGGTGTTGCTTCCCAATAGAGGTAAACAAACATGCAAGGGAGTAGGGATGACTGATCAGAGGAAAAGAAAGGGGCATTTATCATCGCGGGTTGCACAAGGATATTTGTAAACAAACAAGTGATGAGCGATATAACACTCGGGGCCCAACTTAAGATGTGTTTAGAACACGTGGGGTTAAAGTTGTTTTAAAAGGGGCCTCCTAGCCGTGACAGGGAACGAAAAGAAGGGGTCAGTAAAGCCATGGGACTCAACGCCATGAAGGATTATGAAATGATCGAGAACCAAATACAAACAGTCAACTCAAAATTAAGAGCCTAAAGACCAACAAGGGTATAAGCATGAATAGAAATTGAAAAACCCCAACCCTAGTGACAAACAAGACTGTGATTATTAGGGTTTAATCATGAAAATTCAGTGGAACCAAGAAAATTTTAGGGGTTCCACCACACCCATCCTATCTACACATCTTATCCCCATATCCTCTCATGTCCATCTTTCATCAACATCCTATCACCTATCGCATGGTATATTTTTATTAAGCATTAGGTGGTATAGATTCACTATCCCAAATCTTGAGCTTCTCCCACTTGTTGGTGATGAGCCTCTATAAGTCTTACTGGGTATCTTGGTCTCATTATTCTTATACCAGTTGGGCTTTTGTTGATTCTCATTGCTTGTATATAGTGTCATGTTGGTCGGTCTCGTGTCTTCATCTAGGCTCTATCATCATGTCCTTTATCATTAGGTCCCACATCATCTTTGGTCAGTTGTTAGTCATTTTATCAAAACTACATTGCTTCTACACTTTCACATATGCAAGGCCATCTTTGATGAGCCCTCAAGACTTTGGTCCATCTATTCTAGTCTGTCATTATCATCCTTCCATCTTTTGTCCATAGTCCGTCTTTGGTCTTTTTATTGAACTTTGTTGCCTCTACACTTTCACATAGGCAAGGCCATCTTTGATGAGCCCTTGAGGCTTTAGGTTGTCTTTTAGGGTTCGTCCTTTCCCTTGTCATGTCATCAAGAGTGTCCCTATCTTGCTAGAAATTATAAACAAAATCCATTAGTTCCTAGAAGCCTCAATCTATTTTAATTATCTTGAGTTGTGTCGATCCTATGATCTACCCATCCATCTTCTGTCTTAGCAGGATATATCATTCCTCACATCAGATCATATCAATCTCATCCACCTATCTTCCTCATGGTAAAGGATATTTAATATTTATTGTGATTTCTTGGTGCTTATACATTTTGTTTATCTTTTGAGTCTCCTACTATACCTACTCAAGGTCACCATGATCCGTCATATCATGATGCACTTTGATGGGTAGACATTGGGGCATATCTTGGTTTTCGGTGTGATCGTGTTTTCCTAGTTGTCTGTGTAGTACCCACCAAGATCCTTATGGTCTTGTGTTATTCTAGGGAAACCCCTTGTGCTTGTGGTTTTCCAGCATCGGCCTGAACAAAGCCCCTGTGACTTTGGAATGTTGGATTAACCTTCTTGTTTGTTGTGTCAATCCTTATATGCATTGGATACTATTTTACCTTGGTTTTTTATACCCTAGCATATGGTATCCTATGCTATATCAAAATCCAATGCTCTTTAATTGACAACATAGTGTTAGATTGCATGATTCATTTCATAATCCCTCTTCATTTACCATCTTATTGCATATCCCCCATCCGTTCACCTAGCCTATAATCATTGATTGTGGTTATGTAAATGATGTTTCCCCCACCTATTCTTCCTATCAGGTTGCTTTAGTTTTTGACAGGTTTACTACACTCTCCATTTCATTACCATGTTGCATTATCCATTTCATTATCATGTTGCATTATCCATTTCATTACCATGTTGCATTATCCATTTAATTTTGCATTTTCATAATCATTTAAGTTGTTTAGAATAATATAGATTTGTTATTCTAAGCATCTTAATCCATTTCTTTTTTTATTTTCATAATCATTTAAGTTGTTTAGAACAATATAGATTTGCTATTCTAAGCATCTTAATCATTTCACAATTATCATTTCATTAGGATCATTCATTGCATTAGAAATATAATACAACATACATCATATTACATTGGGATCATTACACATCCATTGCATATCATAATCAATATCAATAACATCCATAAGATCAATATTGTAAATCATATCACACACCCTTTAATCCTATACATAACCCATCACATCCTGCATCACATAGCGTTAGTGTCACATCATATATCATAATCATAAGCATAAACATCACATCCTACATCGCAAACATGTTAGTCACAATACATCATAATCATCTTGTAGACATATACATACCATCACATAGCATAATCATAATCATACATCCATCATGCATGCATCCATAATAAACATAAAAACCATCACATGAGCTTCACATGATATACCACCATAATCATCCATGTCATATAAATATCAGTATCATATGTCCATGAATTTCCATCAAATAATACAAATTCCCATGTACAGGAGAATCACTATGTACAACAGTGTAAATATAAATGACACAATATGTGTCATGAATTAGAATCATTGTACTCTCCATCAAAAATTTATACATGTGGACATTGCACCTGTATGTCTATCAAAATTGAATCCTTGTGTCATCTTGTCCTCCTCTCCTCTAACCACTACTCTCTGTGTTGGAGCGCTGAGGTGAATCTGGTGCTCCTCTCATCCCTCCTCCTCCTCTTGATGACCCCTTCGACCCACTGGATGCTCTTGATACCGACCTAGCACCTAATTGTGATGGTCCCCTATTTTTGCCTGACACCTGAGACCGTGAAAGCACTCTTTGTGTTGGATCAAGGATGACTAAGTAGTATAAACCCCTATAGTATCCCACCTCTCTTGAGGCATGTTGCACCTCCTCCATCTGGGCTCTTGACGCTCAAGCCACATCCCTCTCCCACTAGTATCTCTCTCTATTAGCCTATATCCTCCCCCTTTTTTGCTCCCATGCATCTCATTCTAACCTCAGGTTGGCCACCTCCACCTACTCCACTTGCTCCCATGCCTCATCTCGCTCTCCCTATAGTGCCTCCATAATGATTTGAGCCTGGTCAACCAAGCCCTACAGTATGTCCCTCTACTGTGGAATATCCCCAAATAATCCCTATAATCTCTCCACCTCCTCCCATACTCCACCCCTCTTAGTTGCTATACGTGCATCCTCCTCCACCATCGGTTGCACTCCCTGTAATCTCTCCACCTTCATCTATAGTCTATCTCTCTCCTCCTCCGCTTACCTAAATCTCCTCTCTAAGATACTAATTCAGGCCTATGCTCTTGCCAATCTACCAGTCGTGTCATCCTCTTGTGGTGTAGCATACACCACCAGTGCCCTCTCCCTTGCTATCTCCTTCTCTCCCTCCTCTCCCACGTCCACATCCTCAATCTCCTCCATCTCCTCCCAATCACCTGTCCTCTACACCTCATGATCCTCCTCCTCACCCTCCTGATAGGATCCTCCTCCTTGGCCTCCTCCTCTCCATCTCCCCCAACCTCCTCCTTTCCCTCTCCCTCTGCCTTTGGTGCCTATATCTAGTGACTGAACTCTCCTATCTACTTGCATCACACTGTCTGGCCACCACTCCCTCTGCCATGCGACATACATATTTGTCACTCCTAGATCATCTAATCCTCCCCTCCATGACCATCCAATCTCCTTTTCTTGATCCTAGCTCTGTCGTGCTATAGTTGTTGGCACCCTTCGCCCCCACAATCCACTCTTCTAACTAATCTGTCGATATCACTCCTCGGGTTGTGAGATTTCCTACTGGAACCTGAACTATAATGCAACCCTATCTAGCTGATACATCTCAATCATGAATGGATCTCAACCGATCAAATAACACCATATAAACATGAATCCTCTATACAGTCTGTCCTCTGCCCTCTAAGAGAAAAAATCATACACCAAGTATGACCTCCATACTATCTCATCATTTGTTATTATCAGTAGCTCGCCACTAGAAGGAAATACTTTGCACCTTAGAATAGCTTTGCATCCTGTGTACTCAAACACAATAGGGAGATCTTCCTCCCTCTCCTATGCTTCCACCACATCCGGTCTAGTAATCTGAATATGCTGCCACGCCCAAACGTATAATAGTGTCACATGTGTGATGCTAGCTCCCCATCTATAGCACACATAGTGCACATCCCTATACAACTGTGTGAGGATGTAGGCCCCCCACACGTATACACCCCTCCTCTCTAGAATGCCTCTCACCACCTCAATCAACTTGAGGCTAAAAAATCTACCACTCCTATCTAGGAGGAGGATCCTGCTGATCAACCCACATAGATATATGGGCAATGTTGGTGCTATCCTTATGCAGGCGTCTACATCCAATGCCTTCCCCCTAGTAGGGAGGTCGCTCATCCCAAACACAGCTTGCAACATCTAATCTGAGGGTTGTCTGCTCACCCCCTCTACCAATTACCCTCTGGTCGGAAGTCGGAGGATCTACCATAGATCCTCCAAAGTCACTGTCATCTCCCCCATCGGGAGGAGAAAAGTGCAAGTCTTCGAGCTCCATCACTTGATCGACATTGTCAACAGTGGTCTGTGGGCCTTGATCGCTAGGAACAAGGGCATGTGTAGCAGTCATGTTATGTCCAAAGTGGTGTAGTCATCATCAATAAACTCCTCGGTCAATGCAAGTGGCACTGATCGCCTCTCTCTCATCCGCACACTATTAATGGCCCGCATCCATTCAACCCACATGTCAAACTCTGTTCTTACCTTTTTTTCTTCACATTGTCATTTTCTACCCTTTTCGTGTATCCACCCCTATGTGAAGCACATCTGCCCATCCCCTTGGAGCACATCCGCCCCTGTGCAAAGCATGTCCACTTAACATTCATTGCATCTAGATTGCGCTCACCTAGAATTTAGTCTTGTTTAATTCACTTACCTTAATCTAGATATATGGATTGATGAAATGATACACAATATTTATAAACAATTTTGAAGAATCTATAAAATCATAAGATTCATGTTCTTTTAGATTAGACTTCTAAATAGACTAATTTTATGTTATATGTTGTATCAATAGAATTACCTTAATCATAAACACTTCATAAAACATATAAATTGATATTTGAGATTAAGAAGATTATCATTAAAAAGATCTTTAAGTATTTTTTTTTTCAAAACGATGTCATAAATGATTTAAAAAAGCTTTACATTATTGTTTCTTATCTTATGCTCAATATGGTAAAACCCTCACACATACTATTTGGTTTTTCGAAGATGCAAATGTGTGCAGGATTTGAAACTGTATAACTTGAAAATTGTAGGATGAGAAGAACTTATCACCTGTAAGGAAATACCTTATCAGTTGTGGGTGGCAAAGAGCCAAATTTCTAATCGGTTCTTTACTATGAGATAAAGAGTCAAATTTCTATTCAGTTCTTTCTCAAATTTCTAAGTAGTTCTTTACTATAAGACCCTATACGTGCACTCCAAGCTGTGTGTCATGCACTCTAAACTCTCTTAATGAATATACATCTAAAAATTTGAGACATTCAATCAAATCAAATTGTGATAAGATTGGAAAGAGATCTAATGCCATCTCTAAATATCTAATATCAAATCAGACTGTGATCAGATTCTATAATTTTTGTAAGTTGCCGATGCTTCTTGTTGTTGATCACCCGTACCCATAGGATGATCACCTCCATGCAGGGGGATGATCACCATGATGAGGATCTCTGCTATGGCAAATCCATGGCAATTGCTGATCTTGAGAATGCAATAACAGGTGTCTTGAGAACAAATATTTTGAGGCAAAGTTGTATGTACAAAACATCTCTGGCATATACAAATATAAACCAAGTCCAAATGCTTTAGTATATATGATTGCAGCGTGTAGGGCAAAAGGGAATCTCAAGTGTTGGTTTTACGAATTGTTTATGTAGTCATTAGATTGCACATTTGATTGTATTTATTAATTTATTGAAAATTAGAATACAATGTGTTTTTTTATTTTCAATTAATTAATAAATACACTCAAATGTAAACTCTGATGGTTGGATAGACGTTGCCATGATTTTATAAGAAAAGAACTCGAGCCAAAGTGGCAGTGTCCAGAAGTTCCCAAGCAAAGCTTAATAGACTTTGAGACGGAAAGTTGAAGAAGACAACTCCAAAGGACAAAGTTAGGTAGAATTTAGAAGACTTCAAGTGGAGATAAGGTAGTGTAGATTTCTAGAGAGGCATCTCAAGGAGAGGACAAAGTAAGAAGACTTCAAGTGGAGATAAGGTGGTGAAGATTTATGTTTATTAATGTTAAGTTGGGTAGAATTTTTAGTTTATGTTTGTCTATTTTTAAGGACAAAGATACGAGAATTCAAGTGAAGATAAGGCAATTTAAGATTTTATATTGTGAAAGTTTGTGATGGTAAGTTGGGTAGATTTTCTAGTTTATGCTTGTTTATTTTAAAGGATGTGTTAAAATTTGAAGTAGAAAAATTACATGGTTTCTAATGGTTAATCTATTTATGCATACTATTAATTTTGAGTTTTGATATTGTTTGAGTAAAATTTATATTTCATTATGTTTGTTTGCATAGCAAAAATATGTTTATAGTATGATGATTCTTAATTGATGATTGAAAGACACAAAAGTAGTACTAATCATTTTATATATATATAAACTTAATTAGTATATATATCTTAAAAGCATCTATCTAAAATATGCTAAGAGATATCTTATTTACTTAAATAATTATTTTATTTACTACATAAAGAATTGTTTTTATTTACTACATAAACAATTATTTTTATTTAATACATAAATTGACACATCAATCTAATTTTATATTATATATAATATATAATACCTAATGAGTGATTTTCATATACATTTTATTTTGTATAGTAAAAGCCTCCAAAATATCAAGTAAAAACCTCCAAAATCTCACTTATCACATAAAAGCCAATATAAATCTTGATTTGACAATTAGATGGGAACATTCTATTTCCATTCACAATGTTTTTTGTCAATTTGATGGCAACTTTCTTTTTTCATTTGCATTGCTTTATGTTTTAATCTATATGCAAATATTTCATAATCAGATAATACTTAATTCCTTTAAGGAAAAAATCTAAGTTTGTGGAAGTTTATTTCATTCCATTATTTAACATTTATTATTAATTGTTTAATCCAAAACACATACTCTTTAGCATATTAACATACATATATTTTCTATGACATAACCCTTGAACCTCCTTTAGGTGCAAGTGATAGTATATAATATGATTAATATATTTCATAATAAATATATATTATAGATTATTAATATATTATATTTTTATCTTAAAAAACTTTATAACTATTATACATATTTGTAATGGTGAGATTTGTGTGTTCATTTCATTTTTTATTTGATTTTATATTTTTTTCAGTGAATATCTTAATACATGTAGGTTCTCATCCATTCCTTTTTATCCAAAGTCACCCAAACACATATTCACATGGCATATTGGTATGCACTTATATTTAAAATTATTTTGTTGGATTTATTTTAAATGAAACACTTTGATTGATGTTCTAAAATGAATCTACATAATAATATAATACAATGAGAATCTTTTATTTATTTATTCGAGATTGACTTAAGAGGATGTGTCCTATTTTAATATAATTTTTTTTAAGTATTTATAAATATTATCAAATTTAGATAGTAGAAAATAAAAAAATTAGATCTGTAAATCAGGTCAAGCAAACAAAAAATATGTGTAGATTACTATATCATTTATATGTGCATGATATTTCTCTAAACTTTGTCTTCACCCTATACTAAATTTCTAATCTTAGGTGTTGGGCCATCATCAAAAGTTTGTTCATTCTTTATACACATAGCTAAGTATCTTTATTTATTATATTTATGTCCATATTTCTAACATAAATTTATTATTATTATTCACACAACTCATCATTATTGTCTATGTTGATAAATTTTATTTGATTAAATTAGACTAAATCTATGAAAAAATGATTATCCTTTACAATATTATATATATATATATATATATATATATATATATATGAAAACTAAACTAATGGATCTACAAAAAGATAATTTTATATTTTTAAAAAAATATTATTTATATAAGTATAAGTTGTTGAAGCATCAATTTTTTCAAATAAATCTATTTTTTTGGTAAATTGGCCTAAAAGTGGTGCTAAATATGCATTTAGCCAACAATTTTAGTTGGAAAAGTTGTGGACATATATAACTTAGGTAGAATGAATCTTACAAGATCTTATGTTTGATCAACATTGATTTTTAGTTAGAAATACTTAAATTCACTTGTGCTGATAAGTTGGTCGAAAGTGTGACACAAATTTGTACTTTTACCCTACGTTGAGACGCCTATTTTTTTTATCAATTTCTCACATGAAAGTGCAATAGGCACCTCAAGAAGGATATCTCTTGGCATATTTAATATATATTATTAAATGTTATATATGCTAGTAGTATGTTCATAGCGCACTATACAGGATATTAAATTAAACCTAATCTAACCCTAACTATAATTGTGACCTTAACCTAACCTAATCGTAATTGAACCCAATCCTAATCGTAACTCCAAGCATTAACCCTAACCCTAACTCTAACCATAATTGAACCTAATTGTAATTGAACCCTAACCCTAATCCTAACCTTAATCCTAGAACATCAAACATAATTAAATCTTAACCCTAACTTAACCTTAACCCTAAACCTAATCTTAATTGAACCCTAACCCTAATAGTAACCCTAAATGAATCCTATAGCTAGTTCCTTAATTAAACCCTAACCCTGATTAATTTATTATTAAATATATAATTTTATAATGTTATTAAATGTAATTAATAATAATATAATCATAATTTTCTAATTAGTCAGATTCATTTAAAAATCTATAAATGATGACACGTGGCAAAAAATTTGAGGAAATGGGTGAGAGAAACTTTCAACCCCACACCAAAACCACCTACTTAAATCTAAAATATAAAAATTAGGGACTCTTATTTTATTACACAAGAATCCATTTTAACATGTGAGATAATTTTCTTCTCATAAGAACCTCTACTTGACAAAAATATTTTTTTATTCCTCTATAAGACCCTATTATACTTGATTGGAGTTCTTCATAGTTGTCTTCTTAGTCAAAGCCCCTTCTACTTGGTTGAAATACTCGTACTTTTTGCATAGTCATAATCTCTCACCCTATTTTTTTCTTTTTTGTAGGTCTAGTTTTAACAAGTTGTGATTATGTTGTTTTCTAAATATTTGACAAATGCTACTTTTTGGAACCTTTCTTTTGTTCTTGCAAGTTCTGAAGACAAAAAACTCATGACACGGAGAGTATACATGATCAACATTCATATTATATAGTTTGATTAGATCTATGTCCTTTGAGTGTTTGAAAGATATAAATAGTTTTCATCTCTAATATTACTTTTTTATGCATTCTCTTTGTATCTCACATGAAAGTCAAAGTAAGAGAAAAATATAGTGGTAAAATCATATATCCATTCCTTTTTATCTTATGTTTGGACCCACTATGACTAGGTTGTCCATTATGCAACAAATATATAAAATGGGGTATTCTACATGGAAGTTGACAAATAATGTTACACATCTAAATCACATCATTAAACATCTCTGAAAAATCTTCTTGATTTGTATATCCCCATTTGCCACCATAGTTTAGATTTGTAAGTGTATAATTTATTGTGGTCATTCCTATGCTTGAAAATCTAAACTTGAAATTTAAAGTCTATTTTTTAAGATTATAAATCTTACCACTTTTATAATTCAATTAGAAAAGGATAAATAATTGATTATATCAGCATTACATTAGTATTATAAATTAATACATGAATCTTATAATTCAACAAATTTCTCAAAAATATTTATAAACAATGTCAACTCCTTACTAAAATTTCAACATCAAAAAATAAGAACAAACAAATATTAATCATTAAGTTTTAAAAAATTCTACTCCACAACTAAAAATTTAATTCCACTCATAAATTCATATATACACCCATATCAACTACTTTGCACTCACATGATTGTACCCTAATCCTAACCCTACCCTTTATTAAACCCAAACCTAAATTGAACACTAATCCTAATTGAACACTAACCCTATTTGAACTTTAACCCTAACCCTAATTGAACCCCAAGCCTAATTAAACCCTAACCTTAACTCTAATTGAACCTTAACCCTAACTAAACCCTGAACCTAATTATAACCATAAGTATAAAATTAATTATAATTATAATTATAATGCTATAGCTAACCTTAATACAAATGTTAATTCTAACCAAAACTGTAATGTTCATCCTAACTCTAGCCCTAACCCTAAATGTAACCCCAATTTTTATCTTAAAACCTTAACCCTAACCCTAACCCTAGCCTAAAGATTTATCCTATAACCCCAATTGAAACCTAACTCTAACCCTAAATGAACCCCAACCCTAACCCTAACTTTAATTAGACCCTAATTTGAATTAAGCCCTAACCTTCACCCTAATTAAACTCTAACCTTAACCTTAACCTAATTGAACCCTAATCCTAACCCTAATTGAACTCCAATCCTAACCCTAACTCTAATTGAATCTTGACCCTAATTGAATCTTAACCCTAATTGAACCCTAATCCTAATTGTACCATAAACCTACCTCTAAAATCTTGTTGAATTATAACTCTAATTGAATCCTAATCCTAATCCTAACACTAATGCTTACCCTAACCTTAACCTTGACCCTAATTGAAACCTAACCCTAACCCTAAGTGGATACTAGGGTAAAAGTGCAAACCTATGACACACTTTTATAAAGGAATCAACCAATAGAAATAAAAATTCTCAACTTTGACCACATGAAAATGGTTTGTATGTTTTGAATTTATAAGTGATGTAAAATAATGAATTGCAAAATATTGATGAAGTTTATTCTTGTAATTTTTTAAAAATTGTTTTGATATATATTTTTTAAAATTTAAGAGTAAATTTTGAATTGCTAAAAATTTCAAGAAAAAGTGGCATTGAGTTGATGTCAAGAAAAAATAGAAAACAATTTTATTTTCCCCTAAATATATAACTTCAATATCTAGTGCATGGAAAAAAGTTCAAATTTTTTTGATGTATACTTTCCTCATAATAACATGTTAAAGTCAAACGTACCAAAATTTGATAGTTTTCAATTGACATCAACTATTGTCTATTTTTATTTATCATTTAAAAAAAAAACATTATACCCAAGTTTTGGAGAGGATTCTCTCCTCTAGTGCACCATATACTTTACAAATTTTTAAATTTCTAATCAGACTCATTTTTTATTTTAACAACCTACTTGCATTATTTTAAAAACCATATTAAAACTAATCAAAATATAAAAAAAAATATTTGGATTTCTAACTCCAAGCTCTACAAAAGGGTATTTTTATTTTCTGAAAAGAAATATTTTGATTGAAGAAATGTCATGTTCAACTAGAAATTTTCATAAATTTTTGAAAAAGATGAGGTGGCTGCCAACAAGGATGCCACATAGATAGTTTTAGGTGAAAGGGTTTCGACCAAGACCCTTTCAATCAAAAACTTACATGCAAATTGAGTCAGATTTTAAATTGACAAAGGAAAAAAAAATGTTTTGTTGTTTTGGGAAAAACAGCTTTGCTTGAAACTTTAAATGCCACGTATAGGTCACGTAGTTTTGGGTGAAATTATTTTGCTCGAAACTGTTTAGGACAAAACTATTTCATTTTAAACTATTTAGTTGGTTGAAAGTGTGACATAGGTTTGTGCTTTTACCCACTAACCCTAATTGAACTCTACATTTTATCTAAAATATTGAAGTGCCTTAGATTCACCCTTTCATTGTCATTTATCATTCCTGATGTCTAATAGAACTCCACAAATTTACACTTTGCAAGGTTTTAATGGACACCTCTTATTCAAACTCAGTATCTTAATCAACCCTACCAGATTATAAAATCTTCAACACACTTTTTTGTAGGGATCATGTTTCTTCAACTTTTCTCTTTTATTTTTCTCAATCGTTTTCCATCTTCCATCCCCCATTTTACCACCAACCTACTTTAGCTCTAGTAATGATTCATTCATGTGAATTGATCCTTTTATAAAATTTCAATTTTTCTATCATTTACATATTTTACAAATCTATTTCTCAAACTCTTCTAACCTTTACAACTTTCAAATCCACAAAATCTACTATTAGAGTTGTTGCTCATAAATATAAATTTTGCATTTATAATTTGTGAGTGAAATTGAGGTTGATAAATGATGCTTTTCAAGTCCAAGGTAGATCTAGGTTACATTCCAAGCCACTCTTGAAGTTGAGATTCCATCAAATTATTTAGAAACCAGTAAGTTAATTAGGGTTAGAATTTAACCCTAATTAAATGACAGACCTATCACTCTTTTGAATTTTTATTATTAGTATTATAACTTAGTATTCTTTATTATTCTTTTCAATAACTTTCCATCTTCCATCCTCCATTGGGATTATGGTTAGCATTATAAGATAAAGTTAAAGTATTATAATTTAGTATTTTCCACATGCATACATACACATATACATGTATATGTATGACATTTTATTTTTTTAAGTGATGAAAGATATAATTATTTGAGTATGTTATTCATTTGAATCATTTAAGTTTGAAATAATGTGAGACTAAATATATAATAAGAAAGGTAAAACACATTACTATTATGTCTAGGATTTAATTTTTACTAATTAAATAATTTTATATATTTTTTAATTTAATAAAATATATAATTAAAAATGTTATTTTAAAACAATATAATAATTTACTATTAGATTTAAAAGTTATATTAGTGAAGGAAGAAATTTTTTTATACAAACATATATATAAACTTCTAAACTTATTTTAAAACTTAATAATTATACAAAAACTTTAATTTTGAAAACAATAATAAATAAACTTATAAACCATTTTTTTTTTTTAATTTACAAATAGAATTGAATGATTGTAAAAAGAAAAAAGAAAAATTCATTTGAATGCTTTGTAAGAGTATAGCATATATTTGTTTATTTTCACTTGTGGTGGGTATGTCTAAAGAGCAACTGACAGTAGAATTTTCTTATTCATGAATTAGGTTGGATGATGTCTCATTTCCACTCTCCATATTTACAAATCACCACATTGTGGTCAGTGTTTTTTATATTAAGAGGGGTAAACACTTTTGATCTGCAACTATGAACCGGTGAGGTCACAAACAGGGGACCTCATCCCCAATATAAATTCTCAACAATTACACCCTAATGGGGCTTGAACCTTGATTGCAAGAATAACAACACAACAACTTAACCATCACACCATGCCACTACTGGCTCATTTTTTGGAAGTGGATTCACTCTGAGAGGGGTGAATCAGAGTGATACAAATTTTAACTCTTGAAGCACAATTTAAACTTTTTAACCTTTAACACAATATGACAGATTTTGTTTGAATCTTAACTCAATGCAACTTTGTTTGTGCAAGTGAAACTTGAACCTTGACTTCACATTTAACACTTATTAAAAACATTATATGATATATTCAATTGAACTTTATGAACAATCTTGCTGTGTTTTTCAAAACAAAACTTAAAGACTTCACAAAATATAACTTTGAAAACATTCACATATGGAGTACAAAATGCAGATTTCAATTTGCTCTATGAAAGACTTTTTTGCATCAGATTTACACACATTAAATTTGCATGACCAACTTGAACATTTTAAAGTATTAGAGCATTGACTAACATCAATATGAAACATAATAAGAGAGACAAATGATAACACATAGCACAAAGATTTCTTGAGTGGAAAAACCCTCATGGGGTATAAAAAACCACTCGCTAAAAATTCCTTTTCATTAATCAAAGAGCACCAACTCTATAACAAGTTTCTGAAGCACCAACTTCATAGGAGCATCAACTCTGTAACAAGTTTATGAAGCAACAACTTCATAGGAGCACCAACCCCTCAATTCACAAAGTCATTGTCTAAAAATGCAAACACTAATGACCTTACAACTGCACTTTATTTGTAGTCCCAAAATCACTAATGAATACATAAACATAGAAGATTTTTAAAGATTCCATCTACAATATGTACTGTTCATAATAGTACCACAATAATTTCTCATAAATCCGAATGATATCTCTGTTAAAAGAACCAGAGATTTCACAAAATAAAAACCCTCTTTCCTCTTCTCAAATATTGCAGATATAACAATGATATGACCAACAAATGCTCTGTATTTTCCTCATGCATTCTCATCTGAACAATGGCTTAAATCCATGTTTATAAAGAGCACAAAATAAGATGAAACCCTTATTCCAAACTGAAAAACTCGAGTAAAAAATAAACCCTTGAGTTAGGGTTTTATCAAACTGAAACAAAAATATTTCTTTCCTTTTTTGAATAAAATCAACTGAAATAATCTCTTTTCTTTTCGAGAAAAATAGAGACCATGAGAGTAAAATTTATTTCACTTTTATTTATTGCAAGACATAATGTAAATGATCTTCTTTTACCTTATTCACTTTCAAAGAAGAAACTTGTAGAAGTTACCTCATGGCAGTTTGAAACAAAATCCCATGAAATCCTCTATGTTTACCTCTGTTTCCAGCTCAAGCGAAGACCACCAACTGATTTCCCATCTTTCACTGTCCATGATACCTCAAGTTCGAGCAAAGATTCACAACCACAATGACAAAAATCTATAACTGAAATCCCTTCATGGCGGTGCAACTAGGGTTCGATTGTTCAATAAAAACATAACACTGTCTTTTCCCTATTTTCCTTTACCACCGAGTATTCAACAAAAAGCAATAATCATTTGGAATCCACAAACCTAATTGTAATCATTTTGAGTTCTATCAAACACTGACAACAAAATGCAATAATCAAGTGCCAAATCACTGCCCATGTGTATTGCCAAGGAAACCATCATACTAACATTCAACTATCCAACTGAAAACAAAATACCATAATAACTGTCGCTGCCAACTCACATCCACGTGAGTTATCCTTTGCCAATGTCGAAACAAATGAAATATGTGTATGCTGATTATACACACAAAAGAGTGAGCCCGATAATAATGTGAATGTTGTCGGCCTCAAGTGCTAAAATAAAGCATTTTAAAACAACAAATAATATGAGCAATAAAACCCGATACCATTGCAAGTGTTATCATTTGCCAATATTGCAAATCACTTTATAAGTGATATAAATAACATATGCCTTATTGCCAACCAAGGCATTTACCAATAAAAACATCACTTATAAACCATGTGCCATTACATAGGTAAATGTGAGCACAAAATGTACTCATATAAAATGTCAGAAATATGATCATAATGAATGTTATCATAATCAATATGTTCACCAAATTTACAATGAAACCAAGTTGTATATCATGTGAAGGATCATAAGTATATGCAACTATAGTGTCAAAATGAGTCCCATATGATTCAATATCAAAACGATATAATGATCAAACATATAAAATGATATCACCTGAAAGCCAATACCATAACCCAACACTTGTGTAAGCAAGATAACCTTTATCTGCACATGAAGCTCAACCTGATTAGTACTGTAAGAATGGGGAAAATCAAATAGTATTAGATAAAGTGACAGCCAACACTTCTAAACTATTATCCCAATCTAAACAAGAGAATACAAACAAAGAGAGCAATCAAAATGAAAGCAAATGAAATAAAGCGCTCCCCTTTGAAGTTGATTCTTTCTCTTGTCTCTCCTATTTCTTCTTATGCCAATATTGCCCTCAGATTTGTTGATGAAGTTGTGCAAATACCTGCAAATAGTAAGCAAGAAAGTTGGAGATAATGACTGTTAAATTGAAAATGGAGGGGAAGGGTTTCTTTTATAGACAACCATTCGAATGGACGGACGAGATTGATCTTCCAGAAAGATTCTAAGATCAACGGATGAGGATTCATGAGAGGGAAGTTACGAAATGGATGGCCAAGATCGAGTTTCTAGAAAGATGCCAAGATCTACGGTTGAGAATTGATGCAACCAGAATATGCCATGCATGGAAAAGATATGACGCCGACGGCTATGACACCTGACGGCTATGACAGACATGCAGGACATGCAGACTATGACATGAAATAATGACAGGGGATCTTTGACCAAAATAGAGGGATAAATAATTTATTTTAAATTATTTATTCGAAAATGGAAGAGGATGACAAGTGGCAAATAAATAATTTATTTGGAGGAAATGAAAAAGGAGATTTAATTAAATTCATAAATTTAATTAAAGGAAGAAATAGAAATTGAATATGGATAATTGATTTAAATCAATTATTTAAAGGAGAAGAATGACACATAATTAAATAATTTTGTCAATTATTTAATTATAGAAGAATAAAAGGTCAAATAATAATAATTATTTGACTATAGACATGTGATAAAAGATAAATAATTAAATAAATAATGATTTATTTAATTATTGAAGAAAGGGGTATTAGTGACGCAATTAAATAATTTTAATTGATCAAGATAGAAATGAGAAGGTGAATCAATTAAATAATTTAAAAACTATTTAATTAATAAAGGAATATGATCGAACATAATAGAATAATTAAAATTATTCAATTATTGAAAGATGATGACTAGGAAAAATGATGCTCATAGACTTAGGACATTTTTCAGTGTCTACATTTTGCCCCTCTTTGACATAATGTAGTTCATCGCATTGTGTCAAAGAAATTTAATTCTGAAATATGCCCCAGTGTAAAGAGAAAGGGGAAGGATGACCAAGAGGGTTGTGGTATGCCCCCTCGAGAGGACATGCAGGTTCAAAGAACAGGAATGTGCTCTCGAAATGGAAGAGAAGACTAGAGGATGAAAGATGGAAGAAATGTTAGCATGAAGGAGATGGATGTTAGCATGGAAAAAATAAGGGAGATGGGATGTTAGAGTGAAAAGGGGAAAAAAGATAGACATGAAATGATAAGGGAACCAACTTTCACGCTTACATTGTTATATTTATCATCATTGGGCATCAAAAATGTCACAAATGGACCACAAACACCATGGTATGACATAAACCAAGGTGTGCAAGGTGACCATTTGGAAGAGACAAACAATCAAAAAAGACAAGGAATGCCCCAGCTCATACTAGGGACCCAATTGTCCCAGTCTTTTTGCCAAGACAAACCACAGGCAGAAAAGAGGCCATGATCCATCATCGTCCCTCTAAATCCATTGATAGGACATCCTCGAGGAGACTAGTAACATGACCCAAAACCAATCAAAAAGATAAGAAAATCCATACCAACAAAGTGTTTGCCAAGAGAGTGTTTTCTAGTGATAATGATGGTTGTTTGGTTGGTTGATTAGGTTGACCAAGATGACCGAGTTGATTGATAGGTTGATAAGGATCGATAAAGTGATTTAATTGACCATGCCTAGCCTCAGGAAGGACACATCCTGATGAAGGAAAGATTGATTGACCAAGATGATAAGATTGAGTGGTGTGACAAAGTTGATTGATAATGATAATGCCCGATTTCAGGAAGGACACATCCCGATTAAAGAAAGATTGATTGACAAAGTTGACAAGATTGTTTGATTGTTTGACAAAGATTGATGAATATGACCAAGCGATGTGACAATACCCAACCATAGGAAGGACACATCTGATAAAGTTGACCAAGTGACAAGTGTTGACATGACACCCTGACTGCAAGAAAGACACACCCTGCTTAAGGTGAATGACAAGGTTGAGAAAGTCCAATCCCAGGAAGGATGTATCTTGATAAAAGACAAGAGATAAGACCAAATGAGACAAATGACATGATGCCCCATTCCGATATAAGACTAGTGACTTGATTGAGTTGATGATAGGATAATTGATTGATGAAAGATTTAATTTGTTTGTTGTTTCTTGATGTAGTTTGAATGATGATTGCTCTCGGATCAAGCACACGACCCAACTCGATGAACCCTAAAGGACTTGACCTAGGGGGCCTCGGGGGCTCATCGATAGATGGCCTTGTCTACGTAGCAGTGCACAGAGACCTCGTAGTTCGACACGACTTGAATTTGTCTTATTTGACAAAATACTAGGTCATGATTTTATTTGGACAACCTAAAGGGACTGACCTAATGCCTCGGGGGCTCATTTAAGATGAGTCTTGCCTACGTAGCAAACGCGCAGAGGCAACGTAGTTTGACCACTGTAACAAAACTGATTCAGACTCAGACTCTATTTTTGGGATTTTTGAAGCTTTTTGATTTTTTTGGATTTTGAAATGTTTTGATTTTTTTTGGATTTTTGAGAATATTTTGATTTTTTTTTTTTTTTTTTTTTCAAATGTTTTTTTGGAGAGGACATGCAGGTTCAAAGAACAGGAATGTGCTCTCGAAATGGAAGAGAAGACTAGAGGATGAAAGATGGAAGAAATGTTAGCATGAAGGAGATGGATGTTAGCATGGAAAAAATAAGGGAGATGAGATGTTAGAGTGAAAAGGGGAAAAAAGATAGACATGAAATGATAAGGGAACCAACTTTCACGCTTACATTGTTATATTTATCATCATTGGGCATCAAAAATGTCACAAATGGACTACAAACACCATGGTATGACATAAACCAAGGTGTGCAAGGTGACCATTTGGAAGAGACAAACAATAAAAAAAAAGACAAGGAATGCCCCAGCTCATACTAGGGACCCGATTGTCCCAGTCTTTTTTCCAAGACAAACCACAGGCAGCAAACAGAGAAAAGAGGCCATGATCCATCATTGTCCCTCTAAATCCATTGATAGGACATCCTCGAGGAGACTAGTAACATGACCCAAAACCAATCAAAAAGATAAGAAAATCCATACCAACAAAGTGTTTGCCAAGAGAGTGTTTTCTAGTGATAATGATGATTGTTTGGTTGGTTGATTAGGTTGACCAAGATGACCGAGTTGATTGATAGGTTGATAAGGATCGATAAAGTGATTTAATTGACCATGCCTAGCCTCAGGAAGGACACATCCTGATGAAGGAAAGATTGATTGACCAAGCTGATAAGATTGAGTGGTGTGACAAAGTTGATTGATAATGATAATGCCCGATTTCAGGAAGGACACATCCTGATTAAAGAAAGATTGATTGACAAAGTTGACAAGATTGTTTGATTGTTTGACAAAGATTTGATGAATATGACCAAGCGATGTGATGATACCCAACCACAGGAAAGACACATCCTGTTTAGGTAGAGGACACATTTGATAAAGTTGACCAAGTGACAAGTCTTGACATGATACCTAACTGCAAGGACACATCCTACGTAAGGTAAATGACAAGGTTGAGAAAGTCCAATCCCAGGAAGGATGTATCCTGATAAAAGACAAGAGATAAGACCAAATGAGACAAATGACATGATGCCCCATTCCGATATAAGACTAGTGACTTGATTGAGTTGATGATAGGATAATTGATTGATGAAAGATTTAATTTGTTTGTTGTTTCTTGAAGCGGTTTGGATGATGATTTCTTTCAGACCAAGGACGTGACCCAACTCGATGAACCCTAAAGGGCTTGATCTAGGGGGCCTCGGGGGATCATCGATAGATGGCCTTGCCTACGTAGCAATGCACAGAGACCTCGCAATTCGACACGACTTGACTTTGTCTTATTCGACAAAATATCGGGTCATGATGTTATTTGGACAACCTAAAGGGACTGACCTAATGCCTCAGGGGCTCATTTAAGATGAGCCCTGCCTATGTAGCAAACACACAGATACAACGTAGTTCGACCACTCTAACAAAACTGATTCAGACTCAGACTCTATTTTTGGGATTTTTGAAGCTTTTTGATTTTTTTGGATTTTGAAATGTTTTTATTTTTTTTGGATTTTGAAATATTTTGGTTTTTTTTTTGGGTTTTGAAATGTTTTGATGTTTTTGGATTTTTCAGGACATTTTGTGGTTTTTTGGATTTTTCAGGACATTTTATGGTTTTTTGGATTTTTTCAGGACAATCAACCAAGAAGGCATGCACACGAATCTAAGGACAAACATGATCTTCCCCCTAGTCAAGCTGAAAACCAATTGATAGGTGATGATGATGATGACAATGTTGTTTGATAGGGGAAAGACACATCCCGAAACAACATGAGGATGATGATTATGTGACTAAAGGATCAAGGTTTGCAGCAGGGCTAGGAACAAAGCCAAGGAATGTTTTGGATGATGTGGTAGGTTGCATAGTAAGATTGTATGGATTAGACTCATTGCATTTGGAATGAATAACCCTAGGACCAGATGGGATTATAGAGGGCACTTGGATAAGTGAGTTATAATCCTTAAACCGACGACAAGGGAAACCAGGTCCAACAATAGGTATGAAGAGATAATGGATTGCTTTTGGCAAAGGATAAGAGACATGAGGATTATTGGATGGAAGAATTAGGATATGATCTCCAAGGAATATTTCGCATAGGAACAATTTGTTTTCTCCAAGATATGGGTTTGGATAAATTCTATGAAGGAAATGACATGATATTTCATGGGTAGTGTATGACCAAAGGATAGACATGTCCAACATTTTTCCAAAGCACGATTTATGTTTGTACCCCATTTCTTATCAAGATCACGGTAGATGGGAGAATAGATGGAAATGATAGGGCTTACATTGATAGGTGGAAGTTTCATGAGAAAGGCATGGAAGATGAGACAACTTGCCCCCAAGTGTAATAATCCACATAGATAATTTCTCTTACACATGACGCCTGTTTGCCAGGTTTTCATCATGGTACTTATCCAAAGCGCCATAAAAATGGTTTTCACTATTGGACGAAATTTTTCTCTTTACTATTTTTTTTTTCTTTTCTTTTGATGATGTCACACAAGACACCTGCTTGCTAGGTTTTCATCAAGGTGACATATTTTTTGACTTTTTATATCGATTTGATAGTTTGGATGACTATTGATTGTTCTGAATCTTTTGATGGTGTTGATGTAGATATTGGTGTCATGATATGCCAATAGTGACCTTTATGGAGTAATTGTCTTGTCAAGATCATAGCACTTGCATACAACTGATCGATGTCATTGTGATCCTCTCTAATACTAGTGTTGGCCTTATCAGAATATGCACATCGTGATAGAGTACCATGGGAGTCCTTATGATAAAGGGTTGCTGCCAAGATGCGATGGATTTGTGAAGTAGGATTTTTAGATTTTAGGCGAGATGCAAGATTATGATGGATGATGGTAGGTGTGGATGGAATATTTGGTGTTTTGGATGTAGCAATTTTTATTTTCCAAACTTGGGATGGTGGATGATGGAGTTTGGAATTTTGATTAGGATAGTGTTTGGAACCAACATTTTTATATGCCTTTCTTGATGACCATTTTAAAGGAGGTGGACATTTACTATATGTGGGAGTCCTCTTTTCTTGTGGCTCCATATTTTGATTGACTTTTGGATTTGAAATATTTTCTTTGTTTGATCCATTTTAACTTCATTTGTCCACTTGAATTTTTGTTTGATTCAATGGCCTTTGACATTTGATTTTGAATTTTGGATTTATAATAATTTTCTTTTTGTTGGTTCCAAATGGAAGATTTATTCATGTTGGAATGATGGTTTATGGTGTGGATGGAAGGAGTGTTGGCAACAACCTCATGAAAAGGACTACACATGGCCCCCATTTTGATGTTTATATCAGATAAAGTTGCCCCCAATATCAAGGAGGTACCACTAACATCATTTGATTCTCTGATTGAAGAATAACCAAGACCTTGATGTCTAGGATTTGCAAAAAATTGTATTGGTTCTATAATGCCTTGCTCATGTAGACCTAGTCCTCTTCCTTGATACTGCATGCTCTGACAAATTTTGTTTCCGATGAGGTATTTCTTATTTTGAAAACAAGATGCTAACCCATCATTTTGTATGTGAAAATTGTTACATGGAATCTCCTCATCTACAAGAAATCCTGCTTTGACAAAGGTGGATGCTCCTAATTGATAGAATGTTTTGGCTTTATCATTCGTCATGCTTGTTTCTTCTCGATTATTTGGGATATCAATTTGATTTGTCGTAGATTTTGTATCTTCTTCTTTGACTTGATCCATAGTAACTTCTTTGTGTTCTCCTTTGACTTGATCAATAGTAGCTGCTTTATGCTCTTCTTTGATGTTATCCATATCACTCATTTGATTATCTATGTGTCCAAAGGAGGCAAGTGTCTCATTTTGGGAAATGGAGGTGTTTTGTGTTTGGATGGGATCATCTTCAAATGTTTGATCATGAATGGCATAAAGGTCAATAAGAGGATATTTTGGATTTCTTGTTCAATGGTAGGATCTTGGTCAAAAATAGGTGTATCTTGGAAAACATGGTTGTGAATAGACTCTTGAACAAGGATAGGTGTATTTTGGATGCCATGATTATCTAGAAGGACTTCTTGGATGGACTTAAGGATGGGATCATGAGATGGACTGCTTCGATCTTGATATGAAAGTGAAGTTATGATGTCATGCTTTGGACTTTCTTTTTGACATGTATCCTCAAGTTTAGGCAATGAAATTTGATTTTGGACAAGGATATGATTTTCTTTGATAGACCTGAGATTTTGACATGACAATAATGGAGTTAAAATAGCAAGATGTTTTTCAGTATTGGTAGGCAATGGAGGACATGATGGTGACAAATGGTTGGATGGTGTAGAATTAACAATGTGATTGGATTTCCTAAGTGTGTTTTCATTTAGGAGTTGAACAAGTTCCTTTGCTAGTTGTCCTTGGAGAGTATTAATTAATGTGCTTTTATTGGATGGTATTGTAGTTTGGGATGGAGTGGATGACAATGGGTTAGTGGATGATGGATTAGGATAAGACGTGGGGGATTGGAATGGATTAGTGGATGATGGATTATGATAGGATGTGGAGGATTGGAATGGATTAGTGGAAGGTTGGTTTCCCTTGTCAAAGTTAGGATAGGGATGACTAATGGACATTTGTTGTGGGTCAATGGCATGGATTGTGCTAAGGGACTCTTGATAGTGAGGGTAGATGGATGAAGGACTAAGGCTTATGGATTGTTGGTAAGAAGGGTATGTGAGTGGTTGGTATTGGCGATTGAGGATTGATTGATATTCAGCTTGACTACGAAGAAGATCAAGGTAAAGTGGACATGGTCATGAATTTGGATTATGATGGATGAGGACCATACAAAACTTGTGACCTTTG